>KK114236.1:311951-425310 GCA_000611955.2 Stegodyphus mimosarum | reverse complement strand
GAGCGTCATTTTTTAATTTCAAGCGGTCAAATGCATCAACGAGCAATAATTGCTCTCTGTCTAACAGAGCAGTTTCCAGCAATAATTAGAGGAAATAGAAAAGCACACAATACGTCTAAGGCATTTTCGAAGATTTTTGAGGACGTTAATATTGAGTGAATATGTCAGCCACTCCAAAATAATTTCAATTTCAAGGCATTCATCCACATGGTTCGCTTTATACGTATCCATATATTCTCAACTTTTATTTCACCGCGCACCCCTTTCACCGTTGCTAGACGATCATTCCTAGACATTCCCAAACTCGAAAAATACATATGCGTTTATTAAATTCGGAGTATTTTTTAATGCGTTTTATAAATTAAACAAGAAAAAGTGCGAAAAATGTTAATAAATACCAAAACGTGAATAAAAGTAACTTTTATATTCATAAAATAAAACCAAATACTTAAATAAATAGCTGACCGCATTCGCTCTCTGAAACAATAAAATTCCTACCTCCCAGTTGACGACTCCTGTTCCATACAGATATGCATCACCGTCCACCTGAATTAAAGCCAGTCTAAATATTGCGTCACGCAATCCATAATTAACTGACGGACTTCATTCCGATACTTTTAAGTCATCAGGATATTTCTTGCAAAGTGCAGGTCGATAATACAACTAGAGGACTCCAGCTCATATCATGACACATCCCATACTGAAGGCCTGATAGTCAATGATACTATTGAGTTTATTCAGAACCACCATACCCGATACTGAGCATGATTACGCCCGCTACAGAGCTTCAATACTCAGCTTTTCAGATAATCTCAGATTGGAAGCTTATAGGGTATCTGAAAGTTTCTGAAGACTGAAAATAATATGCCCGTCCTTTGAAAATGAATTCCTATGTACATTGCTTACAAAATCATTTTGCCAGTTACAAAATATGTTCAAAATCTTCTTCAAACAGGGCATTTTCCTGAGAAAACTGTAAAAAATCTCCTACAGAAAAAATTGTGAGGATTTATTTCTTCCTTTTTCATAAATCTGACGGAAAAGATGCTCCCACGGGAAATCGCTGGAAACCAAAAGAAAAGTCAAATGAAGTAACACAAATTTCCCACTGATTTAAATCATCTGTAAGACGATCTTAATATTAAAGCAAACTCAAGAAAACTACGAAGGCATCTAAGTATCCCCTTGAAAAGCTTAATATTGCTATAGAAGTTTGAGAATTGGTAGAAAATGTTCTTGAAAGTGGAGGAAGTAACACATCACAGTTAGGATAACAATAAAACTCAAGAAGAACAGAAGACAGACCTGATGTTTACAAGTCAGCCAACACTTATGGCACGACAATTTAACAGTAAGTTCAAATTTAAAGTAAACTAGTAGTCAAAGACCACATAATTCAATTTAACGCGAAGTTGGCTCACGAACTTAATCGGCGCAAATATTCAAATTTCGGCAATAATAATGCAAGACCAAAGACTACAAATGTTATTTGAGCTAAGAGCAGCATGGTAAGTGGCTTCGAGAGACATAACACGCTCTGTCTTACATCTGGAAGCCTCGGTTTAAATACTCTTAAAATAATTTGCGTTCTGGCGTGAAAAAGGAAAGAAGAAAAGGTCTGAATCATAATAACTGGATAATTAAACTAATAAAAAACCTACAAGTTATAGACTTGGTTACTTACAACGACATCAGATTCATTCAGACTCTCACAGAAAAAGCTCATAAGTTTGTAAAATTTTGATATATGTTACATATTATAATCATTTTGTGTTTATTCTCAATAATTATATTTTGAGGCTATTATTATTAATGAAGGCCATTTGAATCGGCCTCTCTGCCTGCAGTGTTAACTGTACAGAATTTAGATGCCAACTCGTCAGAAGATTCTAGGGCTATGATAAGCTAATGACATGAGTTTTGTGGATTTGACAGCACATAAGATGGAAAGAGGCGTACGATGATTGTGAAAGGGCATAATGATGAAAATATATGAATAAAAGGAAAATATATGATGAAATATTTTAATCAATTATGATAATGATATTTGACACTTAATTATGATAAGGATTAATTATTTTAATGACATATATGATTATGATTGTTATTAATCATGATTAATTATGATATTGACATTTAAGAACTATGCTAATGATGTTTTATATTTATTATTATTATTTTTTCCAATGACCGGCACTTGACTATGACGACATTGGCCACTACTAAGGCCAGAAGTGGTGGCTATTTTATTGTGGAGGCATCTAATAGTTAACCACCACTACCTGCTATGAAGGGACAGATAATTTTACAGCGATGCCTTCTCCGGGATTCGAACCCGGGAACTTCGGTATCGCAGTCAGGTTCCCCTAACCACTATACTGTCCGGGTGGCATATTTGTTATTATAATGACATTTCACACAAGAAAGAGCAAATATGGGAGAGAAAATAAGCATACAGAAATGTATGTGCACGGTATAAAGGGAAATAAATATATGAAGATCTATGTACGTAGCTAGACATGAGTAAAAGCACTGAAATTTAAAAAAAATGTGTCGCTGTACTACTATAACTGTGGGAAATTACTTAATACAACACTTAGTATGATTAACTAAGTGTCATATATTATAGTATTATCAATATTATTAATTTTAATTCTGTAACTGTGGATGTTAGCACCCAATGCTGCATAAGTTTGTGGAAGCTAGTTTCTTGAGCTGGTTCTGATGCTTGCGATCAATCAAACTGGAAGTGGTCAGATGTTTCTTCCTTACCGCATACACGAAAGTCCATGTTGTTATGTCGCATGAATGTCCAGGAAACGATGTAAGTAAGAAGGGAACAGATCATGTCCAAAGAAATATTAAATAGTTGCTTTGTAATTCAGTTACTATCTTTGAGGGGCGGAAAGAGAAACATCGTGCGACGACGTAGTGGCTTTTAGTTATCTCTGCTGCCTCTTGTTAAGCACTGTACTTCTAAGTGTTCCGCTTAAGATGTGTCTTCGAGAGGAGAGTTGAGATTAGGATTCGGGAGAAAACTGAGGCAACTATTCTTTTCATAATTTTCTTGAAAGCGGATTCTACATAAAATATCACACAACCTTCAGGTTTCATAAAAAATATTTCTTTGTGCATCTCACAAAGTTGCTTAGTACTTTGTGAAGTACTTTTACAAAGTATGAAGTTAATATTTAAATTCAATGTCGTCTTTTCTTTGAGCAGAAATAAACTGAAATGTTTTCACAGGAATATAAAAGAAAAAAGTTGCCAAGGAATCTGCAACACACATTTCAAATCTGCATTCAATATGTATAGAACTGTAATCTTTAAACTTCTCCATACTAATTTGTCTTTTAAGTATTCTAGTTAATTTTAACTGTACTAGTTCTATCGTTCCATTAGCTCTGTCTGAGTAATTTTGATTGCAACGTCTCTGAAAATTTGTTCAAATCATTTAAATTACAATTTGATCACCTTTTAAGAGGTATGCCTATTCACAATCTTTCCTTCTTTGCAATGTCACGCATTTGTTTTAGTCGAATGTATAACAGGAAAATTACTCTCTTATTTTTCCAACTTAAAACTCCGGTTAGTATTTGAAAGTAAGAACCAGAAAAGTTCGGAATTAAGTGCACTTTCCTGAACATACGCAACAGCCAGCCAATCAGTGATTAGATGCAGAACCATAAAATTAATCGTACATTGCGTCACATAGTAAAGGTCACAAATTAGCTTTATCGCGGAAATTTTCAAGAAGATTGTCCTTCATCCGAAGCAGAGATGATGAAATTTCCATGTGATCTCTGGGTGAATTATGTCGTTACAACCGCAGAATGTGTTATAGATACATGCCTCAGGAGAAACGAATCCAGTTTCGATACGAACATGTTTCGAGTGAATGTCTTATTTCTTATTACTGACTAATGTCAGTGTTTCCGACATAATTTAAGGCACATCCTCCTTTCCTACTGGACCTTCAATCATTAACTGGTTGAAGGCTTTCCACTTGCAAATACGTATATTTGCTTAGTCTCCAAGGAGAGACTCATTGAATATGTTATTAATGCATAGGTGTAAAGGTAGTTCCGGTAAAGAAGCTATTTATCTTAAAGCTAACTAAAAGCTGAATTAAAAATACACAGAAAAAGTGGCTGAATAAATCTCTTGATTAGGAAGTACAAATAAAAAAAACTAGTCATTCACTGAAAATATTGCATAGAAATGTAAATGCCCTTCCTCTTATTACTTAGGGTTTCTTACAGCTTATTACAGCAAAACTAGGCAATTCAAAATTATTTTTTGTTGCTATATGTTGTCCAGTCTTCTCAATAAATAATTAATTTAATTACACTTTTTATGCTTTACTAAAAATCCCATTTTCTAAATTATTTTAAGTTTATACATTACACCTAGCTTATTTTATGTCTGTACACTGTTCACCTCTATATGCTACAATCCCATTTAGAAATTTGGTTAGTCAATCAGTTTGTTTTGATTATGGCAATATGCGCGTGAGCTATCTGCTTAAGAGAAGTGATGCCTTCACGCAGGACTTTCTAAAGGAAACTGGCTTGCAACCATGTTACGCATAGGGAAAACCACTAGCGGCCGTGCAGCCAGATCTTTCGTTGAGGTCTGAACCCGCGTCGAACTACCATTTCTTAACGACTTTACTACTCGGCCACTGGTGAGCCTTAATGTTACGTAGCGGAAACGTGGTGGTACCTTAAATTCGTTGATACAAAATTTACGTGGTTGGTGCCGGACGCACACACAAAAAAGTTAAATAAATAAATAAAAGTCTCTACTAAAAATTAATAATCTGAAACTCTAAATTCCGTAACTGTGTAGAGCAACTGCGTGATTGATCTAACCCAACTTAATCAATAAAATCTTACAAAATTCAAATTCACATTTATTAAATCCAATCTGTAAAATATAGAGGAATAAATCTTTGCTGGTGCTTGGGTAAACAATTAGGTTATCTCTCAAAACAAAACCATTTCTTTCAATTCACCTTTCTCATATTCATCAATTCTATAACTAACTCAAGAGCAGCAAAGTTCAATTCCACAAATTGAAAACCTTACAACACCAGAGAAGAAATACTCATGCAACAATTAATCTGTTCCCATAAATAATAAAATTAAAGCGTTCAAGTACTTCCTCGGCACCTACAAATGTTACAAATTATCAATTACACAATCAAATAATTATAATAAGTGACTAGTACTTTAAATTATAGGGCGCATTTTGAAACCCATAAAAATGTTAACAATACCCCAATTTAAGTCTCCATCCTTTCTAAAAGCCTTATGTTGCAACTCTCTGGGTTACAACGTGCAGGTTCAAAAGAAATAATCACAGCAGGGATTACTTTAAATCAAAATTTTAATACAGATATCTCATTACTAGCGAAACGTTACACTACTACTCTCTTACATAACAATTTCTCCGTCTCTTTTACAGTTAAAGAAAAAGTAATAATAAAAATAGTCCTATCCCGAGAGGCACTCCTGTTGGCGCCGCCCGGCTGTTGCGTAATCTGTCCTAATGGAGCCGTCTCCTACATACTCCCCCTCTTTGAGTCGACTTCAGTCTGACTCAAAGACATACAGTACCTGGTTGAAGAGATCCAATTTATTAGGCACCTTGATGACACGTCCAAATCTTGACACTTTACGTAGAACATTAGTAGAGTCATTCAAAGAGTCATTATGATCAGAAAGTTCATCACTAGAAAAAGAAGAAAAAGGATTAGTAAAAGAATTATTCTGCAAAGTATCAGTGGGGGTGTCCGTTAATTGCACTTCCAAAGGAAAGACCCGCTGAATGGGACGTAGCAGAACACCAGCTTGAGTTTTCAATTCCACAGTTCTCACCTTGCCATCTTTTCCGGGAATCAGTCGAACGACCCTTGCTAAAGGCCAATGCATCCGTTTTTTGACGTCATCTCCGATTAGGACAATTTCACCCAGCCGCAGCTCTGATGATGGACCTTTCTGAATTTTATTCTGGACGAGAAGGCCTAAATATTCCTTCCTAAATCTATGTCTTAAATCATTAAATAGTTTTTGGCGATGTCTAACCCTCCTTCGAAGATTTTTTGAATCGCAGAAATCAACATCGGGAACACCTGAGTTGCGATTCTCGATGAGAAACATAGCTGGGGAAAGTGGGACTAAATCATCTGAATTTTCGGACAGATAGGTAAGAGGTCTAGAGTTAATTATTGACTCACAGTCGCACAATACTGTTTGCAACTCCTCGGTTGTAAGAACTGCGTTACCGAGTGTCCTTCTCAACAGTTCCTTTACCATACGAACTAACCTCTCCCACCAGCCGCCCCACCAAGCAGCTGTGGGGGGATTAAATTTCCATATTATGCGTTCTGTAGCCGTTTGCCTCAAAATTTTTTCCCAATCGATGTTACTTAGTTCTCTTTGCGCTCCTCGAAAATTAGTTCCGTTGTCGGAATAAATTATTCTCGGTCTCCCCCTTCTGGCTACGAATCGTCTCAAAGACATCAAGAAGGTGTCGGTAGACAGTGATGAAGTCAATTCCAGATGAATCGCTCTATATATTGCGCACGTAAACAAAACAATCCAAACTTTTTCACCTCCCTTCACGTACAAGGGTCCTGCCAAATCAACTCCAACCACCTCGAACACTGCAGCGTCATTGACACGATCGCCCGGCAGGGGCACCGATTCGCAACCAGGAGACTTGGCCTTATATCGATGGCATCTTACACAATTTTTTACGACTTTCCTGACTGCTCTTCTGCCCCTCACTATCCAAAATCGTTCCCTTATTATTCCGAGGAGTATTTGGGTACCAGCGTGACAATTTTGCAAATGATAATATTCGATCAGGCGCTGTGTGAAAATGCACTGGCCTGGTAAAATAATTGGACAAATAAATTCAGGGTTGTCTGATCGCTCTGTAATACGGGTTTTCACCCTTTTTATACCCTCTCCGTCTGAAATGAAACTCATATTAGGAACAGAGTCCGCGGAGGGAAAATACCTACTTTGTACAATTTTTACGAGAGTTTTTTCTGCCTGTTCCATTTCATGAACGGTTAAATCTCCAGTCTCACGAAATGCACGCTTACTTCTTGCATTTTTTACAAACCGCAATACCCATGAGACTAGTCGAATGATGGATTGATAATTTGAAAACCTAGTAGCATACCAAGGTATTTCCTCTTCAATTGAATTAAGATTGCATAACCTGACTTTTCTTTTTTCTCGCTCTACCTCAGAGGTCTCGTAAGCCAGGCGGTCTGGGGGCCAATTTTGAAGAGGTTCCAGGAGCCAGGACGGGCCTTCCCACCAAAGAGAATCGGAAAATGAACGAGGGGAACTGCCTCTTGAGAGTAAATCTGCGGGGTTTAAATCACCTGGTACATGGCGCCAAAACTGAGAAGGAATCAGACTATTTATTTCATTTATTCTATTTGCTACGAAAACTGACCAATCACCACGGTTCTTAATCCACCAGAGTGCTACCATAGAGTCACTCCATGCAATAATTTTCAAAACAGGCAAATCCAAGGCGGCGTATATTGAGTGAACCAATCTCGCACCAATACAACAAGCCATTAATTCCAAACGGGGAATTGTCAAAGTTTTTAACGGTGCTACCCTGGATTTGGCTCTGATCAACCGAATGTTGACTCCCACAGGCGTTACAGTTCGAATGTAGACACATGCACCATAGGAGCTCTTACATGCATCAACGAACAGATGCAACTCTGAAGTCTCATTTATTTCTACATAGCGTGGAATACTAATTTTCTCAAGATATTTAATTTCATCCCGCCATTTCTGAAAAGTTTTTTGAATATTGTCGGGCAAGGGATCGTCCCATTTTAATTTCATAGTCCAAGCCTCCTGTAATAATAATTTTGGTAATAAGGTGGTTGGACTCAAAAAACCCTGAGGATCAAAAATTTTATGTACTATAGCCAAAATATTACGTTTACTTATCTCATTGTCCATTGAGTAATTAAAATTACATTTCAATGTATCTTTGTCCAAATCCCATAAGATTCCAAGAAGCGAAGTTACACCTGAACTACGAGAGATAAAATTACCCGGAACATTACTTTCCCAACCCCGTAGATTAAAACATCCTCGAGCCATTACTTCTGTCGCCTTAACTATAAAATTTTCTTGCTGTTTGATATCTTGAACCCCAGTGACGCAATTATCGACATAAAACGAATGCTTTAATTTTTGGGTCACATCGTCAAACTCGGCAGGTGAATTATCCAAGAGATGCTCTATCGATGCTGAGAGTTGGAACGGAGATGAACAAACACCGAACACCACTCTACAGTGTCTGTAAATCATAGGTTCTTCAAGACCTGGAAGAAAAAACCTCAAAAAATCTCTGTGTTCTGGTATAATACTCAGCTGAAGGAACGCTTTTTCAATGTCCGATGATAAACCAATTGCATACAATCTAAACCTGTCAATTATATCAGGTATAAGTCCAATTAAGTTTGGGCCTGTGTTTAAACAATCATTTAAAGACGGCTGATTTTTCTCTCTGGCCGAAGCATCGAACACCGGCCTTACCTTCATTGTCTGGCTAGAAAGTTTTATGACAGGTCTATGGGGCAAATAATAACCCAAATTGTCAATTTCAGTTTCAGGAACCTTTTCTATTATTTTTAAATCTTCCCATTGCTTAAAAACTACCTTATAGTCATTTAACTGGTTTTTCTCTTTAATTCGCTGGCACATTCGGTGGTGCCTTCTAAAGGTCATAGACTTGTTATTAGGTAACAGGATTTCAGATTTAAAAGGTAGTGGCAATTCATATCGTCCATCAGGAAGAACATTTAAATTCTCTTTGAATTGCTTAAGGGTGTCACAGTGAGCAAGCTTACGTTTAACATCTTCTGTTGGATCTGTTATGCCAATGGCATCTAATTTCCAGAGTTCGGTTACACCAAAATTAGCACAGTGCAACGAAACTGCATTGCTGCATAAATTATTTTCTAGCAATGCTGGAATAGTGACTAAGTTATTTACTTTGCCAATCACAGTGTATCCGAATTTAGTCTCCACTACAGTTACACCCGAGTTCAGTTTCAGAGAGCTGCCAGTAATAATGTCCCCTATGGCATCTGCTCCTAAAAGCAATTCAATGTCATATTCTGTAGCTTGCAAATCAGACAAGGTAATATTTCTTTCTTTTAATTCTTTTAAGGTATTGTGATCAACTACTTTTGGAACAGATCCACATATTTTGTTCTGAGAAAGTACTTCAAAATTACGGCCATATGTACTTTCCAGATTTCTTAAATTAACATCAAACACTAAATGGGAATGAGGACTAGTCTCTCTCCCCCCAAACAAACCGTGTATAATGGTTTGTTTCGATTTGGGACGCAGTTGCAGAAACGTAATGACTCTGTCTGAAAGATAAGACTTTTGTGAACCACTGTCCAAAATCGTACGAACTTTAAGCTGTTTACCCTCAAATACAATTTTCAAAACAAGCGTTTGCAGATAGACATTTTCGTTAACAGTTGACTGATTAGACAACACATTACTTGAAATAACAGTACTTTCAGTGTCAATTGACTTTACAGGTTCTTTAGTAGAGCACATAATGGTATAGTGAAATTTATCACAACTTAAACATTTTACTTTACTTCTGCATGCCCGCGAACTATGTCCAACGCGTAGGCAGCGAAAACAAGCGTGCTTTTGAGCCAAAAGTTTTCGTTTATCCTCCAAAGACATTTTTCTAGCAGAAAAACATTCGGCAGAATGATGGGATTTCTCACAAAAAATACAACGTAAATTTCTCCTACCTGTATTATCTTGAACATTTACCAGAGCAGCAGCTGTAGAGCAATCCGGATCATCAGAATGTGGACGCGAATGTACAGAACGCGAAGCTCCCAGCCCGGTACGAGCGAGCTTAATCATCTCCTCACTTTGCACTTCGTTGCGAAGAAAGGATAAAAGTTTATCCAGGGAACGCGCACTATCTTGGTGTGGCGTATTATCTTCCATCGAACGACTTCTTTCCCATGCACGAAGAACAGTCTCTGGTAAGCAGGATTCAACAAGTGGCTCTAAAAATTCAGCAAATTTTTCTTTAGTTCTACCCAGACTTTCGAGTGCCATGAGTTTGCTCTCAAGTAAATCATAAAGTTCTGCTAAATCTCCTTTAATTCGACCAGCAGCATTCTTCATTACTATTGAAAGTAGATCCCGTACATAAATCTGAACCAAAAGTTCATCTCTGCCGAAGCGTTCCTTAAGTTGCGCAATCACCTTTGGATAATTTTCTTTAGTTGGTGGAAAACTTGTTACCAATCTTGCTGCTTTAGAATCTGCTACCACACACTGTAACAGATATTGAAATTTATCTTCATCCACAATAGCATTATCTTTATGAATTTTTTCAAACTGGGACCAAAAGGCAAGAAAGTCTTTCGGATCTCCGCTAAATTTCCTCAATTCTAGCTTCGGAAGCTTGAATTTCCTTTTTTGTTCACTTGCTGTTTCTTCCGTAGAGGAATCTGTTTTCTCTGCAGTTTCCAATAGCGAACAAACTGAGCAGAATTTATCTCGGTATTCCTCCGCTTCAGAAAAATCTTTGGAATATTCTTCTTGAAGGGTATCATCGCTTAGCAGCAAATTCGAAACTTCTTCTTGAGTTGTTTCTAAACGTGCGAATTTATCTTGAATTTGTTTAAGCAATGTACTGACTTCGTCACTTTGTAAGGTTTCAGTTTCGATCTTCTGAGTAATAGCGTTGCAGCAAACCGTGAATGCTGTTCGCAGCGACTTTCTTTTCGCTTTCAAAGCTTTGATATCCATATTTTAGCAGAAAATAAAAGTAGCGGACGCCAGAAATACTATGTTGCAACTCTCTGGGTTACAACGTGCAGGTTCAAAAGAAATAATCACAGCAGGGATTACTTTAAATCAAAATTTTAATACAGATATCTCATTACTAGCGAAACGTTACACTACTACTCTCTTACATAACAATTTCTCCGTCTCTTTTACAGTTAAAGAAAAAGTAATAATAAAAATAGTCCTATCCCGAGAGGCACTCCTGTTGGCGCCGCCCGGCTGTTGCGTAATCTGTCCTAATGGAGCCGTCTCCTACACCTTACCTCTCAAATAAATGAAGTGACTGGACAGACCAACTAAACTAACTCAAATAACACAAATGAAACATAAAATATGCAAAACAAAACGCATTTATTAAATTCCTCGAATATCATAAATTAAGATAACTGACCAGACTAAGCTCACATCCAAAGGTAAATAACATTCCAAAACATACTTTTTTAAGCGACATTTATCAAAATTAGATTACTAATTAATGCAATAAACGATTATTTTGATTACTCTAGAACACTAAATTAGTTATTTAAAATAGATTTCACATAAACTAAAATGTTTCTACGGTGTTCCAGGCTCAGCTTAAACAAATAAATTATCAATTATCAATTGCAAATCAATTATCAATTAATGTAAGAAATTACAATTAACAGAATACATATTTTCTAAAGATACCAATTTTAAAGTCTTAAGACAGAATTTATTTTTGCTATTTCCAGTTTAGAAGTCTGTTTCTATCAGTTATGCAAGAAGAATTAAAATTACTGTCACCTGGCAAATAACTAGAATGGTATGAGTAAAAATGTGTAACTCACAGTTGGACTTCCGGAGTTCCTTGAACACAAGGAGCTTCTGCATATCGGCGACCTCATCGGAGGATCACGTTATCGAGCTCTTGAATTAGTCCTTCGCCAATCCACATATAATAGAAGATAAATGACATTTTACATAAAAGCATAAAAAAAGCGAGCAATAACAACAGGTTTGAAGTAACGGAAGGCAGACGAATGGAGAAACGGTAACTGAAAGTCCGAAAAGAAAAAGAAATAAGTCATCACTCACAGAGTGAAGTACAATCTGAATACTAATTGCCGAATCAGAGATAGGTCCATTCTTCAGAAACATACTTCTACCTGGAACGCCGATATATCAGGAACCATAAGTGCCGGATGCTAATAATAAATATTTACTGATTCTGTATTCACACGTAACTGTATTTACTGTAGCTTCACGTGTAGCTGTATTCACTGTAGCTTCACGTGTAGCTGTATTCACTGTAGCTTCACACGATTTTCGAGTTCGGTAGAGATTATCCGGAGATTGCAGAAAGAAGTGAAAAAAGTCGGAGCTAAAATCTCGCAATAAAATGCTTCTTCGGTAGAAAGAAAAACGCAGCCCTCAGCCCGCTTGCGCAGGCAAGCCTTCAGCAGGGCAAACGTCTCCCCGATCTTTTTATTCGAACATTCCAACTTTAAAAACTCACAACTGACTGACTGAAACTCCCGTATAAGCCTCGAAGAAAACTCGGTTTCTCCACCCACTAAATTCTACAGGCCAAAAAATTACACGTAAAATTAAGTTTGATCAACAGTAAGACTTTCTGTTTTGTTTTTGTTGTTAATACTTAACTCTTTTCAACAAATAGAAATACAGGCGCTGCACACAGACCTCAGCTGGACAGCTGGAACCAGTAAGTCACCCAAACGCGTGAGAAACAAAATTCGACCCGGGCCGAAAAAGGAGAACAAGAGATTAGGTCAATGCTGCCCTTAAAATAAGAAATTTACTGACGCCCCTCCGCTCGAAAAAACAAAAAAAACTCATTTATGTGGGGGTGACGTCTTATCAATAAATAGAGATCACTCCCACTGTTCAAAGCATCAAGTTTTATTCTTGGCTCACAGAAGAAAAGATAAACGGGATGAGTATATACAGATGGATTAAATATGTTTTTGGAAAGGTATAACAACACAACAGCTGACCTCCTACGTATGGTCACTCTGGATAAGTCCAGATCCGATTACCTACGCGGAACCGGTAAGCGTCTAGTTGTAGCTCCTTCGCGAGCGTTCGGTTAGACCGCTTCTCTCTGCCTTCTCTATCCAACTGGAAGATGTGTTTACCTGGAGCGTTCCTACCGTAGATGTAGATAGCGACATCTGGTGCTTCATTGAGGCACGATTCCCACAACGCTCGGCCATCGACAGGTGAGGACCTCCGAACACTGGAATATATCTGCAAAAACAAAATACAAAAAAAAGAAAGAAAAAGTAATAGTTGAAAAATAATTAACAAAAGAATGATCTCAGGTTGCAATTCCATCGGACCAAAGCTTCATGTGGTCTGCCGAAGTGGAAGTTGATTCAGGTCCTTCATGAGTTCCTACTTTTACTACATCGTAGCGGTCATGTGGCTTAGTCTTGACCACTTTATAAGGTCCTAAGAATTTAGGTCTTAGCTTGAGACCTCCTCCTAACTGGGTTCTTTTAATGGCTACTAGGTCGTTGACTTTGTAGAGTGGAGCGGTTCTACGACGTCGATTGTATTGTCGTCGGTTCTCCTCCTGCAGTTTTAAGATATTCGCTTTGGCCTCCTCACGAATAGACTCTTTCTGCTGTATTGTGGAGTTTAGAAATTCTTCATCGAGGATTTCTTTAATTCTTTGGTCTGTCTTATTTCTCATTTTCACGCCTGTCATCAGCTCGAAAGGAGTTGTGATTTTAAATTTTCTAGCTCAATCTGCTTCTCAATTTGGGCTAATTTAAGACGTTCGATCTCTAACAGATAGTGTTCATTACTTGTTTTAGGCGTCCGATCCTCGGCGATCGATTTGACGACGGCACGTACAAATTCAACGTTCGTTTTGAAGACATCAGAATTTTCGATAATTTTTCTAATGTCAGCTTTTTTGGCATTTTCTGGAACATTCTCTCCAATTTTTTCAGCAATTAATTTTAAGTCACTCTTGTTTGAATTATTTAAGAAACTCATTTTAAAAATGAAACAGAAGTAGCACTATCTTGAAGAAATAAAGGAAGAAAAAGTTTCACAGTACCTTTGCTGCAGTTCGCCGGCTTCGAGCCCCCATAGTTGTGGGGGTGACGTCTTATCAATAAATAGAGATCACTCCCACTGTTCAAAGCATCAAGTTTTATTCTTGGCTCACAGAAGAAAAGATAAACGGGATGAGTATATACAGATGGATTAAATATGTTTTTGGAAAGGTATAACAACACAACAGCTGACCTCCTACGTATGGTCACTCTGGATAAGTCCAGATCCGATTACCTACGCGGAACCGGTAAGCGTCTAGTTGTAGCTCCTTCGCGAGCGTTCGGTTAGACCGCTTCTCTCTGCCTTCTCTATCCAACTGGAAGATGTGTTTACCTGGAGCGTTCCTACCGTAGATGTAGATAGCGACATCTGGTGCTTCATTGAGGCACGATTCCCACATTTATTTGTATAAAGAATTAATGCTCATTTTTTCATATATATACACATTTATTTATATGTAATATAAATTCATCATAAACTCATTTTCAGACTTTCAGCATTCATAAAGAAAAGTGAAGCAAAGACGCCAATTAAATCTTCCTTTACAACGTAGTAAATGAATTGTGTAATGAAATGTTTAACCTCTGCAGCGCGAAAGACAAGCCTCTATACAGTTCTCTGTTATCGTAAATGCTATTCACAATCAGTTGGGAAACACTAAGAACTCTCGCTCCTGCGCAGATTCCAAAAGAAACGTTCCCTATTGTTGTTAAAAAGTATAATCATTGCAAAATAAAGCTAAAGATTCTTAATTGCTAAAATTTAAATACTCTTTACAGCAACTTCAATTAAATCAAATATCTAAATAGTGATTAAGTAAAAAACATAAACACAATTAAAAATTTGTGACACAACATTCATGATATGTTCAGTAATAACAATAATGATGATTTAATTAAGTAGAAAGCTCTCATAAGAACTTAAAATATTGAAATGGCTTATAAGCTGGCAACAACTTTTGTAAAATAACGAAAAAACTACCTAAAAATGCATTTATATGGAAGGCAAATGGAATACTTGTGTTTACATGTTTTGGTGATGTATAAATTTCAGATATTTGTATGCAATACAAATGTACAAAAATGTAATAAAATCTTATCAAAATTATTTTCTTAGTTACATATGTGAGATTAATTAATCGAACTCCCGAATTCTTGTCTAAAAACATACACAACGTCGTTAATATTTTTTTTTTACAATCAAGAGCGTAGTTCCTATTAAAATATGTAATTTTTTTGGCACGAAGATCCTGAAAGAGAAATAAAACTAAAAATTAACTTTCGAAAATACCCGTTATAAAAAGCATTTCTGAGAAATGAGATTATTTCAGAATCATAATCAAAGTCACCATCACAGCTGAAAATAATATAAACGAAAAAAGGCTTCTTTTCGTGTTTGACGGAAAAAAGCTATTATCTATGCAAGAAAAAATATTTTTTTCCCCAAATGGCCCGACACTTGCTACTTGAGCAACGAACGAAAAAATAACAGTATGAAATAAGAGGGTATATAGTTTTTTTGAATCGTAAAAAATGTACGGAAAGGAAAGCATTTTTACTAGCCATAAGAAAAGAAAATAGAATACTGATAAAATAATTACATTGACGAATGAAGTGATGTAAGTATGCTTTTGATTGACTTAAACGCAAATTACGGGGAAGGGTATTCTATCCCAGTGCGTGCTCCTGTGGGTTTGAAAGATTAGAATTCTTCAATTAGCATGTGGAAGACATGAATAGTTGTGAAGGCACTGTTGACTTTTCACGTTTTCTAATATCAAGCAAAGGTAAGACAACCTCAGGTCCTGACCAAACACGTGTCCTGAGGTTTTCTAGTGAGATATCTTTACAAGCAGAGAATTAAAGAATATTATCTCTTTTTTTTAAAAGTTTATCTTTGCTTCTATATCTTTTATATATGTAAGAACAGGACCGGGTTAAGCAAGGTAAGGTACCCTGACCGTAAAACTTTTCGGCTCCTAAGAAACTATTTGCATACCTATATGCTCGAAGCTCAATCAGTGCTTAATAATTATTTACCCATAATTACTTAATATTATTAATATTTTAATAAAATTATGGGGATTTAATATTTTTATAGTATTTTTTCTGCATATAAGAGTGAAATACAGAAAAATAAAAATTATATCAGGAAATTAAAAATATTTTCTATGGAGAAAAAATTAAAACATCAAAATGCTAAAACATTTTACGGAATATTTTAAGATTAAAATTTCTCTTTTAGAGTCCCACTTTAATCGTTCTTCTGACATCCTATTTCTTAATCAGTTTTTTACCCTTTTTAAGAGAGAGAAAGACCTTTCGTCGGATATATTAAAAAGTGTAATATTCAATAAAAGTTATTTGAATAATTCTACATTAAAAAAAGTTGATGGCATTTCTTTTGTAACATGATGCACTTCTGCGTCAAAAAAATATGCTCACTTCTTTTTAAAAATAATAAAAACTCTTTCTTTTCATCATCAAAATGCGTAATAACTATATAACTTCTTCAAATCTGTTTTAACTTTTTTACATGGACATTTTTTTCAAAATTCAACAAATTTGAACTAAAAAGTATTTTAAAACTTCCTATATTATTTTCAAATACTTCATTTCTACGAGCAAGTCGTGATATTATATTGTCAGAAATAATTTAAAAAGAATTAAAAATAATTTTTATGTGTTTAAGGCAATTTAGATTCTTCATTGCTTTCATATTAAAAAACCTCCTTTTTTGTGGCTTATGATTTTGTTTTTTAAATATCAAAAGTGTCACTGCAATTGTCTCTTTTTCTCCGTCATGAAATTAGAAAAAATCACATAAATTTTAAATTTCGTCATGAATTTATAAACCTCATAACGAGATCGTGTAATGAAATGTTTCAAAAATTTTAATCATTACTTTCCTTTAATAGGGTGCACTTAGGTATTTTTACGGATTTGTTGATGGCATTCATACTCTGTAAAATGGCGTTCCAAATAATTGTCGTGAATATCATTTAATATTCACCCAGTTTTTTAAATACAGGTAACTCCACCACAGTAAATGTTCTGTTCCAAATTTGAAGCACATAATCAGATAAGGCTTCTTTCGTATGGTTGTAACCAATTTTTAACGGCAGTACGTCTCTTGCCGTCTATCTAGTATCAGATAATTTTTTTTACCACTAAATTATTTTCACATTTTCTAGCTCTGTGTACACCACATGATTTCCTTGTACGGAACATTAAATTATACGCAATTTTCTGCGCTTCATTTAGACATATTGAATTAACAGTGAACGAATTTTGAATTAAATTTACTTCGTCCATAGCGAATGAACCACAATAGAATAAATACACTTTTTAAAGTTCACTATATTTATTGACCATAGCGATACATCGGCGCTAGGTTCACTTAACAGCGTCACATCTCATTCATTTTCTAACTCAGAGTGCACAAAATTATATCATCCGAAGAATTACTACAAGTTGTATTCAAATGCTACAATAAATATAAAACGATGTATGAAAGAAATTAAACAAATAATCAAAAAAAATCTGAAAGATTTCAGATTTTAAATTACGTCCAAAGGCGCGTTTTTTTAACGTTTCGTGTGCTACCTTTTTTTATTAAATATCATGTACTACGTACTCAAACCATAAAATAAATGGACATATCTTTAGAATTTCCGTAAGTCTCGTGCGCTGGAGATAAAAATGTTTTTTTTTTCCGTACAGTGTTGCCATTGCTCGCTTTGAAATCATTTAGTTTGTTAATCAGAAATTCGTTGAAATGTTACAAAACATAAAATCGATAATAAAGCAAATTTCAAATTCAAAATTAGGTCTTCCAGATGCCCATATTCGCAGTAGGATTACGTCATTCAAAATTCGATGGCTCTAGGTTTTATCACAATGCGAGAAACATGCATACATTTATGCAGATTTTTCATTTTTTAAAATTTAATGCAGAGCGATAACATTTAGTGGCAACAATTTGAAAAGTGAAACGGGCAATCAGAGTGAATCGACGCAAAATCGCAAAACGAAAGTAATAGTCCTTCGGGACTAAATCCCTTTGGACTAATAAAAAAGAAACTGTGTTTCACAGACGATTCAGCACCGCTTACCGAATGCGCTTGCGCTACTAATTAATTAAGTTCTCAGTTCGCGGCAAGGCAAAAATTCCTAAAAATTCAAAATATTTTCATTAAAAATTGAAAGATACAAAGTACAGTTCTGTAGCAATCTGTAGCAATCTCGCTTTTAAGCAAGAAGAAAGGAGATGATGACTTTGGCGAACGCCGTTTCCTCCAGTCCGTGAGATGGTTAAAAATCCACACTACATACGTCCAATTTAATCAAGTTTTGTTCAAGTACAGTTAAAACAATTGAAAAAGCAATTTTTACAGTTAAAATTACAATTTACACGCAAAAACAAGCTAATAACTTAAATTATAATTCCAGAATGAATTAAGCATAATTTAATTCGCAATAATAAAAGAAGACATTATTTTGTTGTTGCGAAGCTTCGTTTCTCTAGATTGGCAACAAATCCACTATTCTGCTGCGTTTTAAATGTAAACAAATATGCCTGCCATGTAAACCAAAAATTAGGCTTAGCCGCACTTAAAAAAATTTTAAATTGTTGATAATTCCACAATTATCGTATGAAGAGGTAAACTAAAGGCATAAAAACCTTAACCGGACAACAAGAAAAACATAATTCAATCATTTTTAAAGCAAAAAATGCGCAATTTACAAACATATAAGCGTAAAGAAGCTGAGCTCACTGAGCCAAGTAACAGACTGGATATATATATATATATATTCTACATATATTTATATACATCTACATACATTTATATATTTATCCACATATATTTATATATTTATCCACATATATTCATATACTTTTGATGCGGAAGTTTGCAACCAAAATTGTAGGTGCAATCTACATGTTGTAACAGTCTTATGTAAAAACTTTCGGCGTCCTGAGGCGACTTTTTTTTTAGTTACATGAAATACGTACGCAAAGACATAAAGAAAAAATCTCTTCAGAATCCATTTAAAATCAGTTTTATAATTTTTTTGGGGAAAAAGTGTCTTTATGTATTCTGTCCTTATGTACGGATGGCAAGCAAAAACATCGATAAATTGCATTCTATTGTGATCAAAATGGATATTTTCGTTGAAATATGATACCCAAAATCTTTCGCGATTACAGTACTTCGTTTTTACTTCGTACAAGGAAGCAAAAAAATTTGATGTGTACAGCCCATGACTTCCTTGTATGAAATATTAAATTGTACGTATTTTACATTTAATTTAAACTTATTGGATTGAATTAAATCATCGATAGCACATAAACCACAATAGAATAAATGCACTCTTTAAAATTCACTATATTTTTTTAACACAGCGACACTCTGGTGCTAGCTTCACTTAACAACGTTACATCTCATTTATTTTATAACTCATCAGAATGCACAAAAATTATGTATATCAGCTGGAGAATTACTTAATCTTTGCCACATGTTCTATTCAAATACTATAATAAACCTAAAACGACGTGTAAAAGAAATTAAACAAACAAACAACAACAAAAACAGTAACAACAACAACAAAAAAAATAGTTTTTTACAGACGATTCAGTACTTCTCATTCAATTAATTCAGTTCTCACTTCTCGACAAGGTAAAAATACATAAAAACTCAAAATATCTATATTAAAAATTACGAAGTAAATTTAAAACTCTTATTTCCTCGAATAAATTCCAAAATAGTTTAAGCATGATTTAATTTGCAATAATAAAAGAAGGTATTATGTTTGCTGTTGTGAAGCTTAGTTTAGACTATTGGCAACAAATCCAATAGTCTCCTAAGTTTCAGATGTACACAAATATGTCCGACATGAGAAAAATTAGGCTTAGGTGCACTTAAACAACTTTTAAATTGTTTGTAATTCTACAAATATTGCATTCATATTTACTAAAGGCATAAAAACCTTGACCGGAAGATAAGAATAATATAATTCAATCATTTTTAAGTTAAAAATGCACGATTTATCAAGATATGAGAACAAAAACTGAGCTCACTGAGCTGAGTAACAGAGTGGATATATATATACATATATATAATGAAAGTAATTAAAAGTAAATTAATAAGCCCAAGACTTGCGCTAAAGCTGCAAAGTAATAAAGCAATAATTCACTATAAATTATAAAGAAAACTCTCCATATTACATCTAATATGGAGAGTTTTCTTTTTATAGCATATATATATATATATATATATATAAATTTACATACTTTTGGTGCGGCCGATTGCAACCAAAATAGGAGGTGCACATCTACATGTTATAGCAGTCCTATATACAAAATTTCAACATTCTGGGGATATTCGTTTTTGAGTTAGGAGAGATACGCAGTTTGAGTTATGATACATACCTACGTGCCTACGTACGCACAGACGCCACGAAAAAACTCTCTTCAGAATCTATTTTAAATATGTTTTATAATATTTTGGGGGAAAATGGTCCTTTATTCTGTTCTTACGTGCGAATGTCATTCAAAAACATCGTTAAATTGCATTCGATAGCTGTCAAAATAGGTATTTAATTGAAATATGATACCCGAAATTTTTCGCGATTACTATACTTTCTTTTTACTTCGTACAAGGAAGTAAAAACGAAATAACTCTTTCACAAACATAAAATATTGAACAGCGGCACTACAAATTTCTACAGTAAGACTGTTCACTGAATTTAAAGAATGATTAGCGCAAGAGATTTATTCAGATCTCATACAGACTGCAGTATTTAATATGAGCCTGAAGCCCTGAGTATTTTTCTGATAAGTGTTCTGAGTTCTCATATGTTTAGTTTCCACAAAGTTTAATATCTAAACAGACAATAAAGCGGATAGTACCTGCTGTTCCAAGTTTGGTGCTATATATTCTTCAATTTGTATAAATTCTAGAACTTTTTCTTTTAGATCACCACTTAGTATACGCATGTGCGAAGTATTAGATACAGAGTATAAAGCAGTAGTAAGTTGATGATTTATGTTCTTGTGCTATGAATGTGATTAAATATTTGTTAGTGATGATAGTGAATTCCTCACAAACATCATGTGACAAATAACTTAAATTACCCCCTCCTCGATTACTATTTTTTTTATGAAATTACAAAAAGCTGTTATATTCTCTAAGCTATTCCACGTATGTAAAATAGTTTTCTTTTTCGTTTGAATTCTGATTTTCATCATGACCTCTAAACCCTAATCGACTTTATAACTTTGCAGCTGACATAAATTTTTGCAAATCTCCTTTCCAGTAATGTTTTGCGTGTTATGTCTGTTACAATAGACCAGAATCGATTCTGCAAAAAAATTGAGGATTTTTCACACAAAATGCGTATTTAAAATATTATATGCAAAATTATGGAAAGGCAGAATATAGGTATATTTGCACGAAAAACGTCGAATTAATGTTAATTATTCGTGTTTTAAGTTGAGAAAAATTTGGATAAATTTGTTCAAAATTGTTTATTGACATAATAGTCGAAAGAACAGTAGAAGATTTTGTTGCCCTATTTCAAAATAGTAGAATAGAATTTTTATGTTTGAAATAATAATATTAACACGGTGGACTATATCAGAATGTACATAGTTACAGTGTACGTAACATCAATAACGTAATAGCTGTACTATCGCGTTATGGATGCGAAGGGACTTCGAAACAAGGTACTGCGGCTTAAATTTATCCTTTGTTTAATAAATTAATGAAAATTTAAGTTGAAACCGTACTCCATGAAACAAAATCGAGTTTCATGACCATGACGACACTTTTATGAAGGTTGCTCGACTAACAAGTGAATTCAAAAGAACTAAGCAGTGTATACTGAAGCACAATTGGAAAGGTTTTTGCCTTGTATACACTGGGCAACCTTCACAAAAATGGCAATACCGTTTTAGGAGCTTTTTATGTGAAAAGCCATTATGCCATTAGACTACTAAATAGGATTCAACGTAACAAATAAATTGATATGATAAAAAGTAGCTTTCACATATGAATACATGTGTAAAGAATAATGTATTCATCTGCAGAGGAACAATTGCAATCTAATATTTCATATTATACACCTGGTATTTATTTTAAGCTAGGTTTCTTGCACTGTTAAACGAGTGAGGTCCATCAAAATGCCCAAATTAATATATTTAGAATTATAAATGTTAAATCGTACCTAGCTTATTAGTACAGCATAAATAAAAGTAGAATTTGGTATGAGGAATATATATTAAACTCGTTTATATTGTTACGAAATGCCGATCTGCGGTAAGATAACTTCTCCGCAAACCGGGTTTAGGATTGCCAGAAAATGACAAGGAAAGTTGGTGCGAAATCACCCATTCGGCGACAAAATTGGCGATATGCCATAGACTTTCTAGAACGAATTCTTAGCGGTTTTCCCCAGAATGTTATCGAAGGTAGGTCAAAAGCTATAAATATCCTGCCTGTGCGCAGAGTAGCAGTTTATCGCGAAGAGTATGTTGAGTGTGTTGAGCTCAGAGATTAGCTTGACAGCGACCGAACCTAGTCGGTAGCTGCAATTTAGTGCATTGCCGTGAAGCTGTCTTCACCGTTATAGCCTAATAGCCTGAAGCCAGTGCTGCTGATTGTTTCAGCGTGTCTGTTGTAATTTTTCGATGACTGTAACGCGTCTCTGGAACTGCCCTGTGTAATACTGATGAATAAATTATGTTCTGATTCTTCAACAAGCGTTGTCATTAATCATTCTAAATCAATGAAACCTTAGAACGCAATAATATGCTTAATATATTAAATAAGTAGGTTTTCCTAAGATTTTGAATGCTTAGCAATTGATTTAGCTAATACGTACACAGGAAGATCATGCAAATAATTTTGAGTTTAAAAATTGTACTTACTTTTGTCATTTAATAAAACCAAGTTATGATGTAAGAATGTAACTCGAAAATAAAGAAAAGCGCGAGCTAGCAAATTTTCAAACGATTCCAGAGGTTTAAAAGCACTCTTCCGCATTAAAATAATAAAAAAAAAGGTTTACAGTTACTATCTCATCTGGTGACCGGAATAATATGATAGTCGAGTTGTTTTATTGCATGTTTGCCACGTGTACTAAAATATCTTTATATTCCAAATCTAAAGCATGTGATATTTTGATTATGCGTTAGCACTTTTGTCTTTCTCAAAAGTACAATGAAGCCACCTGAAAAAATGATTGATTAGAATTTTAGCAGATGGAATAATATAGGAGAAGGCGGCTTGAGCTTGTCAAAATGTATGTTAGTGTTTTTTGCCCTTTTTAATACTACAAGAAATAAAGGATTTAACACTAACATTATGATTTATTAAGATCAAAATTATGTTGTTTAGTTTAATATACAAGTTGACTGTATTTATATATATATGTATGGCATGAAAAGGTATAAAAGGCTGGTCGAATTATTTTAGAAATATTAACTTTTAAAAACAATTTAATACAAAAATGCATTAAATAATACAATGGTGGTAAAAAAATGCACTTAAAATTTAAATGCATTTTAACTCAAAATCACGAGAATTTCTTCACAAAAATAAATTATCTTCTGTATGTTATATTAAAAGCACTTAAAGAGTTCCCCTGTATTGCCCAAAATATAAAACGGTCCGTAAATAAACTTGGGAAACACTGATATAGATAACGACCAGCTGTTATAGAATTTTATCTTGATTTTTTGGTGTCCGCCAATAACTTCGTGGCAAAAACATCGCGGACAAAAACGTCACGGAGAAAACAACGCAAGGCGAAAACGTCGTGGTACAAAACATCGTCGTCGAAAATAAAGCTGTTCAAAAACTTCGCAGTTTAAAAACATCGCCATCGAAAATATCGAGGTAAAAAATAAAGTACCCACAAATCATCGCATGGTGAGAACATCGCAGACATGCGTTTTTCAGGCTTTAATGAATTGTAAAATTTAATGATTGTTTAATAATTGTACAAACTCGCATAATGGTTTATGAGCGCAAGATGGGAAGAAGGATAATTTTCAATTTCATATTTTTTATTAACTAATAAATATTTGCTGAAAGTGTAAAATGGAAACTTAAACATGGAAAATTAGCGCAACTTATAGCACTTATATTTTGAACTGGCATAGTTAACTAACAAAGGTCATTAATAAATTATTTTTTATAAACTTTTACTGGTAATTTTTCATGAAATATATATTCTAAAAAAGAATAGAAAAAGAAAGATAAGTAACTGCATAAACGTATCCATAAAAAATTATTAAGCTAATTATGATACTATTTTCTTCACTTTTGTTAATCTGATACTATTATAATGAAAATTATTTCCTGTTTTGTTTAAATTTCTTGTTTTTTAAAAATTTATTAGTTAATAAAAAATATGAAAGTAAAAATTATCCTTATTTCGACCTTGCTCTCATAAATCATTATGCGAATATTCATTAACAATTATTAAAGCCTGAAAAACGTATGTCTGCCATGTTATCGTCATGCGATGATTTGTAGGTATATTGTTTTTTACCACGATATTTTCGACGGCGATGTTTTTAAACTGCGAAGTTTTTGAACCGCTTTATTTTCGACTACGATGATGTTTTGTACCACGATGTTTTCTCTTTGCTTTATTTTCTCCCACGATGTTTCGGACCACGACGTTTTTGCCTTGCGTTGTTTTCTCCGCGACGCTTTCGTCCGCGATGTTTTCGGCTGTAACCTATTTTTCATACTATTTTTGATGCAAATGATAATGAACATTCGGAAGAGAAATTTGTAGTTCAAGTAATAACATATTTCTTCCGAAATATTATTGAACTGTTCTAATGGTATAAACTGCTAACACATTTGTTGCAAAAATTTATTAAGAAACAAATATTGTTTTTATATATGTTGTTTCGACATTGTTGTTATCTAAAAGGTAAGTGAAAAACGGTACAAGGTATAACTAGACAGCAATTTATTTTTTTTATTTCTTTTTCTTCCGGAATGGGTTTTATCCAAATTAAAAATTTTAACACCTCAGAGAATTTTCGAGTCTTATTAACAAAGCTCAATTAAAGGAACGTGTAAATTTGAGCAATGAGAAATGTTTTTCCCTTGAAAAATATGAAAATTTTGAAATTGTAATTTATCTCCATAATATGGTAAATTTTTTAATCTAATTAAAGTGAAATGCTATCTCATTTGCTAAAGAAATTCAGCCATTATTGTAAATGCTTATACTTACCAATTTAACATATGCAAAAACCATTTTCACCAAAATAGAGGCCAAATACAACACACATTCAACCTACACTAAAGCAGCGGATCCAGACACTGCAAAGAGCAAAAGCTATTTGAAATGTTAAAGTCACACGGCAGTTCTTTGCATGACAGATATGCATTACTCTCCCTTTGCCATATTTCTTCTTACCGCACTTCTGAAAAATGCTGCTTTCAAGGCTTTGTTTCTGAACCCTTACTGTGGAATTTCATTATGAATGATCTTCGCACTACATTCAGGTTGTTTGGTCTGTAAAACAGTTGCTTTTGCTAATGATCTACTGATTTGTTTTCAAGGGAAGTGTCCCGAGGCTCTTTTTAATACGATTCAGAAAACCCATAATAAGGTTTCAAATTGTTCTAAAGAGCAGAAGTTAGAATTCCATTCTAACAAATCTAAAATAATGATAATTAAAAGAAAGCATACCAGTTGTGCAAAGCAGCAGTTATATTTGATAATATTTTTTTCGAAACAGTGAAAAATAAGTTAAATATTTAGACATTATTCTTGATAAGTTTTGCTGGAAAATGTGTATTATGTATTTATTCAAAAAATGTGAAAATCACTCAGAGGACTTAATCGTGTCTTTTGCAATACTTTTGGTTTAAAATCTAATGTTATTGATATGATCTATAAACAGGGTGCAATCCCTTTTGTTTGCTATGTTTGTAGAGTGCGGGGAACAGCTTTAGAAAAGAAAATTTAATTCCCGCATCCCATGCAGAATTCAAAGAAGAATTTTACTAAGAGCTGTGCGTGGCTAAAGAACAATTTAGCTATGAAACAAGTTTTGTGATTTCGGGATTTCATCGACTGATAGTCATGTTTTATATGACAAATAGTTTAAAGATATCTTCAACAAACTTCGACACCAAGGAGTTCTCTGAGGATCTTTACCCTGGTGTTCGCTTGCTAATTCAAGCTATAACTTATGGTGTGGATACAAATCATTGGTATATCTTATATGAACTGATTCCCTTTCATCCTTATGTTCTCTTACGAATATCTTCTATAATAAATTAATTATCACTTCTCATGTGATTCTTAAATACCTTAATAATAAAGGTGTTAATATCATCATTTCTCATGTACGTTGGCCACACTGGCAATTTAGGAAATGAAAGAGCTGAATGGTTGGCAAAACAAGCTGCAAACATTCAAGTAAATACCTCAGTAACAAAAAGTCTCAAAAGTCAGTCTAAAAATGTTGGAAAGAAACAGATCTAAAGTGAAATGAATTGAAGTTCTCGCATCTTGTAGAAGATTGAGCACATCGCCAAAAGGCGACACTGGCCGTCAAAATGCCCCCTGCCAGTCACCGGGCTGCCCGTCGCTCAAGGACATTACCCAGCATACAGAGGGCGCCAACTCCAGGCAGCAATACGAGACGCTACACCGGGCTCTAGAACCTTAAGCTCTAGGACCTGCCAGACGCTCAGACCGACCGATAAGCGATCTTTCCGGGGCCTTTAGAACCACCAGGTTCATTATTTGTAATCCCCGTGGCCGAGACTGCCTAATTACACATCCTAGCCAGTAGCTTCGCAGAGTTCTCTGTGTCGAAAATGACATTCCAATCTTTCTGTATTTTAATCTTCCTCATTTCAATCGTCTAATACTTATTTCTTACGTTTCATCTAGAAATTTGTAACTTTTATTTTTAGTCCAAAAGGGCGATTTGCCCAGGAAGACTATTAATTTCGTTTTGGCATTTTGCGTTGAAATGTTGGTTCACTTTTCAAAGTGTTTCTACCAAATATTAGAGCCCTGTATTATATTTAAAGAAATTAAATAATGAAGAATCTACATAAATGTATATATGTATGTTTCTCGCATTGTGATAAAACAACGGTACCTGGAGCCATCAAATTTTTAATACTGAACGTTTCCATCCAAACATGGGCATCCGGAAGCCCAAATTTGAAATTTGGAATTTGTTTTATTATCGATTTCCTACTTTGCATAATTTTAACGAATTTTAGATTAACAAACTCAAGGATTTCAAAGCGAGTAATGGCAATGTTATACAGGAAAAAAACATTTTTATTTCCAGGACGTGAGACTGTGTATCGGAAATTCTAAAGATATGCTCATTTAAAAATTATTTTGCGATATTGCTCTTGAACTGAATTTTATGGTTTAAGTGCGAAGAACATGATATTTAATAAATAAAGGTAACACGAACGTTAAAAAAACGCACCTTTGGGAGTAATGTAAAATCTGAAAGCTTTCAGATTTTTTTTTTTTGTGTGTGTGCGTGTGTGTGTGTGGTGTGTTGTATTTTTTTATTTACCTCTTTAAGCCTTGTATGTTTATAAGACTAAGTGGTACACAAGCAGTTTAACTATTCTTAAAATAATAAAAAAGTATGATTTGTAATAGTCATTGACGGCTTTTGTGTATAATGCCGCCAAACATAGTTAAAAGATGAGGAAAGGTCATTTACTGCCTAATGGCTCATCGGTAGTTGTCAATAAAAGATATTTCGCGATGCTTTCAAGAAAAAAATAACGTTTAGAAGCCTTTCACAGAGGCTCCTTCTGTAGCAGGGTACAAATGAGAGGAATACGACGCCATCCATTTGGTCTAAAAATAGACCTTATGATCTTGTTTGGGTCGTCTCTAAGTTCATCACAAAGCAATGAATTCCATCAAAAAACCAAACTCAAGCACAATCACAACATTAAAACACAAACTATAAAGACATAATTACACATATCAAGTAAAAGGGAACAGGGGCATATAGAATTACGAAATCACAAGGCATAAAATCATAAAATCTCAGTAAGTCAAAATGAATAAAATTACAAGTAAAAATTCCAAATCAGTTCTATAAAATTCTAAAATCACTAAAATACGAATAAAATACAATAAAAGACAATTTTTAGTTAATACAGTAATAATTTTGATTTATATAAAAACATCACATACACTCCGTTTACGGTTAATAGCTTCTGCAATCTCGTTGGCAAAATTATGTAATTTATTATAACTTATATTTTCAAAATTTGCAATTTTCATTTGTTGTCGTACACTTTCTGTTAATTTACATTCAAACGCGAAATGTCGTGCGGAACCACGTGAATTATAGGTTAAGCATAATGGATTTTCTTGTATAGTAAATCTACTGAGATACTCCGGAAATCTACCATGATTTGTTGCACACTGTTTTGCATCTATGTCATTACATATTGGTACTTTTTAAGCTATTTTTATATTTTTCAAAAAGCCCTTTTTTCTTATTGAACTATTCCATTGGTGCGACCATTTATCAAAATAGTATTTTTGCATTACTCTAATTGCATATTTCTTTGAACCCGATATTTCTGTAAAATTTTCCTTTTCCACCATGGCCGCCTCCTTAGCCAGCAGGTCCACCCTCTCGTTGCCGGAAAAGCCCACATGAGTTGTAACCCAATGTAACAAAATACAATGAAGGCAATCTGTATAAATATTAACATGAGTAGAAAGTTTGGAATTTGTTTTAAGTTTCTTTTAATCCACATCCGAATGCTAAACTGAGCTATGATAATTCAGTCTATACCTTCCACTGTTAATTTCAATTCCATAGTAAAATACTACGAATGCTGAGCTATAATGGTTTCCCCGTCCGGAGCCGTCAGTGTAAATGTCTGTTGGATCGTGTTTATCATAAGTAATTGACAAGTTTCTAGATGGTTGCACACTATATACATTATAAACCTAAAACATACAGTTTGTTAACAAGTCATCTCCATACAGTTTTTAAGTCCTGTTTCTGTGTTCTCATCAAAAACTTAACGTAAAAAAATCATAACAAATTAAGAACGGTGGCGTACCGACCAAGATGCAGAGAACTTTGGTAGAAACTGTTCTCAAGCTTCTTGTCATGGCTAGACACCAGCCCCTTTAGATAGAATATAATTTTAAGCGAAATTTCTGCACAAGATAATATTTTTGCATTATTCTAATTACATATTTCTTTGAACCGGATATTTTTGTAAAATTTTCATTTTCTATTTCTGCTATAGGGCATTTTTTTCCTCTTTTCCGTGTGCTTTCGTGGTGTAATTGGGAGTATCCTCGCAGCGAATTCGGGAGGTCCAGGGCTCGAATCCGGCGAGGGCATTGCCCATTTTTTACGTACCAACATCAAAAAATCCTAATGATTCTACACCACCATATATCTTAAACTTATTAGTATTTCTTGAAAGGCGAACAGATCAATTTCATGGATGGCACTTATTTTCTCTAAGGCGATCACGTTTACAGGAGCGCAACATTGCTTGGAACCGCAGGTGGTCACTTTCGGGAAATTTCAGTTCATAATCTCTAAGAGAAAACAAATAAGTAGATAGGACTAAGTGACAAAACTTAAAATTTCACATCTTTTTCTATTTGTTACTTTTAAGTGAACTGAAAATTATAGTGTGTTTATTGATGTAACTGTAATAAGAAATTTAGATTGCTTATCGTTTTTTAATTAGAAAAAGCTTCCGTTTCCACCTCACTGTGTGTCCCTTCGGAGCTCGGAGCCGATGGCAGCAGCATATTAGCTAGTTATGTAACTTGCCTATGTGTAGGAACGTTACAGCTTGGCGGAAACAACCATCAAGTTTTTGACATTCTTAAGTTTTAAATTTTCCGGGGAAAAGAAAAGGAAATCGGATTTAATTCATTCTAATACTCTTGGCACTACGAGGCTAATTTTCATTAAACGAAATTAAAAAAATTTGGATTATGAGTTCGGTTCATGTCACAGAGCCTTTTTTTTAATTCCTGACCATTTTCCTTCCACTAAAAAAATTCACCTGTAGTGGTTATAACGGATTACACAATGTCTCTGGCGATAAAAATTCTGGTTATTTCTCAGTGAAATATTGTATCATGTAAATTTAATACACATGAATATTGCGTCAACAGTATCTGATTTATGGTTCAACATTTAAGTATTCATAATTCACACGTGCCCTATGGGATACAAATCTATCGAGGGCATAGGTCAAGGAAGAATTTGAACATGCTGTCATGGAGGAAACATTGGACAGGGCGAGTATATGACCTGCAGTTCGTAGAAAGAGAGAGCGTCAATGAAATGAGAAACAACTCCAAAACAGAATTCTCGTACTATTATGACACGTTTTTCAACGGAAGCTTTCCAGAAGTCGTTTTCCTCTGCGAGAAACTGAGATTCGACTATCATGTGTCCAGACATCGTACAGAGACCCTTTGGAAATGATGATCTGCACTTATTAAGAGTTTCAGCACTGATTAAGAGTAACGTTTTCTCCATTGAAGCTACTTTTGTCAATGGAATCAAGGGATCCATAATCAAGGGAAGTCAAAATAATGAATGCTGGGTTTACTAGACGTAGATTCGATAATAAGTAGTAAACTCGTTGGCAGATATGTGGCAGATGTTGTGAATGCTACGGGAAGACACTCTCATCCCCACGATTATCAAGCGCGTGTCTTCGCGGTTTGCAACATGTTCTAGATTCTTCCGTTAGTGGTATACTGGTCAAATTTTTGTCTTCCATTGCATCCATATAAGCACAATTGCACTAAGGTTCTTTTATCCAATACGAGCAGCCATTTTATGGCATGAGAAATACTTTCTCTTAATCCGCTGATTTTTCTTGTTTAAAAAAAGTAAGAACTGCTCATAACTTCTTATTTGATGGCAAAGCAGATTTCGATATACATAGCAATGCTTACTGAATGCATTGATGTCACTGTTTGGAATTTGCTTTTTATGATTTTATTTTATTCATTATGGGTATGTTTTGCACCACAACTACGCATGCATTTCTCTTGATAAATAATCCTTCAGCAGTATCTTTGGCAGATTTTACAGCTCATTCTTGTGCTGCAATTTCATTGAACAGCAGTACATGTCAATAAAAATCATAAAATCTAATTTTTTGTCTTCGCTGCTCAAAAATTAATATTTTGGCAAGTTGCAAGTGAAACTATTTTCATTTCTAATAATGATTACATTTACTTGCAACTCTCTTTTACCCATTTGAGAAAAATGCAAGACATAGAATGCATTTAAACCATCTCAATGTATTTATAGGTATTCGGACAAAACAAATATTTTCAAAAATACTATAACGCATGAGTATGCATCCTTTTTAAACTATTAACCAGCACGCTATAGCAAAGTTCTGCTATGGATTGCATCATTTGACAAATAGTGTATGTTACTGTCGCTTAGAGAATTTAATACTTTTATTGCTGATCACAATATGATTTAAATCAATATTGAATCTGATAATACTATATTTACTTTTTAAACCTAAAAGTTATTTCATAAATAAAACATGAACATCACATTATGAAACTTTCGCCGTAAATAGCATAGTCGTTAGTGGAGGCTGACTGCTACTTCGAACTCCAAGCGTTCAGATTAGATTCTCAAGCAAGGCTTAAATTTTTTTGTGTATGTCTTTTCTCCTTTTTGCGGGTGCAGTATAAGCCGACCTCTTATGTGCACAATGGAAAATACTCTCGGTGATGAGATATCTAAACTACCGATGGGTTGCGTTATTCTCAATAAATGTTCGAAGAGCAAGTGCTCAGCCGTTTGGAAAAAAATATGTAAATTTTTTAATTACTAACGCATTTCTGTCTAACTTGACAAACATTATTAAGATTACGAATAATATATTCAAGATACTAGTTCCAGACTTTTGTTCTTATTTTACATTTTGTGTGCTTCTGATAAAAATATACGTTATTTACATAATTTTCATTACGCTCAGTGTCTGGAATTACATTTCTCTCAGAAAAATTACATTACTAACAAATACAGCGATATGCAGCTAGTGCTGTGCAAAATCTTGAATTTTCAGAATCTTCTCATATGATGACAAGCAATGATGGATTTATTTCTTCGTTCATTTTAAAAGAAATTATGCATTCCTCTTTGAAGCAGCAATGCTGTCGTCAAATGATAGTTCTATTTTCCTTAAACTCATTCTATGTGTCATCAGAAGTTCTGACAGGTGTCTCTTCTTCCTTACCATTTACCCCCCTTTTTCTTTACCCCCATTTCTAACCTTCTTCTTTGCCCCCACACATCTAACTAACATTGGAAGATCCGTGGTTCGAATCTTGGCGAATTTTTACATTTCTAGCTTCAAAACACCTTATTGGGTATTCTCCATGCTTAACTGCAGAGCGAATGCCATTCTGTTAATGTGAATTTGTCGTATATTTATAATATTTTTGAATGCTCTCATTTTTTGAAACAATATTCATTACAAAATTAAATCACGTTCAGAGTAATATTGATTGTATATACTGATTTTGAGGTGATCATGTTCAATGTCCCTCTTCTTCAAGTAGTAAATGTATTTCTTCAGAAGTAAATTTTATATGTAAATGTGTGTTCCTTCCATATATTCATCATTTACCGTTAACTGTGGCCTTTAGAATTTGCGTTCAATTTATTTATATAATCAGTCATGGCCACTACAGTTAATTGTCATTTGTAAATTTAATACTTCATATATTTACCCTTTTCGTTCGTTTTTCGATTATAAGACATGCACCGCATCAATGGGTTCTGAGAGTTATATGTATTAAATTGGGTATATTTGCTGGAATACCCTATCCTTGCAAGCTTTCGGTAAGCCATTAAACTGCAATTTGACTGAAAAAAAAAACTAAACAAATTCTTTTTATGTGCCCAAATCTGTACGGATGTAGAGAAGTAAATGTGAGTAATTAATAGCTGAAGAAATGCTTATCGTTATATCTGTAGAGATGTAGATGTAAGCTCGATGTATGCAGAGACATCGAACAGATAGAATGTGCTCTTGTGCTACAAGAATATTCCTTTCAGGGCTTAGTCTATAGACATATATAATACGTTAAGTAAGATGACAGTTTCTAGAATTAGAATTTATATACTTGCAACATCTTGGTTAATTTTCATTTGCTTAAATTAATGATTTCTTGATTTATATGAATTAATTATTTTTACCAATTTATTCGCACACAGGAGAATCATTAGTAAATGAAACTTGGAAAGAGCCTTGAAATATTAGGTCTGCATATATTTGCAACTGTACATTACGTTCCTTATGCTTCACATTCGTTAAATCTGATAGTAAGTATCGCTAGTAAAGCATGTTTGCAAGGAATAGCATATTTTAATTTATTGGAGAACGTTTATACATTTGTTTCGGCGTCTAGTCATTAGTGGAACACCTTAGAAAAACGTTTTGCAGCAAATAACAACTGGTGTGAATGATGGTACTCAAACTGGTATCAACGATCTTTCTATTGATTTTTATTTTAAACTTAAGTGTTTTTTCTGTTGATCTTGAGTTTCAACTTTTCTACAACGTCAGTATCACTTTGTAGAGATATTAGGTTATTTAGAAGCAGGAGATGAGAAAAATGAGCAACGTTCGCGGGGAATCGAACCACGGACCTCTCGGTTACGCGTCGACCATGCAGACTACTTACTACACCACGAAGGCATACGAAGAAGGTATGAGAAATACCTTATAACTTATTCCTCGAAACTCCCTTTTTTTAAGAGTATGATAATACTTATCTCGATCCAAGCTTTTAATAGTATGCGAAATATCATTACGTAAAAATTGTATTTAATTTTTTTCGATTTTTTTGTTTTTATTACTGTTACCCAATTTTAGATCAGAATTTAAAACTGAAAAGCCTGCATTTTTAAAATCAGTTTTGTGAATGAAATGGTAACACAATGAGCAGAAGTGACAACTTACACCATTTTCGCAATTTTCTTTCGTAACTGCCATTTGAGACTATCTTTCAGCAGCAGCAATGCTGTTGTCAAACGGTAGTTCTATTTTCGTTTAAACTCATTCTATGTGTCATCAGAAGTTCTGACAGGTGTCTCTTCTTCTTTACCCCCCATTTTTTATCTTTGCAATCTCTCTTCAATTCAGCTTCTTTGCTCATTCTTTAGAGAAGCTCTTTACAAACCAGAGGGAATGAAATTGTGGTAAGAAATAAATAAAATAAAGAAATGTACTTTTGCCAGCAGTTAAAATTTTACTTTTACCAACGAAATGTTTATGAAATTATTCATTTTATTTACCATGCTATGAGACTGGATTTTGATGATATGTAGTGTTATTACTTTTCACAGCGTTCCCCATTTCATATTAATAAAACTCTCATTGGAATCCTTACATCATTTTTTCAAAAGATGCTTAAAATGGTATGGATGATTCGTCTTTCCTGGAATACAAATTTAACGAGAACTATTTATATTCTCCATGCACATTCCTTTATCTTTAAACATGCATAATCCTTTATCCAAATGAACTATGTACGTTTTATCTGTTTATTTTCTTTAACATTTTGAATCGTTAAGAAAGAGTTTACTTTATAGTTTTAGAAGATGCTAAGAAATATCTACATAATTAGATGCACTCTCTTAACTAGACAAAAATTTTGTGACTACAAAAATTTGTGATTAGTAATAATAAAACTTTTATCTGAAGATTTTCTTCATTAGTATCAAATTGTAAGAATATGATATAAGAATTAAGATTGTAGAGTCGTTACGAATTTTGAAGTAGGAAACACGAAAAATGAGCGATGCCCCCGTCGGGACTCGAACCTGGACCTCTTGAATACGCGCCGAGTGTGCTACCGTTACACCATGAAGGCATGTAAAAAGGAGGGAGAAAATACCTTGTAAGATGCATAAATCGCACTTTCTGTTGTCTTAGATCTTTGATAGAAATCTTTCGTTTAATGAACAAAAGCAAGCAATGACAAAAAAAAAAAACTTCTTGTCATTAACTTACCTTTAGCATTTTCGAAATAACTTTAAAATTACGTATGAAATAATTAAAATAAGCCATTCGCATTCAATAAAGTAAATCAAATATACAGTTTAGTAAACTGCTTATAAAATCTGAAATTTGTACTCTAATTAGTGAAAGGAAAAATTATAAAATGTGGCCCAAATGTTCGAAAAATCTTTAAAACAGGATGATGTTGCATAGGTTAGATTATAAGGATATGGCAAAGCACCCAAGGGTGCCTAAAGCGAGGGGGGCTTTCGTGGAGAATTTTCTGAAAGAAATTAGCTAGTGACCATCTTGCACATGGGAAAAACTACGGAAACCAACTATGCAGCCAGCCTGTTCGCCTGGGACTGAACTTGTATCAAATTCGCAGAATTCAGCAGTATTAACCACTCAGCCATTAACGACAATGCTGTGTAAATATAATGACTGGAAAATTTGATTATGAAAGTTTACATATTCTAGTTACCAATGCAACACATAGAAGCAAACGAAATTTTTGCTGTTTGGGGTTTACGTATTCTGATATCAATGCAACACATAGAAGCAAAATTAAACACGCTTTTCTTATAATAAGCTAAATTATTTTTGACATTCACAAAGGAATATTTTATAATAAAATGGTTAAAAGGTAACCAAATATTTATTTAAAAATTATGATTTCAGAGTTAAATATTTAGCTTAACCCTTTCTTTTATTGTATTTTTAACATTTGTAAAGAAAACAAGTCTTTAAAAATAAATAAAAAATATGACATTAGTTATCTGACGTCAAATTTTCATAAGCAAATTTTATGTAGGGATTACAGTCTTAATTTATTATTGATATATTAAAATTTTTAATAACAGACATTATGGCGCATCCCAAAGAATACATTATGGCACATCCCAAAGAGTTTTTATCCGCCAAAGGTCGGATTCGTATATAGTGTGGTTCTAAGCCGAGATTGTCAGAGTATGTACAGGTAGATCATAACAAGTACAATAAATAACCATTGCGGAGGGAGATTACAGTCATAATAAATTTTTAAATGTTTTCAGATTTCGACATAAGAAATCCTAAAAGGTTTTCTGTTTTTAAATTTTGCCAACGAAGAATATTTCTTTTGTTTTCAATTCCGTCTTCAACCTTAAAACCACAAAGCTGCAAATTTAGAAGCATTTCAGTTCAGCATAGCGATTAATAAAAATTGCAATGTGATACAAAAGTTCTTTTATCTATAATTTAGGAGATTATTGACAAAAAAAGAAACTATGCAATTGCATCCGCAATTGATTTTAAATCTCCCAAATCATCAGTAACCAATCTCATAATGATAACATAAATAATCCCATGAAACATTCAGTGCGAAAGAATAGATATCCTTACATACTAGAACACAAATAAATATAAAAAGGCTTTGAAACAATGCTAGAATGTATATATTATGTTAATGATTACATGTTTAAACTGAACTATTTAAAAGAAAGTCCTACATTTTGCAAAACTTTTGTTTAAGAATATAGAGATTGCTGCCTTTTCTAAATGTAACTTGCGGCAAAACCTCCAATTGACATGTAAGCGACTTATCCATAGCATTTTCCCTGGTTTGTCGCTGTATCTAATATGAAACAGAACATAAGAAGTGTGTTAACAGCCCTTTTATTGAAAACTAAGTAAGCTGAACAGAAGGCAATTCAGCCAACATTTATAGCGTGAGCTCAAAAGTAGAATTTTAAATCTAAACTAAATCTAAGTGTTTATTAGCCAAAGGCTACGCAGAGAAATTTTTAACGCGGAAGTTGCCTCTTAAACTTATACCGGCGTGACAGCACAATCGGCAAGAATAAAACAACATCGTAGACAGGAACGCTTAGCTTAAAATAACAACTAGTAAGATGGCCTTCATCAGGCAGAACACACTAAACAATATCAAACCCTGGCTTGAATCACCCTCACGCGAGTTCATTTGCATTTTGGAAGGAAAACGGAAAGAGAGAAGTACAGTACAGCTTGGGAACATAAAATAATTGGTTAATAATTGGTCAACATAAATAAACCTTACAAGGGATTCGGAGAACTAGCAAACAAAATCGCAAATAGACTTCGTCCCTATAAATGCCATTTTGCTAATAATGGCATTCAGGAGTAGTATAGGTGGAAAACAAGATTTATAAAAGGGAATAAAGCAGATAGAAAGTACATGATAAAATAAATAGATAAATAAAAATTGTTGGCATGAAAAATCTTAACTTAGCAAACTTTGGGACTTGGAAGGTAATTAAGAAAAAGCATGTGCAGAAAGTAAAATTTTTTAAAAATTAATTTAAGGCATAAGCCTTCCAATATTAACAATTATTATGACTACTGAAAAACTTCTGAACAAATACTGTCGAATAAAAATAAATAGCGGAAAAAAATTTCATTACCTGACTTACAATAGGCAGCGCATCCTTAAAATGAGCACAGATTCAGCGTTGTCAGTTTACAAAAAACTGATTTTGTATAGCAATTGTTTTAGACACTGGAGTTTAGAAAATTAAACCTGAAATTTAATTGAGGGTATAAATAATTTATAACTTGAGATGAGTAAAACGAAAATGGAAACAGAAATAAGTTATGTTAGAGTAAAAAGCACTTTTCGTTTTAGAGCTAGAGAAGTGTTTTAGAAAAATAATTTGGCTCTTCGTTAGTAACAGAATAGCATTGTGTGCTTTATTTAAAAGTGTCTTTAGAAATTATAAAATTTCCTCGAACTCCGGACACCTTGATTCTAACCGGATATGCTTTCCAGTTACATCACGAAGGCATGAGGTAATGCACTCGTATTTTATGAACAGAATTAGGTAATATTTAAAATGACAATTGCAATTTAGCTAATTGATGTTTAATGAAATAATGAGAAAATTTATTAAATTTCAAATACTAAATTACGAATTATAATTCAGTATAATAAATTAGTATGAATTCATACTAATGATTAGTTTACTGTCGACTGAAATAAGTAAGCCTGCAGCAAAACATAGATTTCATCTTGTTTAACTATCTTATTCGCATTTTGCAGATGACTTTGAATTCCAGTTTATTGCAATACTGCTGCTTATAATGAATGAATCAATATATGAAAACAGATGGTGCTCTGAACATTGAAAAATACAGTTTGTAAAAATATTTCGTTCTCAAAGCGCTATTAACATGAATGCAATTTTCATTCATATCAAATGATATCAGAACGGAGGGAAAGGGATATATCCTGAAAGTGACGTGGAATTATTTGCAGCCTGAATATCGCAGTATAAATATAACGTTTGTATTAAATTTGTATGAAGTTTCAAGTAGATTTAAGAAAACTTGCGAAAATATCTTAAGTTTCACTAAAGGTGAACACAATGTGGGGTTCCACCTTTTTACTTCACAGTTCAATGTGAGGAACCTTGTACACCGATAAGCGAATAATCGCTTGAGTGGATGAACAGAGACGTAAGACTCAAGAAGGGTTAATTACCCTTTATTTATCAAAATAAGGATCAACACAGTCTGCTCCTATCTCAGAGTGTACAGCAAAGCCTCTACTTGGGCTTGAATCCAAATTAATAAAAATTAAAACTTAACTAATGCTTAAAAAAGATATAGCCGAAGCTATCAGGATTCTAAGTAGTTGGCCCCTAAATCTCAATTAAGTAGGCGAAGCTATCAAGGGCCCGAAAGGGCGTAGTATAGCTTAGAGAGAGACGTAGGCCAAATGCAAACGCGGGCTAGTCAGAAACTATGGCTCTCTAACAAAGTCAGTGAAACATCGACTTAAATACTACTCTTATGCATTTGCATTAAACGCGTTTCTGAAAATACATTCTAACAGAAAATTGTTTGCTGAAGCTAGAAGAGGTAGGAAAGCTGCATAAACTTAAAATAACTATTATACAATTAGGATAAACCTTACAACATTTTAAAACATTTTCCGCACATCGTCTTTTAAAGCCTATACTATGCACTCAAAGGTGTACAATATTTTGTTAGAAAAGTATAGGCGTAAGATTGTAGGGATTTATATTTATTTTCACTAACCAGTTAAGTTTAAGTTTATGCTTTTCCTCCAATAAGTCTTCATTCCCCTAATTGTCAATGCCAAAATATTTAAATTTGGTAGCGCGCGTGAAGAAATAAAAATTCTATCATTAGAAGTAAAAGTTTTAATACTGAGTTCTAGGAGGAAAAGAAAAGAGTGGGCAAGCATTGAACCTTTTTAACGTGATCTTCTGTTTCTGTATTTCTTGCTGGTGGCCTGTATGCTTTTACTTTGCTGCCACGAGACTTCGACGCGGTTTTAGGTAACAGGATTAAGTGAACCCTGGGGAAAAGCCTTCTGTTGTGTTAATATCTTTGAATTTTAAGTTTAATTCTTGTTAGTTGAGTTACCGCCCGAGCGAGACGTAGTCTGTTAGCGTCAAGTCGATGCATTGTAAATTTTAAAGAGTTAAATAAGGGGTTCTTTTAACCCTTCTCCTGTTTGATTTCTGCATCTTCTGCAGCTTTCATTCTGAAAATTAAGTAACTAGATATTGCAAGGCTCAGGCAAGTGTAATGCGAGTTTTGTAAGTCGGCTATTCTGCATTTTTATGTCTGCTACTGTAAAACACACAGCTAATTATCAGTATTTACATTTCATATTTTTCATAGTATTTGCCTTTTGTATTTATCTTGCTTTCGCATTTTTCATGGGTAACTTAATGCCAAAAATTGTACTACATGCGCTTTCTTTCGTTAAAAGTTTTGTTTACTAGGGCTGGTTAGATACTATAAAAAGGAAGTAATACGAATTTTGTGGTAATCATAAAGGGAATTGGAATAAGAAAGTAAATAAATAAAACGAGAAATATATAAAAAGGGTCCAGAAGGAAACTGAAAAATTTATTCATTTTTCGTTAAAACTGTGTTGTTTTTGTTGAAACTTTTCTTATCGCACTCAACGTAAGTGCACCAAGGCCTCAGAAATGTAACTTTTTATCATGAAATTTAAAGTAATTTATTGGGTGTTTCAACAGTTAAAATTAAAAAATTGGAAAAGTATAGATAGAAGCATGATGTGTTTTTCCCAGAATGCTATTTTCTAAATATACTCATATCCATAAATTAAGGCTAATGCCAGCTCTGGCAAATAAAGGTTCAGAAACATAACAAACGTGACTTATTCATAAAGCCCATTTGTTAAAAAAAGATAAAGAGCAAAAAAGATGATACATATATGATACCACTCATAAAAACTATGATTTTTGCTCACGTTAGCAATTACAAAAAATACCTCCCTTACAATAACGTTACATTCCATGGTTGGCATGATGGTTAATACATTGCATGTCTCCTAGACAATCAAATACAATCCGTACAACGTTAGGTATGCTGAGTATTAAATTATCGAGTATTATAAATATTATTATTATATTATGAAAAATATGTTGAGTATATTTATACTGTGATCGAGCTGATCTTGGGGAAGATTACGCCAAGCAATGCTTTTCGAAGCTCCGGTACACATGTAGGAGGTGCTTGACGGGCTGCAATTCGTCGGCCAAGCATGTCCCAAACATGCTTTATCGAATTCTAGTCAAGTGAGAATGCTGGCCATTCCATACGAGAGATATCCTCAAATTGAAGACAATTCTTTGCAACGTTTGAACGGTGAGGACGGCCATTGTCATCCATATACACAAATTCTGCGCCCATGGCACCTCTAAACAAACGTGTGTGTTGTTCCAGGATAATATTTCCATAAATTTAGCCTGTCATGGTTTCGATCTGAACATGCAGATCTGTTCTGGAGGCCAGTATAATTCCACCCCGATGGAGCAATCCTGCACCATCGTAACGGTGTCGTTCAATAATGTGATCTTGGTGGTAGCAAGAACCTGCAATTCTATATATAAAAGTTCGGTGTGAATCAGACTGCATGCTAAACCTGGACTAGTCGTAAAGCATCACACAAGCCCACTGCCACAATGCCCACATTGCAAGTTCTCTATTCCAGAATAACCGCTGGCGACAGTGATTTGCCATGAGCGGAACACATCTGACAAGACTGCTAGCATATATACCAATCTGTTCCAAACATCTGTACACGGTTTGCATTAAAACTGTCGTACCCGTGGCTGAAGATAGCTGACGAAACAGTTCTGATGCTGTGCTACGTCTGTTTCTTTTGGTAATCACTTGGGGGCGACCTGTACGGTAACGTCTACGGACGTGGAGATGACACTTTGGGCTATTCCAAGTTCCTCGGGTACTAGCATCTGAGTAAGTCGACATTACAGGCGGTCCATCACTCTACCACGCAAAACATCATCCACATGCGTCCACATGTGTATCATAACTATTCGGTTGTGACACTGAGCGGCTTTGAAGAACGCTTTTGAAGAATTTTATTTCTTTGCTACCATTCCTTATATACACTTCTCTTACAAACTTGTCATTGTGAGTACTATCAATGTCATCTGATGGCTTCCTGCAATTTCCACATTATTCTTGAAGATATGTGCGATAATTCTACAAGTGAAAGTTTTACTTTAGTGTTCGATTTCCGCGTGATTCTGAATTATCCTTAATTTACAGACAGGAGTGTAGTTACATTTTTCACCCACAGGTTGTGGCTGTGAGTGTCTTAAAGAAATGGCCTCTCGTATGATCATTCATAAACATCTTCACAAGATATGCTTACAAAATCCAATACATGTAGGAAATGAACTGAGCCAGTTTCGAAAAACGAACGGAAAGCAGTGTAGACGGATTTCCAAACGTCTCGCAGGCTGATAAGGTACAATTTTCCCTTAATAAATAAAAATGTATAAATGTACACAACTGTTGCATCTGAGCGATAGAGAATCGACACGTGACTATAGAATCATGTTTAAGAGGTATGTTTAAAAACTCCAACACCTATAGAAGAACGTGCATTGAGACTGAAATCACGTACGCTGAAATTGAAATAAATTATTGTGAAACTAAGAACTGTATTGTGCAGTGCATACAAAATTCTGACAGAGCTGAAGCCCCACCTGTTGTTGAAATATATTCTGGCAATAAAATGTTTCATTTTTAAAAAAATATTATATTTTGAAGTGCAATTATTCAAAACTGCCCCATGCTTATTGCCTGTAATTTTCAAATTATTGAATTTCTGCTTTTTTTGTTACCCTTCGATTACCCGGTACTTACATCGTTATTGCAGCACTATATGCCAGAATAAAGATAATTATAGTCTTTGAGATTAATTTCAATAAACCAAAAGATACTTCTAAAATTATTACATCAAGGAAAAAAGAAACAAATAAGTAAATGGTTTATTGCAAAAGAAAATTCAACAAAAGCACTGTTCATTATTTTAAGAAGGATAATAAAATATTAATAATTGAAACGAAGCAACTCTTATTTGCAGCTGATTTCAGATGAAGACCTAAACAACATAATCTCTTTTCTGTAAGATAAATCACAGAAAATTTGCCCTTGATACAGATTAATTTGTCTGTGAGCAATGGATATAGCGCCGCTTGCCTCTACAAATGAATTTAGTTTTTTATTTAAATCCAGTAGCAAAAGTTATGAGAATTTTAGTTTTATTAGTTAAAATTGGTATGCATCTGTTTACTACAAAGTCAATAACTAATTCTCTTTATAAACCAAAAGTTTCCCTATACTTCCCTGCACTAAAATACTACAATAAATCAATTATTTATATTTTCTCAATTAAGAATCAGAATGTAATTTTTGATTAATTATTAGTGATTAAGTAGACTAATCATTGCGTAGGATGTCTCTTATCGTAATAGTAAGAGTTATAACACATCTAATTAGATAGTAAAATGATTTGTATATTCAAATGACTTACAAAACCATCTTGACTAAATACAGCTGAAAATTTATTCTTAACTAGCCCATAATATGTTTATGTAGTCATAGTTGCTTAAAATTATCTTTTGTTAAACATTAAAATCATAAAAAGTTAAATGTCCTAAATGTATAATTCTTGGATCTCAAAATTTAAACATTATGCTCTTCTGAAAATTTTCACCTATAAGCCTATAAGCATCCTATAAGCAAAAAGCCTATAAGCATCAAACATGGATATTTACCATTCTATTTATTCAATATAAGTATTTTAATATGGGACTATATCTGTAATAAAATATCTTACTACTGCCATGTAAAAATTAAAATTTTAACTTATGACAGAATTTACATGCACGACAGAAAAATATATTCTACTAGTACATTCATTTTATTCACCGAAAAGAGAAAATTACCCCAGCAAGAAGAAAACATACGGTAATGCTACCAGAAATGTACTGTATTTATAACAGCAGACATAGTTAAAATATTTAATATGTATGATACTTGCATTACCATAAACTCTGCGTCACTTACATCCAACAGAAGTCGAAGAAATTCTACACTAACGTTTCAATTTAAGGTAAAAGAGCTCAATTTCGAGCAATATAATTCAATATTGAAGAATCCCATCAAGTCCTGGAAGATTCTTACTCTGCTCGATAAAACCCTTTGCCCCCCTACCAGAGACACCCTGTGTGATTCGGATAAGTCCCCTTTCTCTCCACAAATAGCCGAAGTCTGTCTCGAAAACTAGATTTATGCTGTTTCGCATCTTCTTCTTTCCTATATACTTTTATTACGCGACTTCCCAAAGGCGCCATTCCAAATTCAATTTGCATGGCGAAGGAATAAAAAATTTTATGCGACTTCGAAAGCATCCTGCCTCATTTGAATATACCTAAGCGGCTTTTCTTTAAGCAAACTACGGTCGGAGAAGCAATATACGCCAATTTTTGTGAAATGCCGAGTTTTGCCAACATGCCTCCATTTTATGTCTTGCTTTACTCGGCAGATGTTTTACATCGTCTGGACCATTTCGAGGAAGAGTTCAGATGTTTATCGATATAAGTAAACCTATCGAACGTGAGAGCTGAGTGGTACAACTTTGGCCGTAATAGCTGCGGCAAATCGATTACGATTAGTTTTTGTTTCCTAAATTTTCCCAGTCTCCACAGCATTCTTTTTTTACGATTTGTTACCAGATGGAGAAGATCGAGTTAGATGATTTTGGCTGTACGGTTTTACTTCGTAAATTGACAGTGATGGTCGTAATGGAAGTGGGAGTTCCGTGACCGGATTCAATAAAGCCTGGAATAAGAGAAATTTCAACTTGTAAGTGCCAATAGTTGAAAGAAAAATAAAATCGAATTGCTTTGCGCACGCTATAAAGCATTTAATTTGAAATGAGTGATGAAATAAATGTAACGCAATTCATTTTGAAACCTTCTAATAATTAAATGGACTTTTTTAAAAGTTTCGGATCATGAATTTATCAAGAAAATGGTTTTGAAAAGAAAGTGGAGAAGTTTAAAGAATTCGCCCGTTGAAGTAGATGTTATAGAGTTTAAATGAATGTGTTGCTACTTGTTTTTAAGATTTCAGACTGCAGAATATAACCATTGTTGCGGAACATAAGCCCGACATATTACCTATATCAAAATCACTCCGATGAAGAATTACAGAATAACCAATTCTGAATAATTACTGTTCGCATTTTTCAAAATAGTCGTCTCTCATTATTTCTATCGCTGTAAAGCATCCGTATTATAAGCTATGTCATACAAAAAAGCTTCGAATCTGAAGAATATTTACATATCCCTGTGAATAACCTCAATTTTTTAGATCTGAAGAACGTTTTTTGTTTCAAAATATTTACTTGTTGTCTCTATATCCTGAGTTTCATTCGAAGCAATAAAATAAATACGTATTTTCCCAAACACTCAAAAAATTTATCACAGAAATCAACACAAACGATCTATAAATATAATTTTATAGACAGATAATCTTAGAGCACTTTGCCATAATCAAATAAACCAAACAAAAGCAAATATATTTTTAAGTATTTAAAGAAACCATGAGCCGAAAATAAAGAGAAAGGGATGTCGCAAATTCACTAACATCTACACCTTGCACAATATATAAATAAATAAATAAATAAATAAAAAATAAAAATAGAATCTCAGGCTTTTAGATATTATATTATGCTCAAATTGGCGTTGTTTTCATTTATAGACACAGACACGTTTCGAGAATACTTGTGCGGACGCCATATTGGGCCAAAATATTTAAAAACTTCATATCTTTATATTTTGCAATAGACGGTTTTGCGTGCTGGACATAAAATCATTTTATTCCGTACAGTGTGTTGCCACTGCTCGTTTTGAAATCGATGAGTTTCTCAATAAAAAATTCTAAAATTAAAGTTTAAAAATATGAAATAGATAATAAAACAAATTATAAATTGAAGATTCGAGCTTCCAGGTACCCATATTCGGATGGAGGACTACGTTATTAAGAATTTGATGGCTCTAGATACCGTTGTTTTTTCACAATGTGAGAAACATAAGTCACATTCATGCAGATTCTTCATTATTTAGTTTCTTTAAAATACAGGGCGATACTATTTGGTGGTAACATTTTTAAAAGTGATACAGCCGTTTATAGTGATTCGATGCAAAATGCCGTTTCCAGACAAATAGCCCATCTGGACTAAGTCCTATTGGGCTAAAAAGAAGAGGTGGCATGCAGTTATTAAAAGAATGATTTGTATGGTGCAGTATTTAATTCGTGAAAATTTAGTGTTTAGATGATACAGCCAGAAACTTTAGGATCCCAATAATCGCATTTTTAAAAAAATTAGTTGAAATGCTGGCTAAATTCGATTGACTGGCGATGGATCATGCATTTATGATGGAAGAATTTCAGGCAAATTTTCTAATGTTCAAGAAAGCGTGAAATACTTCTTAGGCTCATCAAATAAGAAAGAGTTAATACTGTTTTTCTTTATGACTAACCAAATAAAAATAATAAGAATAAATTCAATTCACAATTCAAATGTTTAATCGCAGTCATTATTTATTGAGTGTTTTCATTCTTACAACTGACCATTTCAATGATTATTTGAATGAAATTTGATGCTAAGATACTTTCCTAATACAATAATGATTAGGATACAGATAAGAAATTGCATTGAAATTTACATAAAAATGAATATATTACTAAGAATCAAATGTTACAGCTATGATCAAATTACTAAATCTGTGAGGTCTCGAATTTAGTCAATTTGCATATCACATTAAATTTACAATTTGGAGTTTCTGATATTTCTACGAATTCATTTGCGATCCCTATATAATGTCCATGTTTAGAAAATTTATACTTCTTTATAAATAATATATTTTGGTTAGGTTGTGTACTAGATGATTATGCGTTTTGATTGAAATCGCTTTTACGTTTCTATGTTATTTACACAAACCTTTGAATTGCAGTTTATATTATTTCGAACAGCAGAAAATATCCACACATATCTTAGCTTACTTTCCTACTCTTAATTGCATTTAGCAATTTTATATAATTTTACTTGATTGTAGTTTCAGTAGACTTACAAAGACCTCTATAAGCGGCAGCTATCGTTTTTTTGAAGAAATTTCATATTTTACCAGTCGATTTAAAATTTCACTACTTTTTCTTACTGCCCTTTTACAAATCTTTGCACAAATTTTCATTTCTTAATTGAAATGAAGATTTTTTCTAGATCGCTCATGTATGGAAAGCTTTAAATTCCTTCTAATACAGAAGTGAGATTTTTAGTATTATAAAATAGATACTAGTAGCACAATTAAGTTCCTAAATTCCTTCTTGGTCTTTAAAAACTACAAAACAACTGAAATAAACCAGAAAAAAATACATAGATAGAATATTCTGTCAAATGGAACTTTGAAAGAAGTTCAGAAATAAGGATTAGTCAGCTTTAAATTAAATATAGTGTAAAATTTAAACCGCAGCGCAGAAAACATGCCTGTAGCGTATGAAGAAATACTAATGAAGTGCTCTAAAATTTTATTGGAAACAATACATATTTAATCTTTGGTAGCTGTAAATCAAGATAGCATGTAATTCTTTCAATCTCTCAAGCGCGAGATTCTTTTTGCCTGTGTTTCGTCGACTGAATGTTGTGAAATCTTCAGCATGCATCGTTTACCTTTTATAGTGGAAATGGGAATATGGAAATAGGACATGACAGCAAAGCAGCTCATTTCATTTTGAATTTTAACTCTAAAATCGACGATTCACTGCATAATTACACAGTAAACGCAATTAATAAGGATTTGGCTAAATGAATGAGTTGAAAAATATTAATTCTTTTTTTTCGATTTTAAATTCTTACATGTTTACTAACTTTTACCCACGGCTTCGCTAGCGCTTATGTTCTTAGATAAGTTTCAAAGACTATCGAAAAGAAAAGAAAATAATTTCAGTTTTTTATTTATTGCTTGACCAGGATAATCAGGACAAAAGTTTAGTTACTATTACTTATTTTTTAAGTTAAAAATATACTCCGGGTAAAATTTCAGTAAATACTGACCTTCTTCATTGAGATAAAAAGAAATCTATATTGATGTCGCGAAGACGCTATCCTGCATAATTTTTAAAATCCGATTTGCGTATATTAAACATTGTAACCTTATGTTTTTTTTTGGCTTTGCTAAAAAATTCTAAATTAAAATATAATTCGAAAAAGTAAGAAACATGCTTTATTAAAATATCTCACTACAAAAATAAATAATTTTCATTACCAAGATACCAAAAAGTTTAAAGTATTAACAAAACGTTAAAAACATTAATTCTTTTTCAGAAGAGCACGAATAAGAGTGTTATTCTAGGATGCTTCTGTATACTCTATTATATGTTTTTCCATTCGGCGCTAATACATATAAATTTTTGGCTTTGGATACACGCGAACAGGCAACATATAGTTGAAACACGGGAAAAGCATGACTTTTCCAAATGCACTCCTGCTACCTGTAATATTTGCACTTGAGCTTTGTTTAGTAACAGCAAAAGTAAATTTGACTGGAAACTGCAGTCTTTTAAACTGAAATGGTAGATCAGTGGGGATTATTGGGAGAGATGTGATAATACTTTACCCTTTTCCTACACCTGTTAAAATAGTGGCACCGATTATATTCTGCCCAAATTGTGTGATCCGAAGTCTCGTTCCATTACACAGTCGAGGTGCATCTATATTTCGCATAAGCATAACCGGCACGTTTAGTTTCAATTGGAGTTTATGTGGGGTTACATCTGATAGCTCTAGTGAATTTAAAAACTCAGCAGGATAGGAAGTGCTTTGTTCTGGTATATCCATGACTGTACCTGTTGACAAATACTCTTTTATTTCTCCCTGCACTTCTTTCAAAATGAAAATGTTGAATTTGTTTACGATTTCATTTGTCGGCCCTAGAATTGCTCATAATCAATGATCACTATTTAAATTTTCTTGCAAGTGCGGGTAAACTTTAGCAATAGGTTCCACATCGTTTTCTACCAAATTACAAAATTCCTCTACAAAGTAAAATACAACCTTCAGCATCTGTTTCCAAACGTCCATCGCTAATTTTCAATAATGTCTCTGCGTAATTCCGTGAATCTACATCATTATGGAGATGCACTTTTTTAAGACTGAATTTTTCAACTCTTGCCCATAAACATGATGATTTGAGACAGGCTTTGATTTCATCTGTAGGTGTACCTTTCTGGATTACTGGCAGAGTTTGTCGAAAATCACTAGTCAGTAAAACTACCATTCCTCCCATAATATCTGTACTGCCTAGCAAATTCTGAAGAGTTCGGTTTAACGCTTCCATAGCTTTTTTGTAAAATATCATACTTTCACCCCGAACTAAAGCTTACACTTCACTTTTTGTGCGTATCAGGTAAAAATTTTATTTTATATTGTGCGAAACCTGCAAACGTGTATTATTCTGGGTGTGGATTTTTTTAGATTGGCAGAAGCAAAGATAGATTTTCAGGGAGGCAACTTGACGTTATCTATGCAGCTAGTGGACAAAAGGAATGATAAGCCCCAGCAGCTGGAGTTACAACATTTACCAGCAGAAGAGCAAGAAAAACTGCAGGCATTGGTAAGTGAGTTTTCAAATTTATTTAGCAATGTACCGGTTTCACGCAGGTACCAAATCATGAAATCCAAACAGGGGACGCCCAACCAGTAAGGCAAAAGCCATACCGTTACGATAAGGTGAAAGAAGAAATTATTAAATATCATATTAAGGAAACGTTGAAAAATAAAATAATTACCCCGATTTCTAGCAGTTATGCTAGCCCAGTAGTTTTATGCAAGAAAAATAATGATTATCCGATTACGCACCCGAAGCGGTGGCATTTTGCTATAGATTACCGCAAACTCAATACCGTCACAAAATATCCTGTATATCCTTTGCCGATAATCGAAGAGATAATCCGAAATATTACTTTTACAAAGTACATGTCGACATTAGATCTTACGAGTGGCTATTTTCAGATCGGGGTAAAACCCGAAGACGACCCTAAGACCGCCTTCATAACGAAGTCTGGCACGTAAGCATTTCTTAGGTGCCTTTCGGTTTATCCGGCGCGCCGGCAACTTTTCAACGATGCATGGACATTGTCTGAAGACCGGTCCTTGGTAAGAGTGCGTTCATTTATTTGGACGATATTATAATTACAAGTAATAGTTTGGAACAACACCTACAAGATTTAAGAAAAGTGTTTTTATTGTTAAAAGAAGCTGGTTTGAAAATAAATGCATCCAAATGTAATTTTGCCGTAAAAGAGTTACGTTATTTAGGGTTTTAAATTTTTAAGAATGGCATTGAAACGGATCAGTCCAAGCTTATAGCTATCAAAATTTATCCTGTTTCCTAACACAGCGAAGAAGTTATCATCGTTTCTTCGTATGTGTTCATACTATCGGTCCTTCATTAAAGACTTTGCCAAAATATCTGAGCCTCTGCTGAAATTGAAGAGGAAGAAAGCGAGGATTTCGTGGTCAGCAGAAGACAACTCGGCAGTTCAAAAACTGAAAGACGCCCTGACTCAAGCCCCCGTCTTAAAATTCCCGGAGGGAGATAAAGGACTAGAAATTTCAACGGACGCTTCAGATTTTGCGATTGGGACAGTTCTTTCTGAAAATGGGCAACCCGTGGCCTTTTTCAGTCAACGCTGAATGAAACCCAGAGAAACTATTTGGCCACGGAAAGGGAAATTCTCGCAGTTTTACCAGCAGTGCACAAATTTCGTGTTTACTTTGGAAGTTCTCCAGGAACTGTATATACAGACCACGCTGCGGTCACCAGTCTCTACTCTGGAAAAAATGTTCACCCTGATTAATAAGGTGGGCACTTAAATTACAAGAATATAATCTAGTAATTAAACACACGCCGGGAAAGGAAAATGTTTTGGCAGTTGCTTTAAGTAGAATTAATTTGGATGAAAATGGAAATACGGTTAGAATAGCTATGCTGACATCCAAAGTATTAGATTCTCGTGAAACAGTAATAGCTGAACTCGGAAAAGATCCGGAGTTAAAAAATATATACAATTATTTAGCCGGCCCTGAGAATTTGAGTCTGAAGATATTGTGCCAATAAGAAATATGGCCGAAAATTACGAATTAATTGATACACCTTTTTTAATACGAAAACGACTAATGAAAACAACGAGTTTTGAACGGTTATCCCAGCTAGCATTGGATTTAATGTATTAGAGGAATTGCACGATTCGGCCATTTCTGGCCACTTGGGCATACGAAAAACTGTTCAAAGAGTTCGCGAGGCAGTTTTCTTTCCCGAACTGCAAACGTTTACTAGGGCGTATCTCCAGTCGTGCCCAACATGACAATTTAATAATTATGTTAATTTCCGTCCGGCCGGGTTCTTAAATAGTCTTGAATCAGAGTTCCCAAATCAAATAATAGGCATCGATTTACTGGGACCTTATCCTAGAAGTAAAGTTAAGAAAAGCCGATATCTTTTAGTTATAGTGGACCATTTTAGCAAGTGGTTGGAGCTAATTCCGTTAAAACGCGCGTCTGCTAAAATTGTAGTAGATTCAATTTTAAATAAGTATATTTTAAAATACGGGGCGCCCCTAAAAGTTATTTCCGACAATGGTCCCCAATTTGCTCGTAATATTTTTGAGGAAATGTGTGCAAAACTGGGTATGCATCACCTAAAGATGGCCCCGTATCGTCCGCAGTCAAGCATAGCGGAACGGGTTAATAGAAACGTAGTTAAAATTATTCGAAGTTTTATTAAGAATTATCACTCTACCTGGGATAGCCATATAAATGAATTTGCATTTGCCTTTAGAACGGCCAAACACGATGCAACACAAAAAACACCCGCGGAACTGTTTCTTGGAAGAAAGATTTTGATACCGTTAGACAAACATTTCTTGGTCTGGGAAAGGGCAGAAGAATTTAAAATGAATGACATTCAGAAGTTGATACGGGAAGCGAAAGAAATTCGGAAATAGCCCAGAGGAAACAAAAATATTACTATGACCAAAAGAGAAGACAGGTGAGTTATAAAGTCGGAGATGAAGTTTTGAAAATTAAACACGCTTTATCAAATGCCCCAGAAGAAAGGGTGGGGAAATTTTTTCCGCGTTTTGAAGGCCGTTTCCTTATCGAGAAAATCACCCAAACAGTGGTAGTATTAAGAGCCAAAAACGGCGAGAAAATTACAGCCATTGTGGATCAACTCAAGCCGTATTATGACCGTAATAAAATGGAAATGTTTAAAGATTTTTTCCAGGATCCGGGGAGACGGACTTCCACGGAAGATTTACCTGAGCGGCAACAACAGGAACCAGCAACAATTGCAAAGAGAGGCTAGAAACAGAAACCCCTCCTCAACAAAGTAGAGGAAACAAAAGGAAAATCACCAAGAGAAATGGACTGAAAAGAAAGAACACGGAAAATAGAAGTTAGGTAAACAACAAAAGACCAAAGCTGAATGGACAAGGCCAGCCCAAAGTAGTCAAGAGGAGAGCCGAAATATCAGAAAGGAGCCTGAGAAGCAAGCAGCCCCGGTTGCAGCCTGAGGGTCAACGTCCGGAATACAGCAGGAGGCGGGAGCAGCGACGAACGAGGGCCCAGGAACAGAGAAGGACTCTGCCGAGAAAACGTCGAGCGGATCAACCTCCTGCCCAACGCGAGTATCCCCGCATCGACAGAAGGATCCCTAAGAGGAAGGCAGAACAACAACAAGAGGCCAACGGCCAGCGACCAAGATCCAGGAGATTGGCCCAAGCTACAGTTTATCCAAGTTTCAAGCATTGGGCCAAGTTCAAGCATTACAGTTTATCCAAGTTTCAAGCATTAGCAAGAAAAGAATGGCTGACTACAAGATAAGTAGTATTTCTTATTCCAACGTTTAGTTAATTTTCGACTATTACTGCAAGTTGCAGGGTCTCTTTTTACCTCAAGCGAGGTCGATTTTTACGCTAAATGTGCGATAAATGATTTCTTATCTTTAAAGATGTTTTTGTTTAAGATTGTAATTTTGCAAAGATTTAAAATTACTTAATGTTTGTAAAGTAGATTCTGAAGTATTGTGAATATATTTGTTTTGTAAAAGCAATGAATTGCTGCCAGAATGTTAGCTAAATGTTTTTGTATTATGCTTTGTCGAAAGACTTGTAAATTTCTAGAATGAAAAGTTGGTAGAAGGAAAACACGATTTAGTCTACAGACTACGGTTTCAGTGTAATGCGATTTTCAGAAAAGAGCGTTGAAAAGAATGTGAAGCACTTGCTGTAAACTTAGAAATTGAACGCTTTTATTGTATCTTGTGATTTGTATGCAATTGTTAAAAGTTTTATGAAATGTCATAACAAAATAGATTTATTGCATCAATGCACGTTAGGTGCAAAGTTAATTTTGAATGAAGCATTCTTTGTGCAAACTAGGAATTGTATGCATGAAAAGGCGAGATAGAAGTAATAGAATGCAAGTATTAGTAGGCTCTCCACCAAATACACTTAAAGTGATAGACACGAAGCTAGTTAGAACATCAGGTTTAGTTGTTTATAGGGTGTCTTCTGAGATCTCGGTATGTCAAGTTCTAACTAATGTTAGTCCATCGTAGGTGGTAGAGTCGAACACCCCCGGACAAAAAAGAGAAACCGCAATGGCGGTTCGCTTTTCATCCAAAACCGGTAGAGAGCATGGGGGAAAGAATTTAATTTTGCTTGAATGATAATGTGTGTGTGAGAAATTACACATGTAAGGAGAGAAGTCTGTTACCTAGAACTTAGTGTTATTACGTTATACTAAAATTTCTTTCCTTCCAGATTTTGCTGGAAGGAGTGAGAGGAAAAAAAGTTTATTACTCGAAACAGATGAAGATCTATGTAAAAGTCAAGTTTTCGTCTGTAATTTGGCAAGAAATTCTATTTTTTCTGTAAATGTTGGCTTAAAAGTTGAATTTTGAATATTTCTAGATTCGCAAAGTTTCAACATGGTCCGTTTGGACCACAGTAGTTCAACTTTTGCCAATTCTGGCAGGAAGTATGTAAGGTTTTAGTTTAAACTAACAAAGTTTTATGTTAATTTCTCTTTCCCATGAGCTCTTATTTCAACTTCCTGTTAGAATGAGCGCGCGTTTTAGCTTTATGCTAATTTGAGGTGGAGCTAAGTTTTGTATTTAAAAGGTTAGCAAGGAACTTCTCAGTGTGAGAGAGCTTTTAGTCTCAGATCACTGCGGCTCTGTTCAACGTTCGCCTGACTAGTTAGTATTTAAATTCTAAGCCATAGCGCTGTTAATGTAATACTTATTGAAGTAATCTAAGTACGGTAGTATTAGCTAAATCTTGCTTCGCACCATTGATAGTTTAGCATAGAGGCCAACCTCGCGTTTATAGCTCTGAGAGCAACGACTTCTTAATTTTCTACTTAACTTTATTTTTAATTATTTGATTGTTCAGTTTAGACCCAAGTGCGGTCATTATTTTCTGTTATCCCTTCCGAGTTGGGAAGTGGCTGTAATTAGTAGTTTAATAAAAGGGTAATTTTAAAACCCTCCTTGCGTGCAGTTATTCTACCACTTCCACTGAACATAGCTGCATTTAGCTGCTTGTTCAAGATCATGACATTAACACGGTTAAGACCATGTTCGCCAAAAGTATGCACAGAACACTTAGTCCTGACAACGTTTTCGCACATTTGCCATTTTTCATGCAAGATGATGCTGGATTGCGAGCTCCACAGGGACCATGAATCATGGTTTTGATTACTATCTCGTGAAAATTCTTATTTAGTTCTGGGTCTGGGATTTCCGCGCTTATAATGTTACATATTTGGTTGCATCGCAGCTTTTGTTTTAACCGAATAAGAAAGTGCACATGTGGCAGACCTCGTTTCTACCATTCAATGGAGTACATGTGGCACTAGACGTTTCCAGATACTTTTCCCTTTGTTATTACATTAATGATCTTTTGAACTTTTAAACGAAACACGCTGGCAACTATATCATGTCGATGAGTGGCTCTCTGTCTTAGCTAAGCTCTTCTGTTATTTCTTTCCATGAAGGATTGCAGGTAAAAGTTCCAAATAGGTCAGGCCTACGTACGTAGGTAACTGCGTACGTAGGCGAAAACGTCTTGTGTGTATTCATGCAGATAGAGGAGACTGTTCACAAAAGTGGGAAGAATAACTATCTTGCCTAAGTCGTTGGGTTAAGAAATGTAACGAAGGCGTTCTCTCTCTACTTTGATATACATATCTACTAAGAACTGATGAAAGAGCTGCCGCGACCGCGGAAGGAGGTTGAAATCATTCTCTCGAAGCATCATGTGATAGGCAAAAAAATACATGCTGGAAACTTTTTTATTGGGAACTGGCTGTTTTGTAGTAGGATTAATCTGTGGAGTATGAAAATGATATCCCAATTGCCCTTTACTAAAAATTAATCGATACTGCAAAGCATCGTAAAATGTATGAGTATCTGCTACGCGTGTCAGTGTATTATTATGTGCTCGTAACACTATCTCTCCTGGAGAGCATGGGTCGCCAGTAACTAAGACGGCAACTTCATTAATTGTCGGTGCATTATAGCGCCTCTCATGCCTCTCATGTTTGCCCCGTGGACTTCGACCAGCATGAATGACGACTTTATAATCGTCTTAAGGCCAGTTTTCTATTGCAATTTTGAAGGTATTTATCAAAACGTTGTGGTCATCTAACATTCTTTGAATTTTCAATACTATTTCTCTCTCGACTCCATCAATATGCTGACAATGACGGCTTACTTCATTTTCTTCTTGAGCCATAAAATAAACCTGCAAAAATTTATGCGGTTCATTATCTGTTGAAAAACGAATTCGATGATATATCTGGCCTTGTACAGCAAAAGTTGATGAAAACCTGGGCATTCTTATTTCTTTGTCTACTCCAAAAGATGTCATTTGGAAATAAGAGTTGTACTTTTTGATTTTACCTAAAAACGCTTTGATTCATTTATATCATATGAATATAGAGTTTTCAGCGGCTCTTCTGGTTCACCAAGTAAAGAAAGCGAAAGTTTACCATTGGAACAGCACATTCTTGCAGTTCTATCTTTCCATTTTAAAGCATCGCAAAACTAGCATTTTTTACCCATCGAATCAATAGCAATAAATGGTTGATTATGGTAATCAATCGAAGTATCGTATTGAAATCCAGAATCATTAAATACGGACTAATTGTTATGCATGAAATTTCACCAGTGTTCGGTTTGCATTTCTGCATGAACGATTCTTCTAGCCTGCAGTTTTTCTGGAGTATCTCTCGCTCTAATAACTGCCTGCTGTTGAGCTTGTTCTTCCAAGCGAATCTGTGTTTGAAGAGGCGTTTCAATAGCTCTCAAAGCAGTTTGACGTTCAGCTTGTTTTTTCAAGAGGATCTGCGTTTGGAGAGATATTTAGCAGTTCTGAAAGCAGCTTGGCGTTCATCTTGTTCTTCTAAACGAATTTGTGTTTGGAGAGGTTTTTTCTCAGCTGCTCTCATAGAAGCTTGACGGGAAGTTTGGGGCTCTAATTTTTCTTTTCTTTGAGAAGTTGTTTCATCAGTTCTCAAAACAGATTGCCGCCTTGCTTGTTCTTGTCTTCTTAATTGTGCATGTACGGAAGATTCTTGCAAGAGAGCAATTTTTGCTGCCCGGGGCCGAGATGAATTCCTAGATATGTTAGATTTACGTTTGTGAAGCATTTCGAAAACGAAAACATAACTGTAAGTGTAACAAACAAACAAACAAACTCACATTCACATTTAAAATGTTAATCAGGATGCCACGCTCTGAGATAAGCCTCTGAATTTAATGCTCCTTTTCTAAGTCGTATGATGCAGAATGCATGTTAGGTTTTGTGATTCATCGATGAGTATTTTTTCTTTGTTTTCAGGTTGATTTTTTGATGAAATTTTTGTAAAGAATCGTTTCGAGAAAGCAGGTTAAACCTCTTACGTTATTTTTACGTAGAAAGCGTATAATAAAATAAAGCAGGATTGTAGTTACAATCATATTTATACGAACAAGGTTACGATCATAACAAAGTTATTATTTATTGTCTACTCTGCATAACGAGTACGCAGAATAACAGTTAAAAGCATGTATGAATTGTAATGCTTGTCAAAGCCGTTTAAAACAACATTCAGTACGATGAACTAAACGATGCGCGCATTATTCATAATTTAGTACTGCAAGAATACAAAAAATAAGTAGCAAAATAAAAGAAGCATGTGTTTTTCCTAATGATAAGATTATTTAACAATCATAATTTCTTTAAAATATGTTTTACGGAATGCGGAGTAACATCCAAATTATTTACATGTAATTAGATTGAAAAGACAGAATCGTCAGCATGAACTGCCCATTTTTTAATAAAAGTGATTTTTATTCATTGCTAATTAAGGTTATGCCGTTTCGCTACAATTTCACGAAAGAACAAATTAAGTTTTTCTTTGACAGTATGCTGAAAATAATTGATTTCATACCCGAAGAATTTTCTCTTTTAAAACACTCTTTTGCTTCTTTAATTTGAAATATCCAGTTTCAGTTATTGCGCTTCGTAAATTTTTAATTTATTTACTTAATGTTTTAATTACGTTTGCCTTAGAATTTATTATTTTTTTCATATTTTCTCAATAATTCCGTGAAAAACATTTTTTTGATTTCTTTTCTCTAATTGCGGATTTCCTTCGAGAAAGTCTTATTGTTCGGGAGTTAAGTACTCTATTTTAGAAGAACAAGATGAGTTAATGCATAACTAATTAACACCACTCCTTCGAAAAGAAACCATTAAATGTAATAGGAATTTGATGAATAATGAATTTGAAATGCGTTGTCAAAAATATTTTAAATGTCAAAACAGTAACACAAAATAAGAAGCTGATAATACTTCCTCATAAATTTTGTCCACATAGTGAACTGGAAAGTAATTTACAGCTCGTTAAATATTTTAGCATTCAATTTACGTATATTTGCCATAAGTGGCAAGAAAGAAGACTTCTTCCAGTTTATAATAAAATATAAAAATTACTGCATTTAAAATTTAGTTTAGAAAACAAACCTGCACAAATACTGTAATGGTTATCTAGATACGTACTTGGAAACTAGGCATGGAAAGCTATTCCATACATTCAGGATTTCTCTGGCCATTCTTTCACAGCATGTACAGGGGGACAATTATTGACTTATATGAAATAAAACCGTCATAACTTCTGAACAGTTTGCGTGATGAAGTTTAAACTTCGTGGTTGGCCGCAGGGGGAACTAGTACGCGCATGCTCAAGCAACTTGCTATTGTAGAGCATTTTCAAATGAAAATATCACAGTACAGCGTATCGGAGCGTCTAGCGTTTGTGAAGGCCTATTATGTGAACAATAACAGCCCGAATGCGGCTGAAAGGAAGTTTGCGACCGACTACAAGCTGAAGACAATCGGTACAGGTGTGGTAACAGTCAAGAATTTGATTCTCAAGTTTGAGAGAACTGGTTGTGTTTGGATGACAGTGTTCGCAATGTCGGTGGACAAACAAATGTGAAAACGCCCAACACATCAAGAACACACGTGTTTCAAACCAGCTCAAAGAAATCAATCAGACGAGCTGCACAACAGGTGGGAATCAACCGGGAGATCCTGTGACAAATTGTTGTTGAAGAATTGCATCTCTTCCCATACAAAATTCAAACCCATCAACCATTAAGGCCCATGGCCATGAAACAGTGGCTGTGTTTCGCTAACACTGTTGTCCAGAGAATTGATGAACAAAAATTTGATGTGAATATAGTTTGGTGTAGCCACGAAGCCCCCTTTCATTTGGATGAGTTCGTCAATAAGCAAAATTGGCGCATTTGGGGGACTGAGAATCTGCATTTCGCGGTCAAGAAGTCTCTCCACCCTCAACGAGTAACTGTGTGGTGTGGAATGTCTAGTCACGGAATAATTGGTCCGATATTCGTTGATGGAACGGTGACTACTGAAAGATACGTGAAGGTTTTGGAAAATGATTTCATTCCCATTATCCAGAATGCCCCTGATTTCGATAAGTTGTGGTTCATGCAAGACAGAGCTCGGTCCCATCGGACTTAGAGAGTGTTTGATGTCCTACAGGATGACTTTGGGGACCGCATTTTAACTCTGGGGTACCCACAGGCTACTGGAATGGGAACTGTTTGGTCGCCCTATTCTCTGGATCTGAACACGCGCAACTCATTTTTGGGGGGTTTTATTAAAGACAATGTGTACAGAAATACACCCAAATCTATTGATGAGCTGAAAACTGCCATTCAGAAGGTCATCAACATAATCGATGTTCCGACATTTCTGCGGGTCAATGCAGAATTTTGTTATTCATCTGCGCCACGTCATAGCCAAAGATGGCAGGTATATCGAACATATCATAACCTAAATCCTAATATCTGTAGTGAAGTTTACATGTTGAATAAAATTTGTGCACTCAGTAGTTTTTAAATAATTTACGTTTTCTTTCATATAGTTCAATAATTGTCACCCTGTATATACAATATGGGCAACTTGCTCAGGGTTAATTTCACATACACACGGCAGTTTTCTGCAGTATTGTTTATCCATGCTCTTTGGATAAAGAACCTAACTTGATCTTTTCCCTGTAGTTTCTGATTTTACAAATCTTAAATCCTTCTTGTGAATTTACTTTAGATCCCCGAACCATTGAATTGGGGGAATTTAGAATCCAGCCAAAAACGTGGACTCCAATTTGCAGAAGTCAAGATGCTGTGGCAACAAGGAATCTTCTTGTGAACTAAATCGAACTGTTAAAGGCAGCAAAATGCATTTCAAAGCTCCATGGATTTTAGGGCTGCGCATTGATAGTCTCATCAAACAAAAGAAAAACTGCTGATAGAGTTGGCAAACAGCCCAACGTAACCTCATATACGACTTTGGAAGAATCTTTCATTTAGACGGTTAAGGAAAATGTAAAACGACTCACACGAGCCAATTATTTTTTGTGATTCAGTTTTCAAGAACGCTTCGTTGAATTGAAGATTTTGATTTAACTCTTATCCTAAAGATTTATTCAGCTTATGCTACTGTTACTGGCGAAAATCGGGGTACAGGTCATTCACCATATGCATTTACTTATCATTCTTGCAACTTCTCTGAAAGTACAAGGTTGATATTTCTTTTCACTAAGACGCAAAATGAGAGCGTATCTTTAAGTGACAATTGAAAATATTTCGACGTTATTGCACCGACGCGTGAAGAAAAAGGTTTTTGTGTAGTATCTGAGTAATATTTTGACAGCAGATTTGTTGAAAATCAGTTCTTGTGCAGCCCGTTCCATATCTACTCTATTTAGAAACGTCTTCATATTTCATGTTTAGACTTGGTCTTACAATTTCTTAGCAATTTCGCGGCAAGACAAAAATACATAAACTCAAAACATTTACATTAATTGTAAAATACAGGAAAAGATGAAACACCAAATACAAGTAAAACAGTTAAAAAACAATTTTTACAACTAAAGTTAGCGTTTCTACAGCAAAACAAGCAATTCGGACAGCAGACAAGAATCTTCGGTACACAAAACTAAAAATTTACTTTTGATTTCACTCGGCAAAAAGACGCTGAAGGAGCAGAAACTGACTTAATTCCTCATTCTACTAAGAGTTTTCAAATGTAAACAAACGGCGGTTTCGTTAAGCGTAGCGGCACTTAAACAACTTCTAAAATGTTGATAATTCTGTAACTATTGCACGCGGATTAACTAAAGGTATAAAAACCTTAACCCAAACATAAGAACAACACAATAAAATCACTTTTAAAGCAAAAAAGCACAATTTACTAATATATGAGACTGAAAAACTGAGCTCACCGAGGCAGCTAATAGAGTGGGTATATATACATATATAGGAGGTCTGTCCCAAAAGTAATGCACCATTTTTTAAAGAAATTTATTGAACCGATTCGTACAATTACTCAATGTTCTTCGAAATACATTCTTCCTGCTTTAGCGTACTTGTTTCAAAGCGATTTCCATGCTTTATATGCATCCTGGAAGTCCATCACAGGGATGTCCGTTAGTAACCTCGACTTAGCCACCTTGATGTTCTCCAGGATCCCCAAATGCTGTCTTTTGAGGGGTTTTGTAATCTTAGGGAACAAAAAGAAGTCGGACGGCGATAAATCAGAACTGAAACAACGCAAAAATCTCCGACTGCGTTTTCTGAAGTTTGAAACAAAACTTTGCGTATCGATGCTCAAGAGTTTTTTCCCATCTTGATTTCGACCGAGAAGTCACACAAGGTTCAATGAAACAGGCACTGTGACTCTCCAGCAGTTCGGAGCCGACTGGCGCTAGTCGCTCTGTGTTCTCAAGACTACACCCACCCTGCCCCCTTCCGTGCAAGTGGCAAAGCTGTGCGACGGATAATCGCGGCAAAAGAAAATGGGGCGCATTACTTTCGGGAGAGACCTTGTATATATATATATATGCATTTTTGGTGCAGCCGATTGCAACCAAAACGTGAGGGGCACATTTACATGCTATTGTAATCCTTTGTACAACATTTCAACGTTTTGAGGCTACTCGTTTTTGAGTTATACGAGATATATACATACGTACGTACAGACGTCATAAAAATGTCTTCTAAATCAGTCTTAAATCCATTTTTTAATCCGTTTTGAGAAGAATATTCCTTTATTCTGTCCAAATGTACAGATGTGATGCAAAAATTTCGTTGAAATGGATTCGAGAGGGGTCAAAATGGATATTTTCGTTGAAATATGATACCCGAAAATTTCCGCGAAGACAATACTTCCTTTACTTTGTACAAGGAAGTAAAAAGCACCACCATGTCCGTCTTCTGTAGACGAACTACTGATAACTAACAGCGGGCAAATGACCCTTTTCTGTCGATAATATCATGAATTCACGAGCACATTTCATTGATTATTTCAAAAACGAATAACGTCTATCACTTATTCCCTTACGATTATTTTGATAACAATGCCGTTCATTTCTTCTATGCCACTGCGTTGCAACTGATTTACAGCTGGCGATTTGTAGTGACAAATGCTCTAATTTAGAGAGCTAAAAAACAGCAACTTCAAAGTGCGTCAGAATTTAAGATATTTTTATCTGCAGAAAATCTCGAAATAATCTATGAACTCAAAACAGCATGTTACTAGTAGAGCACTGATCGGAAAAATTGAATTTTATGTTAAGGGAAAATAGTTATAGAATTTAGTTACAGAACTTAAAGCTATTATTAGATAGAAAAAGTATTTAGACATTATTAGGCGGGAATGAAAAAGTATTTCAAGGAAATCTTCAAAAGTTCCAGGTAATTCCAAATATTCAAAATAAACCTTTTGCAGAGTTTATAAGGTATTTCTTCCTCCTTCTTGGCATGCCTTCGTGGTGTAGAGGTCAGCACGCTGGGCGCGTATTCCAGAGGTCCGTGGTTCGAGTCCCGGCGAAGGCGTTGCTCATTACTTCAGCTTCCTGATATCACAAATAACGTAATGACTCTACAACTGGCGCCCGAACTAAAAAGGCGGTAGATGATGATTCTCCACCACTGGGATTTCGCGATTGGGTCCCCTGATCCCCAGTCACTCTTTAAAAGGGGGATTATACACTGCTCAAAACAATTAAAGGGTATTGTAAGTTTTATATAAAATAAAGATATAAAGGAATTTTTTTTTGCCGAAAATGGAAGAAGAGAATCACAAATGCAAATTTTTCTGATTTTCAAACTGTGGAGTATGCTAATTTTGAGTTCGACGTCAAAAACGTCGCTTCAGTGGCAGCGAATGAAATTTGACTTTCAACTGAATGAAAGACAATGAAGACAAGGATGATCGGCATTCAGTGACTGCTTTGTTTCGATGAGTACGATGTCTCAGCGAAGTCATATAACCGATTCAGAAGCTTGGAGAGTTTTTGGTAGGTTAGAAGAGGGCCAAACTCAAGCCGAAGTAGGGCACCCGTTTTTCTGTTCATCCTGATAATAGGCGTATTTTCGTCTGGAGGGACCGCGGCAGTAGGAATAATCCTGCGTTCGTGCACGAAAGTGTCAGATTTGGCGGTGGGGGAGTGTTGGTGTATGGTGGCATCTCCATTGACGGGCGCACCGACCTCTACATCATTCGAGATGGACCTCTGACTGGTCGCCGATATAGGGATGAGATCCTCAGACCTATTGTAGTCCCTTACGCTGCAGCAATCGGAGATGACTTCATTTTAATGGACGGTAACTGCAGGCCACATCGTGCTAACCTGGTGGAGGATTTCCTTTTCGAGGAAGGAATCGTACGAATGGAATGGCCAGCGTGTTCTCCAGACATGAATCCAATAGAGCACGTTTGGGACGCTCTAGGAAGACGAGTTGCTGGCCGCCAACCACCCCCACAAACTCTCCAAGAACTGGAAAGAGCTCTTCTGGAAGAGTGGGACAGAATACCCCAACTCGTGATTAATAGCCTCATTGACTCCATGCCTCAAAGGTGTTCAACGTTGCTGGCCGTCCGTGGAAACCATACCCCCTACTGAAAATGATTTCCTTTGAAGAAAACACCTTTTCTTATTCTTTTTTCTCATATGCACAAATTGTGTGTTTTTCCTTTTGTACACAAATGCGCAATGAAATGCATTTTTTTCTTCCAAACAAGTGTAATTTATTCTCATATAGCCTACTACGTCTGTCGACCATGCATCAATCAGCTAAAAAGTTTCCCAGCCACAAAATCCACCTAAAACCGCAATATCCTTTAATTGTTTTGAGCAGTATATAAGGTATTTCTTTCACCTTCTTCTCATGCCTTCGTGGTGTAGTGGTCAGCACACTCGGCGCGTATTCAAGAGGTCCGTGGTTCGAGTCCCGGCCAGAGCATTGCTGAATTCTTCAGTTTTCTCACATCGAATAATAATAATAATAATAAAAATCTCTACACTGGCGTCCGAACAAAAAAGGGTGCTGGATGATGATTCTCCGCCACCAGGGATTGACGATTGAGTCTCCTAATCTCCAGTCGCCCTTTAAAAGGGGGAATATATAAAGTATTTCTCCCTCCTTCTTGGTATGCCTTCGTGGTGTAGGCGTCAGCATGCTGGACGCGTATTCCAAAGGTCCGTGGTTCGAATACCAGCTAAGGCTTTGCTCATTTTTCATGTCTTCTGCTTCGAAATAACCTAATGTCTCTACAAGGTTTATTTTGAATACTTGGAATTATCCTTTCAGATACTCCTTATTTACTCGCACATTTCGCCCCCTCATGTACACCTCTCCGACGCTTTTAGCATATGATTCAGAAAATTCTGATTTATAGGAGCTGTGGAAGAACATGGTATATCAGTGAAACAAAAAGAACATTATTAAAAGTGATAATTGTAATTTAGTTCTCCGAAATATTGTAGATTATAGTTCTATTAATACAGATGTTCATATGCGTTATTTAAGTGTGTAAAGTTCTTTATTTAAGCCTTTTTCTCAAAACCTACATGCACTGCGCCATTTTCCTCTCTCGATTTCGAAAGGAGTGCGGAAAATACGCCAGTAAATAGGGTTGTAAGGTATATTTAAATTTTATAATTGTTATTTTGATTTAATGCTTCTTTACTATCTCTTCTAGTTTCAACTTACAATTCCCTATCAGAATGAGTTTTTACAATCGCGTTAAATGCGATTGAGAAGGAGAATAGTATTTAAGTCAGGTTCAACTGATTTCGACAGACATTGTCAGGATTTCTGAATAGCTCGCGTTTGCCTTTCGTCTACGTCTCTCTAAGCTGTTACTAAGCTCGGCCATATTACGTGCCTCTTGATAGTTAAATGGCTAATTTAATATTACGAGGATAACTAGTTTAGAATTGTGCTAGCTAGTTTAGAACTGTGTTTCTAATATATCAAAAATATTTTTTGAAAATTTCATGATGGTCGGTTAAGTTTCACGCCTTAGACGTGAAAGAGTAACAAGGAAACAAACAAACACACAAACAAAAAACTCACATTCGCATTTAGAATATTAGTTAGGATTTCAATATCACCTTAGCTGTTAAAACAAAGATACCTACAAATGGGCTGGTTGCACAGAGGTTTCGTTGTTTTTCCTACATTTAACGCAAGTACAACTCCCTTTCTCTTAAAAAGTTCTCTTTAAGCTATCGCGTTTTTGGGAAGGTAGCCCTTAAATGCCTTTCCTTAATTCAGTAATCTAAGCTAATGTAGCTTATAAAAACAATCTGCTGTTACACAAACTAAATGTTTCTTGCAAATTTAAAGAAAAAGAAAAAAAATTACAACGTAGTAGTAATCAACTGTTTGCGATTATTCGAGCCTGAATAACCTCTTCCTCAAGGCAAATTGAAAATGACATCAAAAATTGCGAATTTTGAAATTAAATATACCGATTAACTTTTGCCAGACGGGTTTTTGTCAAATTTCTCATAATTTAATTGTTTTCATTACTAACAAAAAACTTTCCAAAATATAAATATAGAAATCAGGAGACCACATTAAAATTTAGATTTCATTATTTGTTGAAAATTAATTCTTTTTTAAAATTTCACTATGGCGTAGCATGAAATTGTTTGTCATTTTGAAACACTTCTGCAATTATAAGTTAATGACTACGACCAAGGATTACGAAGACAAAGGCGGATAAGGAAGTTGGTATATAAACGTTCGGTACTGCCGATTGCAATAAAAAAGGCACAACTAGATGTTATAGCAGTCCTAAGCACAAAATTAGGGCAGTCTACGGCTCTTCACTTTTGAGTTATGCGAGATACATACATACATATATATGTACGAAAAATTTCCTTTTGAATCCATTTTACTACTTGTTTTGGGAAAAAAGTCCTTTATTCTGTACATGCGTACAGACGTCATTTGAAAAATAGTTCAAATGGATTCGGGAACAGCCAAAATCGATATAAGTTATCCGAAATTTTTTGCGATTACAATAATTCCTTTATACAAGGAAGTAAAAAATCATCATTTCTTTTCGCTTATTAAAGGTGGTCCTCAGTTCTGATATTTGCCCCGGTTGTCGCGATGGTAGTTATGACCGTGCTATCTATGAATGACTTAAGTTTGCAGACACCTTCCTATGCAGATGAGGGCGTTACTGACATAGTTTTAAATTAATCAAATTCAAATGAATATCACTAATCTGTTTCGTAATATTTCTAAAACAGATAATAGGCAATAACCTGACGTTTCAGTGATTAAACTTACAGCTAGACCTAATTAACTTACATATTATAAAGGTCCCATTTCCGAGTTTTTTTCAAAATAAAGCAACACACGAAATAGAATTCTGCATCTGAAAAGACTTACCCATTTATAGCAACTGTAACTATACTTTTTCGGAATAAATCTGGGAAGAGCAAATGAAAAAAACCTTATTCGCGCTTAAAAGATTCCGCATTTAATTATCAAAGAGCTGCTCGAGAAGCTTATTTTTCCAAGGCATTGGTAGACTAATTAATTATCGTCGGTAAGGTGATACGAAATACAAGCACTTTTGAGAAAAATCTACCTTTACGATGCTTCCTTTATAATTGCTATGCCATGGGAATCCAGACACTAAGCTTAAAAAGGGACGGGGATATATTTTAATTTTAAATTGATTCTCTAGAGATCTTCCATCTTTACCTTCGGAGATCCTTAAATAGTTTTTTTCGCGCTTTTAATTTATTTGCAGAATATAAAGGCTTTTGATTAATAGGGACGGCTAGCTTTCCATAGGCTTTTTTAATAAGCTCTTTATCACCTTGTTTCCTGAATTTATTCTCTCAGTAATTAATTTAGAGAATTTTACAGAAAGTCCTGAGGATTATGCTTCCTTTCTTTTTAATTTTAATGGGTTATGAGGTAAGATTTTCAGAAAAGAAGAAAGAATTACAGTTTGCGAGACCAGTTGTGTAAATAGTTTAGATTACCTTTTAGTTCTCTAAAGCTCGCATCGTTTTTATTGTTAAGAGAACTTACACTAAAACCTTTTTGTGCTTAATTATTCTTGCTACTTGCCTAAAATTTTGGATTTTACCTGTTTGGCTAATGAGCGAGCTTCTTAAGGAATGGAAAAGAAGTTAGGCCCAAGAAGCATAGAATTTTGATTGATACATGATTGATTTTTGCATTCGGAAAATTTGTATATAAAAGTGTTTAAGGATACCGTATCTATCTTAGATTTCTGTAAGAGAACTCTAAGAGATATGAAACGTTTCAGAGAACATTAAGATAGAACAAGGAAAAAGTACGCTAAAATGTATAATTTTTACAAGACAGTTTTATCTAATAGAGTACATATTTTATGAAGTCTTTAAATGAAAAAGAAATCAGTTCCGGGAAATTAGCTTTCGAATTAGTATGCATAGTAGACAGAATCAAAGATAAAATACTGTTATATATTTGACGAAGCAATAAAATAAAAATCTACCTGTATAAAAGCGAGGTTAAAACAAATGATATGAATATTAACTGACTAACTACGATAGGTAAAAGAAAATTCTTTTATTTAAAAACGAGAATTTTTTTAATAAATTTAACATGCACGGACGGATAATATTCTTTTTTGAATGTAAGAAAAAAATTTCTTTCCTTTCTGGGGTTTCGGAATTGAAAATAAGTAAAGGCACTGATAAAATTAAACAGTTAATCAACCAAATATTTTGTAAGTTAACAACGAAGAAGCAGTTGCACACATGTTAAAGACTGATTTTAAAAAATAAACATTCTATGCATATAAAATGCTTTTATAAATAAAACGGCTTTTGTAAATAAAAGTGGCTAGTACATTTTGAATGAAAATTAAAACTTTAAATTGTCCAAAAATAACGCCATCAGGTATCAAATCCTAATAACACCATTACTATAAAGGTGCTGTTAATGAACATGATTTTGCTTTATTTGTATTGAGTATTCAGTCAGAAATATCTAAAACAAAATGGAAACATTTTAGAAAACATTTATTATGTGCATTTTTAATTTATGCCAGAGGCTAGCTTTTAAAAGTTTTTTGGCCTTTCATTCTAGTGCAGCGGCCCACATATCATCTAATCACATATTTTAAATAGCAACCATGGGTAAGTTGCTAGCACCAGAGGAGAATGTTACTTGCTGTTGTAGTTAAGCGAAGATTTGTTATTGGTATTAGAAGGCAATATGAAAGACAGCTTATAAAACACTGTTTCTGATCTAAAAAAGCGAGAAGTCTTCTTATGAGCTATTTTGGTTATTTTGTGATTTGCATAAAAACGCTTTGTTCAAGGGTACCTTGCGAAAGAATCAACTAACATACGGGCGGCACGCCGCTAAGACTGTTTAGCTATTTAGAAAACTCCTACAGAATAAAGTTTCCCTGTGAATGTTCATCAATATAGAGGAGAATATGTATTAAACGCACTCTGGATTAAATACAATATCAGAACAATTTTGTGGTTACAATATAGCTTTCTGTTATCATATACACGTTTCATTTCCTGACGATGCCGAATCTTATAACGGCGGGTTTGCCATTGTGGCCATTAATTTCACAGATCAGCAGTCAGAATTTTCCTTGAGGCTAAGCTTTGTTACAACATCCGAATCACTGAGAGAAATAATGTTTGCTAAGTACTTTTGTAACGTCTGGGTTCATTGCCAGTTTATAATAATGATTATTTTTTCCTTTGATTCAGACACCAGCAAGAATGTATTGTATTATAAAGGGTATTTTAAACTGGCCAACCAAGATAAGTAAGTTATCAACAGTCTCTTCATTTTGCTTCAGATATTGACCTTGAATCACTGCAATTATTATTCCCCTAGCGCTTTTGGAAGGTAAAAAAGTTTTGTTTTTGCTATAGCACTCCAGTTAACTGAATTTACTTCACTTTTCATGGAATAAGACTGATGCATGATTATCGTGCTACCAACTGGTACGTATATTTGAATTTAGTGCGACAATTACAGAGAAAAGAAATTCTTGATTTTTTGTATATTACTGACAATCTGAAATGCCTAAATTAAATGTTTTTGGAAGATAAACTTTTTTTTTTTCATTTTGAATATCTGTGATGCGGGCGGCATTTTAAGATGAGATGACAATTTAAGAAATCAGTGTATATTCATATCTAAAAATGACAACAATTGCCACACTGTTCAACAAACATAATGATTTTACAGATACTGTCATAATAATTTCAAAGAAACATTCTCAAAAAGCAAATTCTGGAAATGCTAAACTGATTTAAAAATCGCATTACATTTTTTGTCATATGCATTATGCCTTAAATGAAACCTAATGTAAAGAGTAGTTATTTAAATTGGGCATGAAGAAAACACAGAATTTGGGACTTTTCAAATTATAGTTCTGACTAAGAGATTATAAGGTTTCGCGTTTCCTTTTTCAGAATAATAAGACAATAATTTTTTGATTTGTTTCATCTCGTGGCATGGCAGCATCAAAAGCTCATTAAAATTTCAGCATTCTCGAATTTCTCGTTAGAAGAGATATTGAACTTAAATTACGCCGTTGATTTTTACGCAGCCAGGTAGATGTTGATTATAATTAGAAACAAAGGCATTCCGTCTTCGAAAGAATTTCACAATTTTCTCAAGTCTGAATATCGATTTTCTTTCCTGTCCCATAATAATTATTCAAGGAAATATCTTCCGCACAAGAAGGCGTTAATTAATTACAGAACTGAAATCACTATTTAAGTTTTCGTTCTGCTCTTTTTCGTTTTGAATTATTTCACCTTTTTCGCCTTCTGTCAGGATAAAACGGTGATGAGGCAAGAGAAAATGAGAATTCTTTCTCCTCGAAATGCTTTCTTCGAATTTATGAATAAATATGAGAGGTCGAGGTAGTATTATCTTTATACGCATACGTTAAATCCTTATCACCTGAGAAGTGTATCGCGTTTTGAATTTGCTTCGTTTGATTCTTTCAAGATGGGTGGAAGGAGAATACCACTACGACAGCGCAGTATTACAGGCACAGCTGTGATACTTGAATTGCTATTATTATAATTTTTTTAGATTTCCATAAAGATTAATAAATATACTATCAAATGTTCTACTGATTACCTTTAAGAAATGAAATATGATGATGAATTCGAAAGTAAAGTGTAAATTGCATCTGTAGTGAGTTGGCGAGCATATCAATAAATATTAAAAACAATAAAATTAAAACTTTTTTAAAGTCTTATGTAATGTTATAATTCAGACATGCTCAAATTATCAAGATCTTTGCTCAACCTAAAAGTGAAGCATCTGAAAACGAAAATGGATTGTTTCTCTGTGGATAGAAGAGATTTGCTTAGCTAAGCTTAAGCAAAATTCAAATTAGCGTTGATTTGTAGAAAATATGAATTAGTCACTTTGAGGGAATCTAACAAGAGTTTTTTGGTCTTTAAGGGAAGAAATATTCTGAAAAGTTCGTAAGAGTTGTTTAAATTACACTACTTGCAGAAAAATTTTGTTTCTTGAAAAGCGGAAAACTCAGTCAGATTCAAATGAAATGTAATTCCATAATGATGCTTACCTATGACTAATTTTGAAGAATTGTAAAGCTGTTTTAGCAAACTGTCTAGCTAATTGGAAAGATAAGCAACGCCCACTACCGTTGAGAAAATTTCAAGAAAACAGCCGCAATAGTAACTAGATATTAAATTTTGTAATTTTTGGTGAGAAATTTATGGAGAAATTTAAAAATTTATTTTGCCGCATTTTTTTTATTTTGCTCCAAGAATAATTTACTTGGCGAACTTCTTAATTTATGGCAACCTATTTTTTCCACTTTTACATTGTGCATGAGCGGAAGAAAGGTCACATCTTTCCTACTTTCAAATAATTTCATCAAAGTTTGTAAAACATATTTGATGCTATTATCGCTTTCAACAAATAAGCCAAATTTCAAAACGCGCCAATATGTAAATTCACGTATATCTTTGGAAATTTTGAATAATAAACTCTAATTCTTTGCAGTTATACTTAGAAATACATCTACTTTAAAATGATGGCAAAATTTTATAGATTATAATTCAAAATTTTTTTCGAAAAATGTATAAAAATTATTTAAAAATATAAATTTTAAAAATAAATTGTAAAAAATGGGCTAATTTTATTTGGAACGAACTTAAATTTCGAAATGTGAGAGGAAGAATCAAACCTTAAATAAAAAAGGGATAATTATTAATATATATCAATTCAATTAATAATGAGGAGCTAAAATTTTGAGAGCTAAATTTAAGAAACTACTTGTGCGATTTTTACAAAACTTGGCAGTTTGGCATAATTTGAGTCGTAGAATCGAAATATGAAAAAAACCTTGGCATGCCATTTCAGAAAAAGTCTGATTTTGTGTCAAAATACCTGTATTAGAACAATGCTATATATAAATTTAATACTGTTGCGAAAAATTCGGCGGTTGCGCCTGTATGTAAGCTTTCCGGCATAGCACTAGGTTTGCCATAAAATAGTGCATAGTAGGGTTGCCAGATTGGCGACTTTATCGCCCATTTGGCGACCAAATCGGCGATATCCCATGGTCCGATCGGGAAGCTTCTAGAATAACTTTGTCGAGATATTTCTCGAAACGTGTGGAACCTAAGGAAAAGCTATATAAACCCGTGCGTTTCTGAGAGCCGGCATTTAGAGGATTGCGAGAATAGCTGTTTACTGTGAGTGCTAAGCAACGCGAGAGTTTTGTGAACGGAAAGCGATCGAGATAGTGCTTTGCCGTGAAGCTACTTTTACAGTATAGCTTGACAGTGTATTGGTGATTGTTCCACGGTTGTTTATTATAAGTTTAGTGTTGCCGTGAAGCTACCGTTACAGTTACAGCCTGAAGCTGTGTTGCTGATTGTTTCAGCGTATTTATTGTAGATTTTCGACGCTTGTAAAGTTAATTTTGGAAATGTGCTGTAAATAGTGATTCTTGTAAATAAATTGTGCTTTTTATTGTTCTGCATTGTGTTTTCATCGGATACTCTCAAATCCACGAACCCGTATAACGCAACAACTTGGCGCAGCCGGTAGAATCCGGTAGGTAAAAAAACATTAATAAAAATATGTACGACCAACAGCTAAGAAAATGAAAGGCGAGTAAGAATTACTGTCGAAATGGTGTATTATTTTTATTATTGCTTTTTACCCCACTCCTGACGCCAGTTGTTACGTTTTTCTCTTCAAGGGTTCGTGGATTTGGAGTGAATAACGACGGCGACACTTGATGAAGTATCAAAACACCCTTTATTGGCCAGTATTTTACAAGACAGCTCCAAAATCACGCTTACAGTCGTCGAAGAACTACTATAAACACGCTGAGACAATCAGCGACACAGCCTTCAGACCATCAGACTATAACGGTGCAGACAGCTTCACGGCAAAGCACAGAGTACAGTTCCCGACTCTGCTCAGTCGTTCTCGGAACTCCACGTACTCTCGAGACTCTCCACGCTAGAACTCGCGACGCACTCGACGATACGCTAGAGTACAGCTCCCGACTCGGTTCAGTCGTTCCCCGGAGCTCAACACATTCTAAGATAAAACTCGACGATGCACTATCTGGCGATACACTAAGAAACGCTCTCGATGTAGTCGAGGACCAACTAAACACTCGCTTGCTGACTGACTATCAGCTCGCTAGACGAAACGCCAACTAACTCTCTGCGTACCAGCAGGGTGTATATAGCTTTTGGCTTGTATTCGAGAACGTTCTGGGCGAAACCAGGAAGAATTCGTTCTAGAAGGTTCTCCATGCGTCTATAGCATATCGCCAATTTTGTCGCCAAATGGGGCAACCCTGCCTTTCCTTACCATTTTATGGCAACCCTAAACCTGCTTTGCGGGGAAGCTATCTTACCGCGCCTGGACATTTCGTAACAATACATATTCTAAGCCGCGAATTTGAGACATGAAAAACACAAGTTGAATTTCGCCAATCGGTCCAGTAGAACTGTTTATGTTGCTCGAATTGCTTGAATTCTCGTTTGGGAAACTAAAACTGAGTTACTAGTCTTTACGAAAAATTAGAATATTTTTGTTTAATTCCATGAATTAGGAATTTAAGGTACTAATATTATTATATTTCAGAAAAAACCAATGCTTCAATGATATTTTTACTTTTTACCGAGAAAGCTTCGTTTCCTTGTGAAAGAATTCAGGAGAGGGGTGAATTTCGCAGTGTCATCTTTCAGGGTCTGACGCACTTCCGTACAACATTCTAGAAAGAATTTGCATTGGTCTGCTGCTTGAATAGACTGCATACGTGAGGAATTTAGAGGTATTAACATTTCAGCTACAAGAAAAGATCACTCACTGTCTTGGAGATTTAAGTGTCCGGTTCGGGTCTGGGTTTTGGATTAGTTGCGTGTGAGCAGTTAGCCTGTTTTAGTCATTTCGGTGGAAAAAGTGGAAATTGGTCTCTAATGAGGGGACGAAAATCTAGTTTTGTGATAGCCTGTGTCTTTTTGTGATGGGAATAGAATTTTTGAGTATGAGACAGTTGTTGCTGAATCGCCTAAGGATGATGTTGTTTCCTCTTGCAGTCGAAAAGACGGGGGCACTTATGCTCCCTGTCAGTTGGAAATGAATTAGCTGATTACCGAAGGAAGACATGATTTTGAAAGAAATTTAGCTGTTTTGTTTGTTGCTACTTTGTTACGTAAAAACGTTTCTCCTGCTTGTTGGAGAAAAAAGATTTATGCGGGGCGATGGTGAGAGGAAGTAGCTTCTTTTCTGGAGTTGGTAAGACGAAGGGACAACTATGCCCTTAAGTGACATGCCTTTCCGCTACTATTTTGTTGAAAGCTGTTAGTAGTTTGAGATAAATACTACTATGTTACCGAAAACCCAGGGAGCTGTAAAAAGATGCAATTCTACTCACGAGTCATCGCAATGTTTGAATGTGTATGTGAGGCTCGCAATCGTCATCTTGAAGCATCGTCCTGATATTTGCCCATACCTTAGTAGCGACGTTTTTGCCGTATTCTCCTTCAACATCAATGAGTAAATATAGCAATATTTTTTTTACCGGACTAATTGATCATCTTTTTCTTCATACCTGCGTTACGCACGTGCCTATCCAGAAGGGTCTAGACATGATTGTTTCGACTGTTCCTGAAAGTTTTGTGCCATTTCCACATATCTGAATTCGGAGTTCTGATGGCTCCATTTTTCAGTGTTTCTCTTGTTTCTTTCGGAGACTCCAGGTCCTCACGGAATGGTTAGCTGAACTACCGGCTCCTGGCTTTTCGACCGACTGAGCTGATTAGAGGTACAAATGACGTCCACCGAACATTTAGATAAGTTTTTCTTATATTTATATATTTTTTTAAACTAAACTACTCTTAAGGTGAATAAATGTAATAGGGCTTAGTAGGAATGGGCAGTTAAAAATATAATTATTAAGGGGAAGTAAAAATGCTGATAAGATTTAACGAACTGTTCTACGTCAGTAAGAAATGTTGCTTTCTTATGTAAAACTATCTTTTTCTAATGCATGTACTTTTATGTGTTACTAAATTGATTAACCTAGTAATTAAAGTTAAAACTAGATTAGAGTGAAATGTTGGATGGAATTTTATGGTATCTTGTTTTTAAACTAATGCTGAACCCAATGGCAGGTAACACTTGTGTACTATGCTTGTTTCCAGTATTCGAATAGTTTTCATGTTAAATAGTAACTCAGTATGTCTGCTGTTATATTTAGTTGCCTAATGTTTAAAGCCAAGAGATAGTAAATGTAGTAGAAACAATGGATTATTCATTAAAACTGGAATGTGAACTTAAACCATAACTTAGACTATAAATAAAATGCCTGATTTAGCTTCAATTTATATTATGTTATCTTTCGAGTATCGTATCCTTCATATAACTGAATAGTCACTGATGCACGATCTCGGAAATAAGAGGTAATACACAACGCAATCCTTCTTTAATTTACGATCACAAAGAAACGCTTACTTGCTAGTTAATTAAGTTTTAATTTAGTAATTTTTAATTGTTACGGTCTCACCAAATGATATTGTGGGACAGAAATCTAACAACGAAACAAACGGGGGATATAGAACTGCCCCATTTTTTTGGCGCACTGTACCTGCAGTGGGATACTACGGAAAATATGGAAATCTTCTATGATTAATGAAGTCATTACATTTTACTGACCTTAGCCCTTGAACATGTAATACATTGTTTTAGAGTACTATATTTTTGAGTGTTTCTTTTCCAGATTTCATCCTGAGAATCACAAAAATGCACATTGTTTTATCTACATTCCAGATTTTTCAAGACAGATATCCCACCTGAACATTCTTGCTCCCAAGTAGCTCAAATCGTCTCATTTTTCAGAAAATGGAAGCTCTGAATGAGGGAAGGGAAAGATTTGGGCGAAATATTTCTGCTCCTCTTTTTCTTCGTTTTCTCTCTTTTCCTTTTCTTCTCAGTCTTCTTTTTTAAATATGAAAATATTCAATCGCAGTTCATGCACTGCATTCACAACCTCACTCGGCTTCTCAACAAGCTCTTGCTTTTTTAACCCACTTCAACAGCTTTCATACTTTTGTTGGGCCTCTCTTGGGACGCTCAAACTGGTTAATCTAGGCAGGTATATATATAATAAGAGCATATTTAATCATATAAGTTTATCTGAGCTAGATTTTCAAAATTATAAGCTACTTAATTATGTATATATATCATCACTGTTTAGTGAAAGCTTGCCAACTACACTGCCTAGTAAAAGAAAAGTCAAATTAAAATTTTTATGAATTTCATCAGCGGGAACCACTTTTTTGCCACTCCTTCAGCAAGATTTTTTTTTGACTTGACGTTTAAAAGAAAACAATTTCATCACAGCAGGCAATTCCTAATGGATATGTGAAGAAACTGCAAATTTGGTGCATTTCGTGTAAGTATACTGTGATCAACCATTTGTGGTTTTTTGCGATGCACCTTGTCTGACTGTAGTTAAATGCTGGCTTATCTGCATTATGATAACGAATTTCTTCATAGAAATGTCTCAGATTATATTTTTCCTGGAGTATCATCTTCTCCTGCAAAAGCAACTTGAGTTTCTTTGGAAATTATTTTTTGCATTGCGTAGAAGGTCATTCGTTTGAAATGGGAAACATAACATTTAATATAGTTTTGATACACAAAACAAGGCTACTTTCTTGACTCACTGAAATTTTGCTTCTTTTTAGCTTTCTTTCTTAATTATTTGAGCAACATTTTATTGATTTTGCTTCTGTATAATTTTCGTTCCTTTTGCTAATCCGCTGTCGTAGAACAAAAATGCAATAAACACACCAAAACTAAATATTGATTCTTTTAATAGTATCCGGCTGGTTTACTCCACTTATGGCATGGAGTTTCAATAAGCTGAATAAAATATCTTGGAAAAGTTATTAAAACAGAAATTAAATATGAGTTACTGCAATTAAAAAGCAATATGCTTTTGAAATTGTTCCGCTACTACTTAAGCAATTTAAAAGTAATAATATAAAAATGAGTCTCTTCTCAGAGTTCTCAGATAAAAATGAGTCACTTCTCAGAATTATTAAAATATATGTTTTAGGCTATTAGGAATGGCATGCGAACTATTAGCACTATATTTAAAACAAACATGCCAATGTAAAATTTAAAGTTAGGCAAAACAGCAGCTTTATTTTGACATCCATTTTGGACGAAACGTTTTTCGATTTTGAGCGCGATTAGACACAGGTCTCTCGTTTTCAGAAGTAAATATATTATGCTAATATTTTTAATTTTCTGCGAATAACGCGCTGAAAAACAAAAATTCTGTTTTAGGATCAGAAATAGTTTGCTCCTGAAGCAGAGGGTCGGTGTCTAATCAGCTTTGAAATATACAGTTTTATCTAACGTAAGGTAGCTGTTTTGCATAATTTAAATTACGACCACAGTTAAATAGAAACATGACATTTTAGTATTAAGTTATATATAATTTAAAGGAAGGAAGTACTGAAGATGGTTTAGCTCTTAAGGAAAGCAGTATGAAAGAGGAAAAAAACCCTCTCTGTCTGATCATTTCTGGAAAATACATTTCTTGCCCATAAACCTGCAGGAAATTGAGATATTGATTATAAAACGTAACACACAAGAGTATCAATCAGCTGTTAGGCAATTATCTTATAAGTATGAACTGGAAACGTAATCTTTTAAAACTGGTTGTCCATTTTAATTATATTTACGAAGTTTAATGGAGGTATTTAAACATATGAACTATATATCAGCTTTCTATAAGCTATATAATACAGAAGCTTCTTCAATATTTCGACTTCTATTTATTCCTGGACAAATAATGTCAGACTTGATGATATGGAATGGAGAAATGAAAAGTTATTAAAATTCTGTTTACGCCAGCTTCATACGTCATCATCTCCTTAAACTTAAAAGTATATGAAATAATTCACTGTACACTAAGATTTTCAGAAAGTTCTGCTTTAAATTCATATATCACACACCAGTTTCCCATTTAAAAGTCTTGAGCAAGATTCAAGGTGACGACCATACATTTATAACATACTCTTAGTCCTCAACAACTAACAATTTATACTCATCGCCCAGATTCACGTACACCACCATATTTACTTTCGGTTCTTGAAAGGGTTTACGAATTAAAAGCTTGTCTTCCAGATATTTGAATGCTCTTATATATATATATATATTATACATTCTCTATATTATGCACTATTTCACTGTTCTTGAACGTCGTCTAGAGCGGTTTGTAGCAAAAGGAAGAAAATAAGATTGTAATGTTTATCTTAAGGTTATAACAGTTATTTTTAAGTTAAAGCTCCTTTCCTATCTCTCCTAATTTCAGCTTACAATGCCTTACCAGAATGAGTTTTTAGAATCGCGTTAAATGCAAATGAATAGCAGATAGTGTGTAAATCGAAGTTCCACTGACCTCGGTAGAGAGAACTAGGATGCCTGAATAGCGCGCGTTCGCCTTTTGGCTACGTTTCTTTACGCCAGTAATTCTCAAACACTGTGCTGGCCAAATTTTAGAAATGTTATATAAAAAATTATGAGGGATTTAATCCAAGCATACGGTACACATGCGAATTGGCAAAATTCTGTTTTTAAGCCATTAATAAGCGCGCCAATTGTGGTATCCAAGGCGATTTTGGTGCGCATTACGGAGCATTCAGTAAGTAATATAAATTGAGAAGTTCTGATTGGTGTAGATGGGAGACTAGCTTGCTATCAGACATTTTTGTTATTTTTAATAACATAAATTCAAGTATGCAAGGGCAGAAAGAAAATGTATTAAAGTCAACAAATAACTGGTGGGATTCCAAAAACAAATAACTTTATAGAAGAATAAAGCTCAGGAAGGTAATTTGGAAAAGTTTGAGTCCGTTCCAAAACATTTCAATAAAATTATTCATAAAATTGTTATTGATCATTTGACAACATTAGAGCAGAGTATTATTCTTTAGTTCCCAAATTTAGATATAAAAACATTTTATTGGGTTCGTAATCCATTTGTGATAACGAATACTTCTGTATTTGAATTAACTTTGAGTGAAGAAGAAGAACTAATTTCTCTTTCTAATAATCGAGATTGAATTTTAAAATGTTCCGAAGAATGAATTAATTAATTTTGGATTAACATTAGATGTGATTATCCCATGATGGCCAAAAAAGCTTTGAAAATAGTATTACAATTTTCTACATCTTATTTATGTGAATTCGGATTTTCAGTATTAGCCAACATAAAAATGAATAAAAGATCGAGGCTGTTAAATGTAGATGACGATATGAGAACAGCATTGTCATTTTTACCACCAACTATAAAATTATCAAAAAACACCAAGCTCAATTTCTCATTAAAAGTATTCTTAGCTTGTTATTAATCCCTTAATAAACGTACTGCCGTTTTTGTAGTACATATTATTTTATTTTACATAAAATTTATTATCATAAACTATTTTACACACTGTATTATAGGTAAATAAACAACTTTTAAACTTTTCTTTTTCTTTGTGTGCTGCCAAGTTTTGAAACCGTTAAAAGTGCGACAAAAGAAAAAAAAAGTTGAGAATGATTGCTCTAAGTGTTTACAACGCTTGGCCGCTTTACGTGCCCTTGATAGCTTCGCTAGCTAGTTTAGTATTACGAGCCGACTAGTTTAGAAATGTGTTATCTTCTGCTAAATCTCTTTAGTTAGTCATTAATTAAGTTCTTATTTCTTACACTTTTGAGTTTAAGCCCAAGTGGAGGCTTTGTTGTACGCCCTGAGAAAGGGGCCATCTGTGAATTTTTATTTTGAGGAATAAAGAGTGATTAATCTTTCATGAGTTTACCTCTTTGTTTCTGAACTTAAGCGATTATTCGCTTAGCTGTTCACTAGGTTCCTCAACATTTAGTCATTAGATAAAAAGTGAGGATTTCTACAAGATATAACTCGAATTCCAACATCCGAGGTGCTCCTTCATTAAATTCTAAATCGAATTCAGGCAGACAACTATAGGGCGTCTAAAATAAAATATTTTTTTTCTATTCTACTTTAAATTTGTTCGAATTCTTAATAAAATCAACTTCAATAAATGCATTTAACATGCAAATATTTTTAATGGCATCAGATATTTATTACAGGATTTCAACTAAATTCATTTATACAAATTCTTTTCCTGAAACTTTCATAATATTATACTGTAAACACTGAAGTACTAGATTAAAAATTAAAAAAATGTTATACTTTATAAAGGCTGAATTTGCAATATTTTTTTTAAATGATTTTCTATTGGAATAAAATATCACTGAAAGTACAAAAGATACTATCAGGTACGCCTAATGTATTAGGAAAAAATATATTATTCTTTAAACATTAAATCTAAAACATTGTAATTTCCCTAAAAATTTCTTTCCCTTTTATTACATTATTAAAAGAGAATGGAATCCTTTCGTCATATTCTTTAGTATCAAACGTTACCTGTGCAAGCTATGATAACTATGCACACGTATTTCATTGCTAAATTAATATGTGATTCTGATATTATAATGTTTTTTTAAAATTATTTCCTGCTGCCCACGTAATTTACTTCGAGTAGTGATTCAGTCTATTACCCAGGTGAGTTGATTGATTATACAAACTGAAATTCGGTGTCTTCTTTTTGAATACGTTACTTTTTATCTTACGTGACAGGCGGTTCCGCGCTTTTTTAAAAAAGACTATACCTTTTCGCGGTATGAGGCTCAGAAAATAAAAAAAGTCTCACGTCAATTAACATTTAATTAACTAATCGATCCATCGGGAAACTGATTAGGCTGACTAAGTTTCCTAAACCTCCATAGGAGACTATTTTTTATGCACTTACATTCTTTTCTATAGAGTTTTGACGGCACAAAAAAAAAAACATTTTTTACCTCTAGAAAAATTAAATTTTTTCTCATTGAGATAATTTTATAGGTAATGTTAAAATTAAGGTATCATATGCTGAAAGAAAACAAATCACAGAATTTTCCTTTCAGTGCTGCATATTTTGAAATTTGATGAGCAATTTATTTTACAGCACCTTTCTTACTCCCCTTTTTTGACATATTATGTGTCATACCATACAAGAGTCAAAGTCGTTATCAGTTTGAAGATCTTTGCTTTTTTTCATCAATAAGATAAGCAAGCAATATAAAGATTTGAATTCAGACTTTAACCGGAAATATAGTTCATGAAAAGTATAAAAATTGTACTATATATACTTATAAAATTGATATTTAATATATATATGTCCTACGTATAACAAGCTCATCTCTAAGCGGTACGTAAAAGATTATTCTCTAAGGAGATGCAAAATGCATGACGTTTCATTATTTATATCAGTAATTTAAATCTAATGTTTAAAATATTTAACAGTTTGTTGCTTTACATTGTACATCAATTAAATGTACTTTAAAATATATTAATTAGACGTGTCATCGAAAATTAAAATATACATAAAATTATTAAGAGGCATAAATATTGTTTTAAAGATGCATAGTTTTTAAAGCTATATATAATTTAAAAAAAATAAATTAATGACCTCAGGGGGCCTTGAATGTCAATATTTTTCAGAAATAGTATTTTGTTAAATCTCACGGAAAATGAATCAAAGGTCGTATGCGGTGTAAATTGACAACACTACGAATTGACGAAGATGTATGGATCATAAATTCTCTTTCAGAGCAGTATAACATCTTAATTTACCTATTCGACTTTTCGATCGAGATATAGTATTGTTTATTATGCATTCGAAACAAAATATGTTAGAAAGAGTTGAAAGAACATCCGTTTTTGTGATACTGAAACATGCAGTACATTGATTTGTTTAAAATTAGGAATATCAGCAAATTTCTGTTATGCTTTCTGCGAGGTTTTGGCATATTCTTTACGTATCTGGTGAGAAAACAAGCTAAGGACCACCATCTCCACAGCAAGTCACAGATTTCTGAAGCGATTCACAATCAATACCATGAATGTCGTTCGATTTGATATCCTCCCAATGCAATGTCTAAGAGAAAAGAAAAATGAAATCTTGAAGAATTTGGCATTCAGTAACAAACATAAGTTTTAACTGAAATTAAAATATTTTGAGAACAAACTGAAATTAATTGCATTATAACAAAGATATAATCTCTAGTATAGTTTAATAGATTTCCTACTATGATCCTCACTTATATCTCAGTTTTGCATTTGGATACAAAATGGGAATATATAGAATTGTATTCTTGAATTATTGAAATACGCCACCCAGACGGTATAGCGGTTAGGGTCGCCTCACTGCGATACCGAAGTTCCGGGTTCGAATCCCGGAGAAGGTATGGATGTAATATTGTCCCCTCATAGGGAGTAGATGTGGTCGTCTATTAGGTGCCTCCACAATAAAATGGCCACCACTTCTGGCCTTAGTAGTGACCAATGATGTTACAGGCAAGTTCGATAATTTCACCCTCTTCTATTTGGGGGGGGGGTGAAATTATCGAAATACACTGGTGTGCAAAACTTAAGCAACAATATGAATTTTAATCAGATAGCCATGAAATTACAGAAAAGGGGTTCTTGCGATCAGTACAATGAATACGCAATTCAGTATAAAGGTAATGCATATGTAAATGTCAGGAACAAAACGTCACAGGAGACGTACGAGTAGGCAAAACGCGTGCGGTCGACGCGCCCAACTCAAGAGTACAATAAAAGGAAAAACGGAGACGCAATTAAAGATACTGGCTGCAAGTGCAAGTGAGTTCTTTCGTGAAATATAGCTAGAAGAAATCACCTCCTGGATGACTTCACATATGGAAGAATGATCGGAAAGCTGGAGGAGGGCCGTAGTGTGACCAGTGTAGCTAAGAGTTCGGAACCAACAAGTGTAGTTTCGTGCGCTCTTTCAAACTATAGATACAACTGTTAGAAAAATTGGTGGTGGCCGCCCCAGGAAAACAACTGCAGTGTATGACCTCGCTGACTGGTTTCGGGCTCTTTTTGCCCTGCCCGAAACCAATCAGTGAGCGCCATAGCTCAGCAACTGTGTACAGAAACAGGGTGACAAGTGTCGCAATTTACTGTGTCCAGGCGCCTTCACAAAGGTGGCTGATTCGCCCGCCGTTCTAAGCACAGCATCCTTTTGAAAGTTGGGAATCGGCGTATAGGAATTTAGAATGGATACTTTTCTTAACAGGTTCAAATTCCTTTCTAGCTTATGTATCACACAAATTTAAGCAAACTGAGAAAGAGTTTTTTGAATAAAATTAGAGAAAAATTTTTTACAAAACTGAGGAATTTTCATAACTGCGTTCAGAAGTATATTAATTTTGGAGTATTTGTCCCTGACAGACTGCGTCAAGCATTTCAGTAATATTAATTGGTTTTAAGCGTATGGAAAGCAGTTTTTCATTATTTAAATTACCAAGGAAAATGAACAGTTATTTCGTGATGTCTTCTATTACCATTACCATTCCCTAGCATAGAAATTTAATTAGCCAAACGTTATCACGTTCTTTGTTTAAATAAATTAGTGGTACTTAAATAGCCTTGAAAAAGGTAATTTTCATTCTAAAGATTATGAAGATCGTTTGCTTCTGACTTAAGAAACAACTTAGAAATTTAAAAATCAATGAACGGGGCGTCTGGTGAAATCCGAGAACGTCTGCTGAAGTCTCGTTACTAATTCATGCCTTTCGTTTTGCTATTATTTCATCGTTTACCACATTTTCTTTTTAAACCGGAAAACAAACGCTACTGATAGCAATTTTTTAGAGCTTGTTAAATTTTAGGCTAGGCTAGGTTATTTGAATATGGCAAAGCTACAAGGGCTATCTGCTTAAGAGAAAGGATGCCTTCGTGGCAGACTTTCTGAGAAAAACTCTCTCGTATTCATGTTTACACAAGGGAAAACCACAAAAAACAGCAATGTAAGCAGCTCGTTTCCTGGAATCAACCCAAACTGGATCAAACTACCAGTATTCAGCGGTCGTAACCACTCTGCCAGTGGTGAGACCGATAAAGTTTCGAAAAACAGAACGTCATGTTATATTCAAATTTAGATCGACTGAAGATTTCAATGTATATCAAAAGAATATGACACGGTCTCTTTTTTTCAAGGAGCAAAAATATTGTCCAATTACACACAGAAGTATTTTATTTAAAAATGCGCTTTACAATTATTTGCTTTTTAAAATATTTAATTGGATTCTGAATACTGAAATATTTTAACAGATTAATTTATGTTTCGGCAAATCAATAGATCTTCACTATAAGCGAAAAATGAATTTGACATTATAAATTGCCTGAATGCCCTGAATTCCATTGACAATTTAAAGCGAAACAACCAAAAGTTGATTTAAAGAATTTTTTCCCTGAACTCTGCTGCCATAAGCAATGACGCATGCATAATCTTCTTTTAAGAACTTCATATTAAACTAATTTACAAATCCAGTGGTAGATGAGGAGTAAGTAGAATTTTCATTACAAAAAAAGCTTGCCGCTTCTACAGCCTACAGGCACAAGCGTTCAAACAAAAAATTTGATAAAAACAGTACCTATAAAGAGTATATCAATAAAATAAAGTTTTGCATGATCAAATAATGCTTGAAAACAGTGGTTCCATTTTCAGAAATATATTAAAAAGTAAAACTTCAAACTACTATAATTTTTGTCACGTGAAATGTTTTAGGAAAAATGTACGAAATTAAAATTTTCAGCATAGGATTTAAAAACTTTCAACCTGAGTGAAAAGTCAAATTATCCTGCATGAGAAAGTTTCGACTTTAAAGATTTATATGAAAGGAATTCGAAATCCTGATTTTTATATTTACGTTTTCTTTACATAAAACATATCTTTTAAAAATTTGCATTTGAAAGCCTAAACATATAGTTACCTCTAACAATATCTCTACACAACATCGGAAAGTTCGATTAAAAATAGCTCAGACAAATTTGAATGTACAAATTATAAAATATCTCGGACAAATTTGATTATTATTGGACAAATTTTATGACGATGGAATATTATTTATTAAAGAGATCTGCCAGTAAAAATATTTTTACCTCCTGCCAATCTATATACATAAGCAAGGGAGGCATTGTTTTCGGTTCGAAAATTCGATAGTGAGTTTACAGTGAATAAGCAGGAATTAGTGTCTCTACAACAGGTTTCTACTGTTTTTGCAATGATATCTGTCTGTTTCTATGTGTCTGACAGTTTTTCGTTCACAGCTAGCTCTTATACTTAGAGGATGACTGGTGTTTACACTGTGTTGAGTGACGGCAGGTAGAGCAGCTGACTCCAGATCAGAAAGTTACATGTTCATATCACGTCCGGGTCACCACTGGGGGATGACTGACGATTACCACTGTGTTGAGTGGCGATAAGTAGCGCAACCACTCCTTAGTATGATTAGTACATTTGTGAGGTTGCGTAATATTTACTGCATTATTGAACTCAAAAAAAATTTATTACAATTACGAGAAACTCTTTACAAATATATATATAATTCATTTATAGCATAGACAGCTATTGAAATGAAATACAGTTCTCGTAGTGTGAGGAGCCTACTAACGAGGATCTCTCTAGTCGAAAGCTCAAGAGGATGCTAGGTCTCTCCAGTCGAGAGTTCAGGAGGCTTCTGAGGTCTTGTTCCGACAGAAAGTATCTTCAGACTGATTTTGCCACGCCTCCTTAATTTTTCTGTTGTATTTTACATCCTCTGATTCGTTATATCTGGAACGGTATCAGAGGAAAAACAAAATCATTGGTTCGACAGCCCTCCTGAAATCGAAAGGATTTGACGACAGAAACTGTGCAGAACGCTAAAATCTCCTGACACTAGTCGTGAAGTTATCTCTCTTGCAACTGGAACGAATTATTGCATCTGCGATGTCAGAAACATGTCGATTTTCTCATTTCTGTGTGGTCTGCCGCATCCAAAATTTCCAAAAAAATTATCTTCCATTAAACTTTCTACATTCATATACAGAGTTGATTAAATTTTGGATAAAATTGGACAACCGGAAGTGGTATTTTACTTAAAGCCCATAACAGTATTTAATAAAAAACCTTATCAAAATATAACCCAAAACTTCACAATTTTAGTGTATAAGATTTTTATATCAAGGAGAACAACATATTAGATTTTGATTAAAACTAATAAATCGGGTCATACTTTGCCTGCAGCTGCGAACAGATTTTCCTAAAAAAATATATTATAATATAAATCAAAACTTTTCAAATTTGTATTTATAATTCGTACGCGCACATACGATATGCATATACAATATGACTGAGAACAACATACTAGAATTTGACTATGTATAATAAACACGTAGTGGCACTTTACTTGGAATTCTTAACAGCTTTTGTGGCAAAATATAAATTCGCTATAGGTTAGGTTATTCAATTATGGCGAAGCACACGAGGGCTATCTGCCTAAGGGGAGGGATGCCTTCGTGCAGGACAAACACATCTGAAAAGCACGGAAAAATTTTAATCTGATCACAATGTGAAAAAATGTAGTTAAACATGTTTCACACTTTCAGAAGACGACACTGTGGAGAGAGCTGGAATAATAATTATGAAGACTAAACCAAATAATTTACCATAGAGTACTTTTGCTTCTTTGTTAATCTTGTTACTAATTTTTCATTGAACAAAAGGATCAGATCTGCAGCTTTGAGAAATCAATGTCGACCCTGTAGATAATACCTGATATAGAAGTAGAATTTCCATGTATTTAAAAAGGAAATGTAGAAATTAGATAGCTTCTGGATATTCCTTTATTTTCGAATACACAATCATAGCTCTACAGTTTTTCACCTCAGCGGCTTTAAAATTCTAATTGGATAATCTTGAACTTAATTAATGGTTTGTACTTAATTATTCTTATTTCTGAACCGGTCAAGAAACACATATTTACTGAAAAACGCTTTATCTAGAAACATGTTTTAAGGTAATTTTTCAACTATACGTAGATATATAATTTCCCTTTAAAGCAGAAATACTTAATAATTCTTTAAAAGGTTTCAAAGGTTTAAAACTCTCGCCTGTAAGTACACACACACATATACACAGTCCAGTCACATTGATGTGACCACCACGTACTTTCCATGTCAGAGTTAAATAACCAATCACAGAAGGCAGGTGGCAGCACAGTGCAGTTGAGAGTATATAAAGGGTGTGTGAGGGCTTCGGAAAACATTTCAATCGTTGGCGTAATGCAGAAACGAAGCGATTTATCCGACTTCCAAAAGGGCATGATCATTGGCTTTCGGGCCAAGGGTGGAAGCATTTCCGAAACGGCTGAGTTTGTGAACTGTTCGCGTGCCGCCGTGGTAAAAGTGTACCGTGCATGGCAAAATGGGACTGTCCAAAATCAGCGACGTGGCAAATGTGGTGCACCACGGGCCATAGATGACAGAGGCGAACGACGGTTGCGGAGATGCGTTCGGGCAGATAGACGGGCTACCGTTGAGCAACTGACCACCAAAATGAACCAAGGGGCTACCAAAAGTGTCTCCCAAAGTACTATTCAGCGAACATTGCTGCGTCTGGGCCTCCGAAGCAGACGCCTGGTTCGTGCACCTATGCTGACTGCTGTTCATCGACGGCGAAGGCTAGAATTTGCACGCCAGTACAGCAGCTGGACGTCCACTGAGTGGCGACAGGTTGCGTTTTCGGATGAATCGCGTTTTATGCTCCATCGGACAGATGGACGTTGGCGTATAAGGCGTGAAACCTCTGAAAGGAACCACCCTGCAACCATTGCCGGAACGGTCCAAGCTGGAGGCGGGAGCATTATGGTCTGGGGAATGTTTTCCTGGCATTCTCTAGGTTCACTGATCATTGTGGAAGGCACAATGAATCAATACAAGTACGCATCTGTCCTTGCGGACCATGTTCACCCCTACATGCGCATTGTTTTTCCTCAGGATGATGGCCTCTTCCAGCAGGACAATGCGAGGTGCCATACAGCTGCCAGTGTACGTGCGTGGTTCGAAGAGCACCAGGATGAGTTTACCGTCCTCCCCTGGCCAGCAAACTCACCTGACTTAAACCCAATCGAGCATCTGTGGGACCATCTCGATCGAGTTGTTCGCGCCATGGATCCTCAACCGCGTAATCTAGCGCAGCTGGCCACGGCATTAGAGTCGGCATGGCTCAACATCCCAGAGAACACCTTCAGGGACCTATGTGACTCTCTTCCTGCACGTCTCGCAGCAGTCCGCTCTGCGAAAGGTGGTTATTCTGGCTTTTGACAGATGGTCACATTAATGTGACTGGACTGTGTACATACTGATAAACCACGATTACGAGAATTACGTTTATATGTAATGCTTAGTAACAAACTAATCGGAATTTTAGTTTAGGACCTGGGGAACTATATGGATAGTAAAATTATTGAGAAATTCATTCAGTTTTACATTTTTACAGTTAACCAAATAAAACATTTAAAAATACGCTCTCGTTTCGTTTCTTTTAACTAACAACTCAGTTAACCTCATCGTCCTTTGGGCGAGTTTTAATATTTGACAACTACTTTAAGTGATTTCAAAACTTAATGGTGAGACAAAACTAACAGAAATATCAAATAACGTATTAAAATTTGGAGTGAGACTTCACATGGATTCTTTAAGAATTAAATGCACAATAACAATGCTGCAGACTTTGCGGATTGTTATAGACAGACACATAAAATACTTCCAACCAGACCAAACACTAAGGAAATAAGAAAACTCTAGCTCCGAAATTTTTCTGATTGTAGTAAACTAAACTACACTTATATATTGATTCTAAAATTTTATACAATCTAACATAATTAATCCAGTTTAAGGTGTAAACGACAGAGAAAAAAAACAGCAATGTTCACTCAGAAACTTTAAGAAGAGAAATCATACTTGTAATTTCTTCTCGTTTTCTTCTTCATACTTTCTTATTTAGCTGTTATGGTGGATATTTCTAGAATTAATGAATGAGTCTTAATTTGGAAAAACAAAATAACGGATTAAGGACTTGAACTATTAGAAGAATAAAAATATTTAAAATAAGATATTTAGTGAAACAGATTTGATGGCCTAGTAGTTAAGGGACAAGAAAATTGCTAGTTTGTTTTGGTTATTGAAGTTTGTAACTTTAGAATAAGCACTCCACTGCCATTCGCCTCTAACTTGCCTGAGATAAAAAAAGATAAGAAATTTGATGAGGACGGGAGATGACTGCCTTGTGTGGCATATTAAATAATACACAATTTTTGTACATTTCATTTAAACTTATTGCCTCGAATTTCGTTATAGATATTGTTGCGTCCGTACAGGTTCATAATGGATTGAATGCACCAGTCGTTAAAAAAAATTAACAAAATTTATTCTTTTCACAAGAAATAAAGCAAAATGCTAAAATATTTCATCAGAGATATTAGGACAATATCACAATATCTCAAACTTTAAACAGAATTCACTTCAAAAAAGATAAAGTTAATCCAGCGAATTCGCTACAATCAATCACAGCATTTATTGTACAAACAGTTCTCTTAAAAACAGCTACAACTCCAACTGAGATAAGGTGTTTCAATTCGGCTTTTATAAGCTGTTTAATTATTTACTAGAACATTTCTTGTAAAACCTCGATTTTTCTCAATTTTTGTGGATGGCAACAGCAATTACGAGATATTCGTTTATTAAATATTAAATACATGCTCACTTTTATTTTTAATTTTCCGACGCAGCTTCAAAAATCGTCTGCGTTGCATGGGAAAATAAAGCAATTTTAATTACAATTCCAAATAAATAGCTAAATAAATACGAAATCCGTAACACTGCCCCCTTCCCAAAGACTGCACGTCCCGGGCAGTACAATCCCTGGACAGGAAGCCAAATTTACAACTAAGGCGTCAATGCAATAATAAACATTACATTACGATAACAAAATAAACAACAATTGCAATAAGTAACTCTTAGCAAATCAAATAATATCAAATACTAAATACAAATCAAATACTGTCAAATATTAAATACGAATCAAATACTGTCAAATATTAAATACAAATCAAATACTAAATACAAATCAAATACTATCACATGTTCAATACAAAAAGGACCATGGTCTTATACTATTTATATTACTATTTACAATTATATAAACTACGTACTATGGCCATAGTAACGAGCTAACCTGTCGTAATGAACGACTTTAGGCTTAGAGTTCGATAACTTTCGGATCCGAACCACGACGTCATTCAGCCTGTTTAGGAGTGTATAAGGACCATCCCAAGGTCGTGTACTTTCGGCGAAAGTCCTTTCCGATGAGTCGGATTCCATAACCACACCTTGTCTCCTTCGTTGAAATCACGGCCAGTAGCTCTCGTGTCGTAGCGGGTCTTCATCTTCTCCGTTGCCAAGTTGACTTGCTTTCGTGCAAAGTTGTGCATCTCTTCAAACCGGGTCTGGAGATCTTGAATGTATTTCTCAGGTGATGAAGGCGCATCCGGAGGGCGACCGAACAAAAGATCACATGGCAGACGAAGGCTACGACCGAAGAGCATCTGAGATGGGGAATAGCCGGTAGTCTCATGGACAGAACTGCGGTAAGCCAGTAAAAACAGTGGTAATTTCTTGTCCCAGTCCTGTTGGTATCTGGAAACCAAAAATGAGAGGTTATTGAGGATGGTTCGATTAAACCACTCTACCATGCCTTCCGACTGGGGATGTAAAGGTGTCGTTTGGGTTTTGTCAATGCCGAGTAGCTTGCAGAGTACTGTGAATACAGCCGAGGTAAAATTCCTTTCCTGATCGGAGTGGAACTGAAGATGCACTCCGAACCTGGAAATCCATCATGTCTGCTACTGTGACAGCCTCTTGACCAGGAATAGGACATTCCTGATTTCAGGCCACTTGGTGAAGTAATCAATAACAACGAGGATGTATTTGTTGTCATCAGTAGTTCGTGGCAGAGGTCCTAAGATGTCAAAGGCGATACGTTCAGAAGGTGCTCCTACACTGTAACGTTGCAATTTCCCTCGGCAGTGTTTCTTCGGTCCTTTCCAACTTGCACAGGCATCGAAAGATCGGCACCACTTTTGCACTCCATCTTTTACATTATTCTAGTAGAAACGCTCCCGAAATCTCTGCAAGGTCTTCATTATTCCAAAGTGGCCTCCTGCAGGGCTGTTATGTATTCCGGGATCGGGGATCTTGGGAGCACCAGCTGTCATCGGAATGTCTTTCCATCATCCGATTCGAATTTTCGGTACAAGACGCCGTTTCGAATATGGAGTGAGTCCCACAGAGCCCAATATTGTTTTGTTGTGGGACTATAGCTCGCAATGTCCTGCCAGGTAGGTTTTCTGTTTGATCCATTAAATCGATTATGGGTTTAATGTCACGGTCTTCCAGCTGGTCTTTCCTGATTTCCTTGTCACTCCATGGGTCTGGATCAGCCGATGTTGATGTTGTAATTTGTCGTGCGACTGGATTAAGCAGTTGGTATTTAGCTTCGACCCTGGACCAATATCGGCAGTTTTCTGGGCAAGGTCTTCTACACAAGGCGTCAGCGTTTCCGTGCGATGATCCCTTGCGATGAGGGATAGTAATGTCATATTCCTGGACTCTTTATTTCCTCCTGGCTATCTGACCCTCAGGATTCTTGAAATTTAAAAGCCAGGCTAATGATGCATGATCCGTGCGGAGCAGGAATTTTCTGCCGTATAGATAATGATGGAAATGCTCTACGGCTTTGACTATGGCGAGCAACTCTTTCCTGAAGACACAGTAATTCCTCTAAGCTTTAGACAGGATCTTGCTCCAGTAAGCCACTACACGTTCTTTGTACTCTATTTCTTGGGACAAAACAGCGCCGACACTTTCGTTATTCGCGTCCGTGTCGAGAATAAATGGTCTGTCGAGCTGAGGATACGTCCGGATTGTAGCAGATGTTAAAGCTTCCTTCAGGTTCTTAAACGTATTCTCATATTCTTTTGTCCACACGAACTTTTGTTTTCTCTCTGTCAGCTTGTGAAGGGGTCTCCGATGGAAGAAAAATCTTTCACGAATATCCTATAGTAGTTGCAAAGCCCTAGAAAGCTTCTCAGCTGGTGGACATTTTCGGGACGTCTCCAGTCTTTAGCTGCTGACGCTTTTTCAAGATCCATTCGTACAACTTCAGCAGAGATGACATGTCCGAGGTAAGTTACTTCCTGTCTGAATAATTCTCATTTAGCCGGACTCAACTTCAGATTGTCTTCTTTCAGCTTCTGAAGCACCTTTCTAAGATTTTCCAGATGTTCTTCAAAACTCTTCCAGACGATGATGATGCTATGCAGGTATATCAGACAGGCTTCGTAGGAAAGATCTTTTAAAACAGTCTCCATTAGGTGTTCGAATATAGCCGGCGCATTACATAGCCAAAACGGCATCATCTTGAACTGCCAAAGTCCTTGTCCTGTAGTAAATGCCGTCTGTTCTCGGTCATCAAGATGATCAAGTGTCGAAAACCACTTGCTTCCAAAAAGAGTGTCCAGAATGTCGTCAGTTCTAGGAAGAGGGTAACTGTTTTTCTTCGTAACCTCGTTCAACCGGCGATAGTCAACGCAAAATCTGGTTGACCCGTCTTTCTTCTTCACCAGGACGATGGGAGATGCCCATGGACTTGCTGAAGGCTCGATGATATTGCTTTCTTGCATGTCCTTTAAAAGTGTTCGCACCTCTTCCTGTTTCGCAATCGGCAGACGTCTCGGATGTTTCTTCATTGGTGGATGATCACCAGTATCGATTCTATGTTGAGTCAAACTGGTTCGACCCACGTCAGAAGACAAGCGGAAGAAAACATCTTTTAAAGATCTTTAGTGACACTCTCCGCAACATTCCTTTCTTCATCGTTTAATTGCGCATTGTACAATAACTCAGCTGTAATGCTCTATGAAGACAGTTTCTAGGATGTTACTTTTTCTTTCAACGCTGGTTACTGGAGTACATTCTGCAGCTACTTCACCTTTCTTAATAAGTCTCGCCTTATCAGTTATATTGGCAACTCTCAGCGGGATAACGGTCCCCCGATAGGTCGTGCTGAGGCTATTAATACTCCTTTAGGGCTATTACAATTCTTGAGATATTCCATGACGCCGTAGGGGAAATTTCTATTTTCGGCTATGGATCCAGGAAGTAAAATTTCTGTTCTTGCCGGTATTGTGATATCGTCTTGAGCTATGATTTTGTGGAGAGATTTCACTCCTTCATCATAATCCCGAATAAAGTTATGTCCTCAGAGGCAGAATGCAGTTTGTTATTTTTAAAGTCCAAGGAAAAATTGTATTTCCTTAAAAAATCCAATCCGAGTATGCAAGGGTCTGTAATTTCTGCTACATATGCCGTGTGATGGTAAGCGGCACTTCCAAAGGTGATGTTAACGTTTAATTTCCCTTCTATATCGATCTTCTCGCTGGACACAGTCTGGAGGGTAACGCAGGGCGGCGGCCAGATAAGTTTACCTTCGAGTTGTTGAGTCAAATCTTTTCGAATGATGGTAACACTGGCTCCCGCGTCGATCGTCATATTACGGGGAATTCCATTGATTTGTCCCATGATGAAAATTAGGTTATTGCCACCACTCACTGCAGAAATCTGAAGCGCTTTAAACTGGGGCTGTTCATTACCTGGCAACCTCCGCCCCGCGAGATGGCCACGAATTAGTTTCCCTCCTTCTTGATAGGCGCGGTTTTAACATCCGTGTCCTGGGGTGTGCTGCAGTTTTTTCGAATGTGCGCTTCAGCACCGCAGTTCCAGCACCTTATGGTTGGTTTCTGGTCACCACTATTTCGTGTCAAGGCGTTCGTTTTTCTGGTTAAATCATCTAGCCGAGTAGTCATTTGATCCACTGGCTCTTGTATGTGCGCAGCTCTGATCGAGTGGCGGTCTCTACGAGTGGCTTGCTGCGCTGCCTCGAATTTCATGGCGTACACTAGAGCGCTTTTCAAGTCCTTGACATCACCAATTCGCAGTGCTTTCTGTATTTAAGTATCCTGGATGCCGTCGATGAAGTATTGCAGGAACAGGATTACCCTTGTTTCTGTCGGGCGCCCCGAAAAGGCGAGGTGGGACAGCCTTTCAACATCCGTGGCGAGCTCCTTGAGTGTTTCCGTACGCTTCTGTTGACGGGATTTTAACTGAAGCCTACTGTAATATTTTAAACACTTCTCTCCAAAACGTTGGACAGAGCTTCGAAATCTACCCTTTTGTTTTCGGGAAGAGTCTGAAGGATATTCGCTGCGTCTGATCTCAGAGAAGAAACAAGATGACAGGCTTTAGCTTGGGAATCCCATCCATTTGCTTCTGCAACTATAGAAAATTGAGTCTTATATACTTGCCAGGAGGTCTTTTCATCATATGTTGATAGCTTCAGAGAGGGACGAGCAGACATGGATAGAAATATTAAACTATCCGAATAGGTTCCTGCCGTCGCTACGAATTTCTTTAAATTATCAACTTCTTTCGCAACTGCAGAAACCTTGTCATCAATTTGTTGTTCCATTTGGTGTTGGACAGCACAGACTCTTCCCTCGATTCGTTGCTCCACAGCAGAAACTCTTCCTTCTACTCTTTCTTTTACGGAAGAAACTCTTTTTTCAATGTGTTCAACTTTATTTTCAACAGCGTCAGTTCTGCCTTCCATAACCTCGAATTTATTTTCTATTACGCTGGTAATTTCTCTTTTCATTTCCTCTTGACTTGCTTTAATCTTTGCTTGAACAGCTTTCATTTCTTCCTTAACAGTTTCCTCCATCTTTTCTTAAACAGCCTTCATTTCTTCCTTAACAAATTCCTTCATCTTTTCCTGAAAGGGTCTCCTCTCTTCTTTAATGGAAACTTGACCAGCTTCCATCTCCTCTTTAACGGAATCTTGGCCAGCTTCAATTTCTGCTTTAAATGCAGCAAAGGCTGCCATAAATTTCCTTAATTATTCTTCCATCGCTGGTGTAATTGGCATTCTAAATCCCACTTCTGCCACCAAATGTTGTTGCTTGCGTACGGGTTCGTATTGGATTGAATGCACCAGTCGTTAAAAAAGTTAACAAAACTATTCTTTTCACAATAAATAAAACGAAATGCTGAAATATTTCCTCAGAGATTTTAGTACAATATTACAATATCTCAAACGTTAAACAAAACTCAATTCAAAACAGAGAAACTAATTCTATCTCACAGCGAATTCGCTACAATCAATAACAGCATTAAGTATACAATACAGTTCGCTTAAAAGAACAATTGAGCTGAGGTGTTTTAATTCGGCCTTTATAAGCTTTTTAATTATTCGCGAGAACATTCTGGTAAAATCTATTTTCTCAATTTTTCTGGATGGCAACAGCAATTACGAGATATTCGTTTATTAAATATTAAATGCACGCTCTCTTTTATTTTTACTTTTCCGACGTAGCTTTCACTTCAAAAATCGTCTGCGTTGCATGGGAAAATAAAGCAATTTTAATTACACTTCCAAATAAATAGCTAAATACATACGAAATCCGTAACAATCTATTTCTCAATCATTCAATTCAGTTCTTACTTCACGGCAAGGCAAAAATACATGAAACTCAACACATCTTCATCAAAAATTTTAAAATACAGAAAAACATAAAGCATCAATATAGTTAAAATAGGTAAAAAAAAACAATTTTTACGTTTAAAATGAGAGTTTCTATGCAAAAACAAGCAATTCAGCGAGCCGACAAAGAGGCACATTTTTTTCGGTGTACAAAACTAAAAGTTTACTTTAGGTCCTACTCAACCAAAAGACACTGAAGGTGCAGAAACTGACTTAATTCACTATTCTACTAACAGTTATCAAAAGTAAACAAATTGCCGTTTCGCTAGGCTTAGTGGACAATTTTTTAAATTGTTGATAATTCTAAAACTATTGCTTGTAAATTAACCAAAAGCAAAAAATCCTCAACCGGTACTTTCAATCACATCATATACATATATATATATGTAAGATATAACAAATTACGATAGCTGCTTTAAAAACTAACTGGTGACCTCAAAATTAGCGTTCTAGATTTGGTGCTCTCCCTCCAAATTTATCTGTTCTACCAAATTCGAGATCTTCCTATGTTATGTAATGCTACTGGAAAAGGTCAACTAAAACTAATATTAACTAATCATAGCTTGTCTCTACAATTACATCAAACTTAGTACAAATACCGCGAGTTAATTACATCATTATTCTAGTGTATTCCTTTCGTTAACATTCGCCATTGCTACGAATCTTCTATGCTCTGCTGAAATGATGTCGTCCCGATTAACCTGCGTAAATTGTATATAAGAAATTAACGTAATTGCTGTGATTAATGAGTATATTGTCTACAGGAAATTATTCTAGTGTGCCTGGAAATCTGGAAATAAAGATCATAATTGGCTGAAATTTAGCTTGGTATCAGCTTCTTCCTGTCACCGTACCACTCAGTCATCGCGACTGTACTTTGAAAACATCAAATATATGTAAAATATAAAATGTTTAATACGTAAAATATGAAATCTAGCTTTCAAATAATAAATTAGTAGCCTTTTAATTCCTGTCTTCATTCTAAAAATAATAGAGCAATAAATTTTCTAAATGGAAAAGATCCTCATTTAATATCTATTGCGCACTTATCCATAAAATCTGAACCCAACACCTGTACATTAAACTTTCAATTGATCTCTAATGGAATTTGTATAAAAGCTTAAGTACGTCTCACGTCTCACCTCCCTTTTTTTAATACTTCATGTCTAAACAATGTTTTCACAGTATCATGTTAAAAATACTGTTTTTTCGGCTAACTTTCCCTTACGCCGGGTCAGGTGAAGACGCTGAATAATGAGAAGCTACGAATCATCTGCATTGGAAGGACAATGTTTTTCCTGAGAGGCATGAGTGGATAGTGTACATGTGTATATACTTCATGAATATAGTTATTGCTATTGTTACGAATTTCACATTTATTTAGAATTGTAATTAAAATTCCTTTTTATTTCCCCGTGCAACGCAGACGATTTTTGAAGAGAAAGCTACGTCAAAAAAAATAATAAAAATAAAAGAGCGCGTGCATTTAATGCTTAATAAATAAATATCTCGTAATTACTGTTGCCCTCCAGAAAAATCTAAAAAAATCGTGACTGTTCTACTGATAATTAAAAAGCTTATAAAAGCCGAGGTGAAACACCTCATCTCAGTCAGTCAGTCAGTGTTCTTTCTGCGCCATTTTGCGGATAATAACGTACTGTCTCTTTATGCATCAGTATAACAGCATTTTTTAGTGCTTTTTGAGTAAATAATTGTAGATTGCTGTTAGCAATAGTGATATTTTAATTTTATTATTGAATTAAGTTATAAAATTAGTTTTTTTTAGTCGCGTTTTGCTGCAATGAATTTTTGCGCGTTCTCTGCGCTAAGTGTCTGATTGCTGGTTTGTTTAATTACTGGTTAGCTTACTAGCGCGTTAATTTTCTTGCTTTGGTCGTATAGTCTACTTAGTTACCCCCAAGCTCGTACTGTCAGGTACTTGTCAGGGGCCTAGTAGACTTCCACCGGCTCATCCGTCTGACGGAACACCGTTGAGTGAGTCCGTTTCCGGGGTGCCGGATGCATGCTTGCGTCGGGCTGGATTTTTGTGTTAGTTTCTCGCCGCTGCAATGGAGAGAATTATTGATGCGATAAGGTTACAAATTAATGATTTAGATAGGATTAAGTCAGAAAATGGAGTTTTCACAAAAACTGAGGATAAGATGTACACCTTCTTGCTTAGCATGATTGAGATGATAACAACTGTTAATAATGAATTTAAACTAGGAAAGACACAGAATGAAAATACTAGTCAGGATTTTTCAGCTATACCTGGGACAAGTTGCACAAGAGAGGATAAACGGGATCGTAGTCCAGTACACATACACACGGACTCTAGAAGTAATTCGGACGAAGAGCTTACGCTTGATAAGGATATACGTTCAGAGGATGATACACAGATTAAAAAGAGGGGAAATCAAACGGTCAGGACTAGGCTACACAAAAATGTAGCTAAGAAAATAAAACTCGCAACGCAAACTCAATTTGCCCCTGCTTCGTCAGTAGCAACTCAGGATGTAAGCGCAAAAGAACAAACGACCAGTGTGCAAGCGGATGCTGCCGCAAGGAGAATATGGATACAAATAACTCGGTAAACACTGATGAAACAAACAATGATAGCGCAGTTAATGATACAGGAAACAAAAATCTAGAATTCCTCCTATAACACTTAAGGCTAATAAATACAAGTTCAGTGATTTGAAAAAAATTATGAAACAAAAGCAGTTAGGATTTTACGGTCAAACTATCCCAGGGTTTATCAAAATATTCCCAGATAATGCAGAGAGTTACAGGGGAATTATTCGACTTTTAAAGGAGCTCGACGTCGAGCATCATTCATACCAATTACCTCAGGACAAAAAATTGAAAGTAGTTAAAATTGAAAGTAGTAGTAGTAATTGAAAGTAGTAGAGGCCTATCAGATGATAATGAAATAGAGGAAATACGGGAAAATTTAGAAGGATTGGAATATCAGGTAGAGGAAATAAAACAAATGACTAGGAGGAGGCAGGGAGAGGTAGTTAAACTACCTTTATTTTTAATTACACTGCCAAAAACTGAAAAATCCAAGCAGATTTATTCTGAGAGATTCCTTTGCAGTATGAAAATTACAGTCAAAGAATACTTAGGAAGACAGGGACCCCTGCAGTGTTTCCGCTGCCAGGGGTTCAATCATACTCAAACTGGATGTAATTATAAGCCCAAATGCGTCCGCTGTGGTCAGGAACACGAATCAAGGGATTGCCCTGATAAACATAATTTAGAGAAACAATTATGCTGCGCGAACTGTGGGCTTTCTCACACCTCGAGTTATCGAGGTTGTGAGAAATTCCCCAAAAAGAAGAGTGAACAAAATAAAACATATCAGAATAGAGTTGTGGAGGGTAAAAGTTATGCCCAGGCGTTATCCGCCGGTATTTACTCGGAAACATTAACTGAGGCGAAGAAGGTCTTTGCAGACCTTGCAGAATTGGTTGCCGTCATCAAGACGGCTGGTTTTCAAATATCGCAACAAGTTCGACAGATCACCACAGAAAATCAGGATAATAAAACCCCTCAAAAATTAGATAATGGGTCGACACACTAATAATCGTGCGCCAATAAGATTAGTGATGTGGAACGCACGAGGCGTTCTAAATAAAATTCATGAACTTGAATATTTTATGCATTCGCAGGATATAGACGTAGCGTTGCTCACTGAAACGCATGCTACGCCAAGCTGTACAATAAACATATCTAACTTTAAAAGCTATCGCTGCGATCGACTCATGCATCGGGAGGGAGGTGCGGCAATTTTTGTAAAAAGTAATCTACAGTCGTGTTTGATCAATACCGACCGTAGCAATGGACATGATTCAGTCACTGTATCTGTACTTTTACCGGACTATGGACTTATGTATTTCACCTCTATGTATCAACCGCCAAATAAAATTTTGAAAAAAGATGTATTAGAAAAATTACTACCAAATAATAAGTCGACTCTGCTCGCAGGTGACTTAAATGCGAAGCATCAAGAATGGAAATGCAGGCGCACAAATAGGAATGGAGAGGTTCTTCTGGATTTCATATTAAATTATCCTGTATAGTTTTATGCACCAGTTGAATACACTTATCTCCCTAACAATCCGGGAAGAGGTGATATATTAGATGTGGTTCTTTCTACGACTTCTATACCGTTGTGTTTAGAAGTTTTGCAAGATTTAACTTCGGATCATGTACCTGTTATCATAACTCTGGGTACTACTCAAGTAATTGAAAACAAACTTATGAGTAAAACTTACTGGCATTTATTTAATTATCAGCTCGGTGAGAACACTCATATCAGAGATAATCTCAATACTACGCAAGACGTAGAGACTGCTATACACATGATGACAGATGAGATTAAAACTGCGTACGCGAATGCTACGGTGAAACTACCATCGCAACAGCACTCTGGGATATTGCCTAAGGAGCTAAAAGAAAAAATCAAGAATAGAAATAGAATGAGAAAACGTTTCAACACAACTCGGGACCCGCAATTAAAAAGACAACTAAATAAATTAAACAGAGAGATTAAAATGGATATTAGCCTGCATAAAAGAAATATGTGGGAAGATAAAATTATGCAACTTAACGAACCAAACAGTGAATTTTGGGCATTTGCCCGAAGATTGAAACTTAAAAGGACTGTTAACAAACCAATATATCATAATGACAGCATTGCACTGACCAATGCTGATAAAGCGGAGATTCTTGCGCAACATTTATCAGAACAATTTACGCCGCATGAGCAACCAAGCGACCCACAATTTATCTATGATGTAAGACACTTTTTGCAAGACTGGTTAAACGCTCCTACGGTGAGAAATCCCATTCAGAGCACAAATTTATTGGAAGTTAAAGAGATTATTAAACAATTAAGAGTGAAGAAAGCCCCAGGGCATGATGAAGTTACAAATCTAACTATTAAGCACTTACCTGAGAATACTTTAAATAGATATATTGATATACTTAATGCATGTTTAGAGAAATTGTATTTTCCTTCTCGCTGGAAAATTGCAAAGGTGATTTTAATTCCAAAACCAGGAAAGGACAGCACCCGGCCGGATGGTTTCAGACCTATTAGTCTCCTCCCCGGTTTAGGGAAAATATATGAACGAATAATTTTAAGAAGACTACAGCCTCATATGGAGAAACTACCGCCAGAACAGTTCGGTTTCCGTAGTGGTTTATCCACTACTAAGCAACTGGTCAGACTGACGGAGTACATTGGTGAAGCCCTTCATACAAAACACAGTGTCGCCTTACTCATGCTAGACGTGGCGAAAGCTTTCGACCGCGTCTGGCATGAGGGGCTAATATACAAATTAGTACAACTTGATTTTAATAGAGAAATTATAAGGATTATATACTCATTTATCAAGGACAGAAATTTTTATGTTTCAATTGGTTCAGACAGCTCGGATTGTATGAGACTGGGTGCAGGGGTCCCCCAGGGATCAATTCTGGGCCCGGTTCTCTATACATTCTACGTTTCAGATTTTCCCAGGGATAGATTCACGAGACAACAATATCTGGGATGTTACGCGGATGATACCGCCATTGCTACCAGATCACTTAAGGCCGACCTTGCGATACGTGCCCTGCAGAATTACATGCCTGATATTGAAAATTGGTGTACGCGTTGGCGTATATCGATAAATGCGGCAAAATCCGAACTATTAGTTATTAGAAGAAAACAAAGATGTAGAAGACTTAATGAAAAGATTAAATTATTTGGCACTGAGGTACCGTTGGTATCTAAGGCTACATACTTAGGAGTGACACTCAATAATAAGCTAACTTGGAAAGACCATATTAACCGTGTCAGAAGCAAAGCATTAAGTGTAATTACTTGCCTACTCCCACTTATTGGAAGAAATTCAAGCTTAAGCTTAGTAAAGAAAAGGCATTTATATATTGCTGTCATAAGGCCCATTTTCTCTTATGCTTCGCCGGCCTGGGCGGCTTACTCTAAAAAAGATGTTGAAAAACTTCAGATTACGCAAAACAAAGTCTTAAGACTTATCACAAATGCCCATTTCTACGTATCTAATGAGACCTTACACAGAGACCTGAGGATTGAATATGTAAATCATTATTTACATAGAATGAATGCCAACTTCTTTAAATCTGCCTTATTATGTAAACATCTTCAACATTTCCATGTTCTAGACTACATAGCCTTAGATGAGGATTACAACATCAGGCCATATGCGGCTCACTTACTAAGGGATCTGAATTTCCCAACTTAGTAGTTGTTAGAGCATTGCTTCAACTTCTACATATGTAAATAGGCTTTCGTTATTTATCCTAGTTATCCTATTTAATCAAGAATTTCAATGTTTATTATCATTTTTTATGTTATATTTCATGTATTAATTCAGTATTTGTATTGTATTGTATTGTACTGTATTGTATTGTATAACTAAAGTTTAATAAATTGTGTTACTTTCATGTGCACTGGTTAGGACGCAGACATGTACTAACGCGGCTCTGCCGCAGTCAGGATTTTAGTTAGGACTTCTCTCTACATTGTAGGACTTTGGTTTATTGCAACCTTGCGATGCAAACGGCATCTCTTTCATACCGCATATTTGGTTTTATTTTATTTAAGGAAATTGCACGTCAGGGGCTCTATGCAATTCCTCAGTGAGCTGGATAAGTTGCTCATAATTGGCAATATCCCAGCAATAGTTGTCCAGACTAGACTAGACTCATCTCAGTTGTTGTTGTTGTTGCTGTTATACTTGTAGCTGTAAAAGGCGAGCTGCTGTTTGTTTACTTAATGCTGTATTGATTGTAGCGATTTCGTTGTGAGATAGAATTATTTTATCTGTTTTGAACTGAGTTTTTGCTAAATGTTTGAGATATTGTGACATTGTGCGGAGATCTGTGAAGAAATATTTCAGCATTTTAATTTATTTCTTGTGGAAAGAATAAATTTTTGTTAACTTTTTAACGACTTGTGCGTTCAATATATAATGAACCCGTACGCACGCAACACTATTAATCACTGTGATTAGATTATTTACTATGCATATTTAACTGTGTATCGCATCCCCATAATTTCTTTGAAGTAATTGAATATCCTACTCGAGCCATCCGATTCGACGCTGATTATCACGTGACCACTAAAGTTCCTCCCTCCAGCCTCTGATCTACGGAATCAACTATGAAGTACCGGCACAGGAGCAAGGAGTTTCTTCCCTCTCTCTTTTTTTTTAACATGAATTTCTACCTTCTTCGAGAGAATCTTCCACTCAGGTTTCTTCGCTGCCAGGTCCTATACGGTACTACATCAGGAACTGCTAGAGTAGGATATTTTTGAAAGCCAGTATATTCACAAAGATCCAAAACTACCTTTTATTGTGCTAAACTGGTGACGTCGTGCTTCGCGATATATGCCAGTGGTCATCTTGACTTGATTAACGCCTTTTCTTGTCTTCGCTTAACTTATAAGGTATATCTCCCACATTCTTAGCGTGCCTTCGTGGTGTAATGGTCAGCACACTGAGACAAGCGCCTGGCCCCAGCCACCACCCCAAGCTATTATTGGACACTACTTGTGATGTCATAGAGTGACGAATTGAATTCCCCGCGGCATTTTTGGGCGAGAAAAGCTTGCTTTAATTGCAAATACTCTGTTACATTCCACAAATTCACATTTATACAAAACATAACCAAGACCAAAAAAGTATAAGTTCACCTAACTTACACGAAACCGATAATAAAATCTCTTCAACCTAACGTCATAAACGGCAACCAATAAGAACAGGGGTGGTGGCTGGGGCCAGGCGCTTGTGCTCACTGAGCCGGTATTTCAGAGGTCCGTGGTTCGATTCCCGGCGAAGGAATTGCATATTTTTCATGTCTCCTGCTTCCAAAAAACCTAATGTCTCTACACTGGCGCCCGAACTAAAAGGGTTGTGGATGATGACTCTCTACACCCAGGATTTGGCGACTAGGTCCCCTAAAACCCTAGTCGCCCTTTAAAAAGGGGAGTATATAAGGTATATCTCCCACATTCTTAGCGTGCCTTCGTGGTGTAATGGTCAGCACACTGAGCCGGTATTTCAGAGGTACGTGGTTCGATTCCCGGCGAAGGAATTGCATATTTTTCATGTCTCCTGCTTTCAAAAAACCTAATGTCTCTACAAACTCTTCTGCTGCTTTTCGCTGTTTCGCTAACCATGCAATGTTTATTTTTCTAAATTCGTCCATTGTTTAAGATGTAAGCTGCACGAAATTGGGAGGGGATGCATAGCGCCCCACAGTGATAATGTGCATTATCCAGAAATATAATCATGTGTGGAGTTTACCGTTATGAGTGTTATTCGAGTGTCACCTTGTAACCTTTCTAACTACGCAGCAAAGTCTTCAAGTTATGTTACTTCGCTTTTGAATTATAGAATAGGAATATTTCTCTTCGGAAAGCGCAGAAACATATTGTTACATGCGTAGTTCGAATCCCACTTCTGACACCAAAAATTGTTAGATGCATACGGGTTCATACTGGATTGAATACACACAGAATCGATAATAGCGTGATAGAATTTATTTTAAAAAAAGAAACACTTTCTAGTTCTAGAACTTTCCAGATGAGTACTCATACAGTTCTTCTCAGAATGATAGAGTATAGTCAGCAGTTACCATTTCAAACTACTGAGAGAACGTTAAACAGAACGCAATGCACAGCCCACGTAAAGAGAAAAACTCGCACGGAGTGAAGCTCTTAACTAAAAAACTAAGAAAAAAAACTTCTTTCCGGTCTTATGTAGCTTTTTCCCCGCCACTAAGAAATCTTTAGTATCTTCTATTTCTGGAAATTACTAGAAGACATATATGGATAAAATTGCATATAACGGCAGCTACATAGAGGAATCAATTACAGTTTTTCAATTACAGTTTATACAGGGGCTGGACCAAAATGTCGTTAAATGGTCACCAAGTTTGGCCAAGTCTCTTTGAATTTGGTGACAAAAGTTAGTGGCCAAAACCATCGTCAGCTTAGGGATATCTCGCCAGTTTATCGAGATAGCCATTTACCTCAATGTTAAATAGACTTGCTTTTGTAATCTTATTTTTGTCGGAAAGCCTCGCGTTTTTTAGACCCTCTACGTTACTCTATACAAAATTCACAACAATATTCTTCAATCGATAGCATGTTTACACTCGGCATTTTGAAGGAAGAATAAATTTAAAAGTAGCGGCCGATATTTTTTTTTGTTTCAAATAATGAGTTGTTGCAAGCAAGTTTTATACCAAAGCATTTTTTTTAAAATTCTTCATCGAATTCGTTCTAAAAGTGTGTAAACATCCTCTGCATTTACTAATACAAATTTAGATAAAGTGGAATCAAAAGGAAATTTCTTTGCGTTCAAGTACTTTCGTATATTCACTCTTACTATTAGAACCAAACGTTTTGCTTGTTTCCTTGGGTATATAACAGTTTCACAATACGGGCAACTGACTCCATATTTTTACATATACATTCTGTTTGTAGGAAAAAAAGATTTCTTTTGTGTATTGGCTTTTTATGATCTGCTAATGTGCTTTTTTGATTAAAATAAACGAATAAATCCCTATTTGATTTACAAAGTATTCATATGATTTTTTAATTTGCAGTCTATAAAATTATTCAGTTCAAGCAATACGAAATATCCATGCTATAAATTGTGCCTACATTTTGTACGTTGACTTAAATTTATCAGTTATATCTAATGTTATTTGTTTGCGTAATCAACTGATTGAGGCAGCTCTGGCTTTATGAAGCCATTTTTGTAACTTATGAACCGATTTAAAATTTTACTGCTTTTATTATCGTACCTTTACAGATACTTTCCTTTGATTAATTTACTAAAAATCTATTCTTTACCGCTCGTATATGAAAAGCTGTAAACGTGTTCTAATACTACAGCCAGGACTTGGTTTTTAAAACTTGAAGTGCTGGAATTCTATAGAATATCGACAGCAATAGGAACGAAAAAAAAAATAAAATAACAGATAAAGCAATAAATAACGAAAAACTAAATAAACTATAAAGGGATGAAAATATTAATAAGTTAATAATAATTAAGTAAATAACGGGGGTTAAAGTACCATAATAATTAAACGAAAAGGACTAAATCTATATATATGTAAAGAAGAAAGTCTGTTTGTTTGTTCGCTCAAAATTCAGTCACTACTATAGCAATCGTCACCAAGCTTTCTACAGTTTTTTCTGTGTCCTGGAAAAGATTGACGTCCACTTTTCTCCAAAAAAAAAGTGGTTAAAATTAGAGATATTAATTAAAAACACACACACAAAAAAAAACGATGATTTTAGCTTCATTTTTCCGAGTGACAACAGTCTCGTGGGTTGGAGATAAATATGCTTTATTTCGAAAAGTGTTGCTACTGCTTGCTCACTTTCATTTCGTAAAGTTTGTTAATCAGAAATTTGTAAGTTTTACAAAATCTATACATATAAAGAAGAATATCTGTTTGTGCGTTTGTTTGTTTGTACGCGTTATTGATTTTTGATCCATTATGATCAATTTTTTGCCGCATTTAGTTGATTAAAATTTAATATAGGTGAAATATTGGATAGAACTTGAGCTTTTACGACCATTTGATTAGAAAGACGAAAATCATTCAAAACTGCGTGCCGCTGATACAATGAGAGAGAGTTTGCTTATTTTTATATCGAAATCTTTTATTCGGATTCCATATGGCATCAGACCGAAAAATGTGTGACTACAAATCGTATTTTTCTGCACCTTAATTTGAGTAGGATTACAGCGGTATCGTTTTCTCTGTTGTTAGATGCATTACTCTCAATGTAACTTAACTGGCATCGGATACTTCCGCTAGTTAATAATAAATTAACATGAAGTCGAAAACATTAAGCGAAATAATTAAGAAAATGAAAGGTAAGTAAGTTCATAATGATAAGACATAATACATAATAATAAGAAATGACCTTGTCTCTCCTTGAAATAAAAAGTAGGTTTCCTTTTTCTCCTAATTTTGTTTTTGAAACGGATGGACACATACATCTCACTGATTTGTCGAAAACAGCCAAACCGATCTGTCATACAACCGTCTCATCACTAGGAATATTAATAAGTTATTACTTTTATTAAGGATAAATCTGTACAGAGTAAGTAACCCCCTAAGTAAACTGTATTTAGAGTTTACTTAGGAGTGGTTTGATACTACGCTCGCCAGAGGACGGAAGAGCACATAAATAATCAATCCTGACACGAGATTCAAAGCATTATCCTGCCGTTCAAGGTAGTAGTCAGCCTCCGTTAAACGCTATACTGTCCAGTGGACGATAAAAAAAGAAAGAAATATTTCCATTTACGGAAAAGCAAAACTGTGCTTATATCTCAGTGGGAAGAAAAATAAACAAGAAACACTCATTTCAATGTAAAAACTGTGTATTTTAAGTAATTAATAAGGATTTTAATTAATAAAATAAAGTAATTAATAAGGATTATTATAATGAGTTAAAAATTGTAATTCTTTTTACATAATTTCAAATTTCATGCGCTGCATGCCTTAAGACGACATTCCTACCTTGTAAGCTAACTTAATAATAAAGTTAAAAAGACACCAAAAACAGGGAAAAAAAAGAGAAAAAGTTGTGTCAGATAAAAGATAAATTGCAAGCTCAGAGAGGGCATAAAAAAACCTTAACAAACCCTTTAGTATGATATTAAAACTGAATCCTTTCATATACTATTTAATTTTCTTTTCTTGAAAATGCTTAATAAGCAATGTATGTATGAACTTAATGTGTTTTCGTTATTTCTAAACTAAAGAACCTGAACTTTATTGGCATTCTTGAGATAGGTTAATTATATTATTACTAATATGAAGATATTTTTAGCGTGGAATTGTTACAGTTAAATAAATATTGTATCAAAGCTCTTGAGGGATATTTCCTTTAATAAGGAGGTAAATAGACACTGAGTGCATACTTCATACTTTCTCAGAAATGCTTCTAGTATTTTTGATTTATAAAGTATTTCTGCCTCCTTCTTAGCATGCCTTCCTGATGTAGAGGTCAGCAGGCTCGGCCCGCATTCTAGAGGTCCGTGATGATGGTTCTCCACCACCAGGATTTGGCAACTGGGTTCCCTAATCCCCAGTTGCCCTTTAAAAGGGGGAGTATGTAAGGTATTTCTCCTGCCTTCTTGGCATGCCTTCGTGGTGTAGTGGTCAGCACCTTCGGCGCGTATTGGAGAGGTCCGTGGTTCGAGTCCCGGAGAGGGTATTGCTCACTTTTTCACATCTCCTACTTCGAAATAACCTAATGTCTCTACAGTTTCTCATAAAGAAAGAAAGAAAAAAAACCTTTCCAAACATGTTAAAGTATTAGAATAAAATTGAAGACCTCTGTCGCTTCCTACTATCACTAAGCTGTTTAACTTTTGCAATTACAGATAATAATATCATTACTTGGGAATGCTTAGCTTTATCTATATAGTATAATATGATAGAAGTACAGAATCAGGTTAAATAAAAGTTTAACTGGAATATGGAAACCTTTATTTAATTATTTTGTGAGAAAAATTTAATTATCTTTGCTCACATGCGAATAATTTGGGGAGGGGGGAACTGAGTTTTATTAACTTTGTATGTTATCTATAAGTCTTGTGTACAATAAAGACACGAAACTGTTTGCATGGCCATTCGCATCTCTTACAAAGTAAGTTTTTCCTTAAAGTTTGAATTCATCAAAGCCAAAGTATCGTAAATATTGGCGCTTTTATCAAAAATATTAAGGATGCTCTTGTGTACTCCTTATAGAAATAAAAGGCTTTTCTAGACACTTTCTCTCAGATAAATGTTTCTCAGAAAATTTCCAGCTGCTTCCACTTGGCTCTCTGCCAGTGACGCTTGTTTTCTCTTGCTAAAAAAAATTCTTAGAAAACGACACAGCTATTCTCGGAAAAACATCTTTTGCACAAAAATATCTAATCAACCCGGGAATGGTCGACTAATCTTATTTAAGAAAACGAAACATATTTTCGTCCTCATCAGATCGTCTAAACTTTTAAAATAACAACGAGGCATTTTTGTATACTTTGCAAAGGCAATATATGTCTTATAATTAAATAATATATTCGGCGTTTGTTTTATTAAAAAAAGCAGAGAAAAAAGAACGAAATGCGTCCTTATTCTTTGTATTTAATTAATGAAATTTTTACCCTCTTTGTGTAAAGAAGATGTTGCAGATGTTCATATCATCTCTTGTTGTTGGCGAAAATGAAATTAATCAATGGGCTCAAGTCATTTAAAGCGAAGACTGAGATGGAAATCTGCTAATATTTATTTCAATATTAATTAAATTGCAGAGCAGAAAATGAAGTTCGGAAGGTTAGACGCAGATTACTAAAATTGATAACTTGGTTCTCAATTCCTGTTAATGTTTATATTTGCATACTAGTAAAAAAGCATTCATCAGTGTTATGGATATTTTCATATCTGTAAGCATATCTTGCCTTAAATGTAAAGGCAAAACAAAGTAAGAAATTTAGAGAATACTAAAAATGTTGTAAAACAAATATTCGAATTTCGCTCTTAGGATATAATAATGCTTTGTTAGCGACATTATTTGTTCGCATCTATCCAGTTTCCTTTGCTTTTATTTATTATTACAGTAGAGGAGGTTCATTAAACGTATTCATTCTTATATATATATATATATATATGTAAGAAAATTAATATATGTGAAATATGAAAGAAAATTATTGACAAATTACTAACATAATTGGCAACTGATCTTTTAACTCTTAATTGTATTTTGGCTATGCCTTTTCAAAGAATCTGTACGGCACCTCTTACATCATTATTTCATCCGAAATGTGAAAGATCTTGCCCCAGAATTTAAACGAAAGTTTCCGAACTTATTAATAGACTCTGCTAAAGTGCGCATTGACTATTCTCCCTTCCACCGCTTAACTAGCCTTTATTCATCGCTTTCAAATTTTCTTCTATTTTTTAACTATACGATTTGCGTACATAAAATTATAGAGCGCTTATAGCACCCCTGTTGTTTTACCAATCAAGAAGATATGTGCTAAGAAGTTAGTGGTCCAGAAATACACTCATGTCCATAAATTAAGGATAATTCGGAGTCACGCGGAAATCGAAATTTAAAATAAATAAATCACCTGTAAAATCACTACACAGATTTTCAAGAATCATATGCAAATTTCAGGAAATAACCAGATGACACCGATGGTACGTCACAATGACGAGAGTGTAAGAGAGTGATATATAAAGAATACAGGCAAAGAAGTAAAATTGTTCGCAGGCGCTTTATAAGCATTTCAGTGCAATAACCGAATAGTTATGACACAAAGAACGCATTTGGATGATTTATTACGTGGTAGAATTATCGTCCGTCTGGAATGTGGGCGTACCCAACTGGAAGTATCAGACGAACTTGGAATTGCCCAGAGTGTCATCTCCAGGCTTTGGCAACGATTCCAAGATGATGGTAATGTGAGCAGACGTTACAGCACAGATCGCCCCAGAGTTACAACGCCGAATGAGGACCGGTCAGTTACTGCCAAAAGAAACAGGCGGAGCACAGCCTCAGACCTGTCTCGTCAGCTCTCTTCAGCCACTAGTACGAGAATTTCAAGGCAGACCGTGTACAGACGCTTAGGGCAGATTGGTCTATATGCTCGTAGACCTGTCAGATGCGTTCCACTTACTGCAACTCACTGTCGCCTGCGGTTAGCCTGGAGTAGAGAGCATACGTTGTGGACACTGCAACAGTTGGCTTGTGTGATGTTTTCCGACGAGTCCATGTTTAGCTTGCAGTCTGATTCTCGCCGGACTTTCATATGGAGAGCTCCAGGTACCCGTTACCACCAAGAAAACATCATTGAACGACACCGTTACGGTGGCGCAGGAGTGCTCGTTTGGGGTGGAATTATTCTGGGTTCCAGAACTGACCTACATGTTCAAATTGGAACCATGACAAGCCAAATCTATCGGGACGTCATTCTGGAACAACATGTACGTTTGTTTTGTGGCGCCATGGGCGCACAATTTGTGTTTATGGATGACAACGCCCGTCCTCACCGTGCAAACATCGTAAGCGAATGCCTTCAATCGAAGGATATCACCCGTATGGACTGGCCAGCATTCTCATCGAACTTGAATCCAGTAGAGCACGTGTGGGACATGCTTGGCCGACGAGTTGCAGCCCGTCAACCTCCTCCTACATGTCTACCGGAACTTCGGAGAGCATTGCTTTTTCAATACAATGTAATAACAATCATACCAACCATGTAATATTGGTTTTTTGTAAATAGGTTTTTTTTGTAATTTGCTCCAGGGAGAAAAAATCGCTAATTTTTTTAATAATATCAAACATATAGCATCTTTTTTTGCTCTTTACCTTTTGTTTAATAAATAAGCTTTACAAATAAGTCAAATTTGTTTTGCTTCTAACTCTTCCTTTGCCTGATTTTGCATTACCTTAATTTATGGACATGAGTGTAAAATGATATTATAACTATCAAGCTAGTTGCGCTTTCTAAAGTTCCAGTCATCTAATACCCAAAATCTGTACGCAATCTGTATTCATTCAATTTTTTGATAGTACATCTCCTTCGCCAATCCAACCACGACTGCAAAATAATTGGTGCCTACTCTAGTGAGTTGTCTCATCCAACAAAAAATTATTGCAAATGAAATTAACCGATAAGGATGTGAACTGCTTTAGGACTGCAGTTCAAGCCAATTTACTGGAGGTCATCTACATAATTTAAACAAGTATAATTATTATGCTCGGAAGTTATATGTCTTAAATTTTCAAAGTGATAAATCTTTCCAGTCTATCAGAGTTAAATTCAAATCAATGTATGAGAAGTGACGGGAGAAAAAATGTACTCTTGAATGAAAAGTGCTCAATGCCTTCTCGTCGAAGCGCGCAGTTTTCCAGCATGGCAGCTTGCTAAGAAAAAGGTTTCGGTTTTCGAAATTTTAAGTTCGAATTAGCTAATTCGTCATCGATACGTGAAAATCATAGGATGGGATTCATATATGAATGACGTAGTCCAGAAAAAATTATCGCTGTTTTTCGAATAGAGAGGGGAGTATTCATATTAAAATGAGGAATAAAGGGTCTACTGCTAATTTAAGTTGTAATGTTGTTTTACATATTTTTTATCTTCCTTATTCCAAATTTCGAAATCTCTCTCTTTTAATAAGTTGCCATATTGACAACTGCGCAGTTTTGCTTCTGATTCTTTCGCGGTTAAGCCGCTGGCGAGCTGTTTGTTCTCTTCCTATCGCAACAATATATGCAAAAATTATAAATGTTCTTGAAAAGGAACTATTAGTACGTCAATTTATGCGGCCGCAAAATGTTATTAAAATAAAAATGAATACTTAATCTGCCTTGGCTGCAAAATTTGCTCATTATATTATAGATCAATAGCTAAGCTGTAAGTTTGCTTTACGTTGATAACGTTGTGTTGGGAATTCTGCGTCGCAAAATTTAAGTGTGTTTAGTCGTTTAAGCAATCAATTATTTAAGTATTTTATTTTTGTTTGTATTTGATTATTAAATTTGAAATTCGGAAAAGCGTAATGAACATATATATATATATATTTGTAAAGAATATATTTAAAATCTTTAGGCAATTATCTTTTCTTCAACGGTCCAGTTTTCGAGCGAAGAAAGGGGAGCGTCTTTTAACGGAAGTAACATGTGTGGAAATAGCTTTAAGTTGACAGTTGCAACTGAGGGCAGTATAGTGTTGTTTTTCTTGTCTTTTGTTACGAAACAGTAAAATGGATACCGTAATTGGCTCCCCGCAATTCACTTGCACTATCCCTTTGTGAATGTTGCCTTGCTTATAACTTCGGAAGAAAGGTTTTAAATTGGATATTGAAAGGGCAGTTTTTTTGTTGTTTCTCCTTAGATTTTTCGCTTTTTAGCAAAAGGGTCGAATTTTTAGTCTCAAATTTTCGCAGGTGTTAAAGTCATTCAGCAGCTGGGCAATCGTGAACTGTAGACAATGACTCTATTTTGATTCGTTTGAGGGGTTTGAATTTGCTCGGTTAAATTATAGTGAAAGTCTCGGGTTGGCAAAAACTTAATTCTATGTGTTAGGTTTGACCAGTAATATTTTATGGGAGGAGAAACCGAGTTTCACTCGTTTCTTGCACTAGTTTAGAAGTCAGTTTTGAGTTAAGTTGAGTTTTGATACAGTTAGAGAGAAGAATAATTAGCAGAGAGGGCTTTTGGCTCTGCGGCCGAGGTTTACCCTTGCGGGTGGCTCGCGCTTGCGATGTTGCGGCGGCCTGCGCCGGAATTTATGAGACCGATTCAAGTTTTGAAGATTGATGAATTGAGAATTTTTCTGATATTGGGAACTTAGTGCGATTCCGCTATAAAGTTACCAAAGAAAATGTATAAGATAACTGACAGTTGAACTACCAGAATCCATCATCATAAGAAGCTATAGGTGACGTCGGCAGAAGAATCTCCTCATTGTACTCATGAATTGGTCCTATAAGTAATCGGCTCCAGAATAAAATTCAAGAAAATGATATCTTGTAGAACCATTAACGAAGACGCCAGGAAATCAAAAATTCTGAGGTATGGAAGTAGTTTGCACATTCAACAATGAGGCGGCAGAAAACATCCATTTTGCAAGAAAAACCACTGGGAGAGATTGCAGTAAGTTCCCAATATCAGGAAAATTCTGAAGTCATCAATCTTCAAAAATTGAATCGGTTTCTCATAAATTTCGGCGCAGGCCGCCGCAACATCGCAAGCACGAGCCACCCGCAAGGGCAACCTCGGCCGCAGAGCCAAAAGCCCTCTCTGCTAATTCTTCTTCTCTCTAATTATATCAAAACTCAACTCAACTCAAAACTGACTTCTAAACTCGTGCAAGAACCGAGGAAAACTCGGTTTCTCCTCCCATAAAATATTACTGGTCAAACCTAACACATAAAATTAAATTCTTGCCAACCCGAGACTTACACTATAATTTAACCGAGCAAATTCAAACTCCTCAAACGAATCAAAATAGAGTCATCGTCTACAGTTCACGATTGCCCAGCTGCAGAATGACTCTAACACCTGCAAAAATTTGAGACTAAAAATTCGGCCCTCCTTGCTAACAAGCGGGAAAATCTAAGGAGAAACAACAAAAAAATTGCCCTTTCAAGATCCAATTTACAGCCTTTCTTCCGAAATTATAAGCAAGGCAACATTAATAAAGGGATAGGGCAAGTGAACTGCGGGGAGCCAATTACGATATCCATTTTACTGTTTCGTAACAAAAGACATGGGAAACAACACTATACTGCCCTCAGTTGCAACTGTCAACGTAAAGCTATTTCCACAGATGTTACTTCCGTTACGGTCCCCTTTTTTTGTTTGAAAACTGGACAGTTGAAGAAAAAATAATTGCCTAAAGATTTTAAATACATTCTTTACATATATATATATATATTCATTACGCTTTTCCGAATTTCAAATTTAAAAATCAAATACAAATAAAAATAAAATACTTAAATAATTAATTGCTGAAATGACTAAACACACTTAAATTTTGAGACACCAGTTTAAGGCTACCATATCTCAAATAGAGATCAACACTTCGCCGACAAGTTATTGCGGCAACCATTTTAGATTCCAACACTGAATACATCTACATTTCCAACCATTTAGTTTTAAATTTTGCAGGTAAGTAAGTTAACTATAATTTTCTTCCAGGCACTGTTCTTAATTTGCATATAAATAGCTACTTTAAGTTAACATATAAATATAAAAGAATATATAAATTTTACTTTTGATTTTGAAATTAACATTTTAAT
>KK114236.1:287470-311891 GCA_000611955.2 Stegodyphus mimosarum | reverse complement strand
AAAGAATGTTTTAATCTAAAATAATATAATAATTTTACTTTTGATTTTGAAATTAAATTTTATTAATAAAGTATATATAAATTTTATTTTTACTTTTGATTTTGAGTTTGATCATAAAAGAAAGTTTCAATCTAAAATAATTATACAATTTTCAATTAATGTCTTTTTATACATATATATTAATTTGTAAAAGTTTCGATGATTTTGTTATTGTATTTACAATACTCCGAGAGTGTCGGGAATTTTTTTTTCTAAATAAGAATTTCGTCTATTTCAGATCTTACCGTATACCTTAAATTAAGAAGAATTTCTTACACATTTTTATTTTAGATTTTATTTATGATAAAAAAAATTGGCTTATGTAGAACGAGTATCTTTCTAATAATTGAGTATTGTTCTTAACTTATAACAAAGTAACTAATTTGATCCTTATTTGAAAAAAGAAGAAGCACTCTCACTTAATTTGGTTACTGTAAATTAATATTAGATTGTTTTGTTCCCCTTGACAAATCAATTAACCTGCGATCAATAACAATAACTACTTTTTCATTACTTTGGATTTTGAATTTAATATTTGGAATTCTTACGGTCAATGGATTTTTCGTTACAGATTTTAATTAATTCCAACAGATTATAAATAATTTTTACTACAACAGATCTTGATAACTTTGGATACTGGCTTGGTAAGCTACTTAAAAATACTTACTAAAGTTTTTCCTAATAATTCATAGCTTTAATTAAATTTCTTTTCCTTGGAAATGATATATAAATACCTTTTGTAATAATAAATTATTGATTTATTACTTAGAGCTTTAGCGCAAGTTTTAAGCATTTTAAATTGCTCATAATTATTTTTATATATATATAATTTCAGTTGCTTGACCCGTGTAAAAAACAGCACCCCCTTTAACCCCATATGCTGTCATCAATCAATAACTTCTGAAAACACGTAATTGTATTTATTGTATCATGTGCTGTATCTGAAACTTAAGGCATGTTGGACAAACCCAAAACAACCTTAATTTCAGAATTAATAACTCTTGTGAATTAAAAAAAATCACTAATTATATCCCTAATTTTAATACATCCCTAATAATTGTAACAAAACATATTACACAGCCGAAAGTAAGTTTGTAATCTCTACAGTTTTGTAAATACCAACACTGAAATCTTAGACATTGTTACTCAAGCCAAGAAGAAGAATTTTACAAGAATCCCTTTGCATATTCAAACTCAACACATTTTATCCTTATGAATTAAATTATATTCTTTACGAGTAACATAATTAAAATCAAAACAACTCTAGTATCTGTCGTAATTTAAAAAAGAAAATTAAAACGAAATTAAAAGAAGCACTCGAGATAAATAATAATAGTTACGATTAATTTAATTCCTACAGTATTATTAAATCCATAGAAAATTTCTATCACCATAATAGCTTTATTCTAAACGCTAAAAACTTATGTTCTAGGTAAAAAATTAAGATCTTAAAATTCTTAAAAAACGACTTTGTCATTACACATCGATGTTATACTATTATTAAAGATATTATCTCCGACTTTTTAAAATATAAATTATCCTCTAAAATTTACTCATGATATTTAGATCATTAACTTCGTGTACCGAATTTTTGAACAAATTGATTTTTCTATACATAATAATAAATTATTTTTTCCAATTTTTAACGTTCACACTAGAAATTGCTTCAAATATACAAAAATAGGTTCTTTGATAAATACTATAATCACATTTATGACAAAAATGTCTGATTCTATGAGGTTCTGAATGAATTAAAATTTTTACAAATTTCATAAACATATTACAACAGGTAATTTAGAAATTATCGAAAATCTTAAACTCAGAAATTTTACAAAGTATTAAATTTCACTTTATACACAAAATCAATAATAAAAGATGGTTGGACCGCATTCTCTACAATTTTATTTAGTACATAATTAAAATAAGTTATAAATTTCGTCTTCCCATTAGTATCTACAAATTTAACGTCACTTCAGTGGGCACCAATAGTTTAACTTCTACCTGCTGTTTCTTTCTTTTTGTACAAGAATTCAATTTCATGAAAACTGTGGCCAAATAGATAAATTTAATCTCACTTTTAGATGACCTTATCACTTTCAATAATTCTGGGTTAAATGAAGTAGCTAAATATTTAGCTTAAATATCTGAAACTCAATAAGACCAGTTCCAACAATGATGAAATTGATTACTTTGACCTGAAAATTCTCAACTTGTAAAGTAATTAACTTTTTGCTAAAAGTAGACTTTTTAACTTTCCTATCGTTAAGCTCATACATCGGAATTCCAGTATTCTCAAAAAAGGTTTTTGCTAATACCATTAGCAATCGGATTGTAAGAATTAAAAATATTTGTACTATAGCTTAAGATATCAGTCAAGAAATTCAATATATAGAAGCTACACTTGTCAATAATCGAATTCCACTCAATTTTATTAACTTACATCTCGAAAACTTACGCATAAGGTAATTTTAATTTATTTTTACTTATGATACGATTTATTTAAACTAACTTTGGAGGTACTTACTGCATGCGTAATGCATATGAATTGATAAATAGTCTGCCTATCTCTGTTGCTAACTAGTGGCCATTGCTAGTCCTATTTTACTCCAAACAGAAGGAGACGCTTTACGTTTTTCCTTTTCACTCCCCTTTACTCTCAATCCTGAAAGTTCCTTTTTACACATACTTAAAAATTAAAAAACATATTTTTACATGCTTAAAATTTTATTTACGGCTGTTTGTTAATAAATAAGATACATTACGCAAGAGAAGAACAGAAAAAATGACCTTGTTTGTTTACATTAGATATACATAAGTCAGGTGATCTCTGTGTCCATCGGAATGGATCTCATTAAATTTTAATTTCTTTCTGAATCTTCATATTGTTAAAAATATTCTAAGAAATTAATTTAATTATAGAAAATTAGTAAGAATTAAATTTGCAGCTTTACAATCTCCACCACTTTCATTTTTCAATTTTACAGAATAAAAGATTTTTGCATCCCAGCTCTACAGTTTTATTTTTATTTACTCCAGCTTCACAGCTGCAGCTCTCAGCTCAGCTCCACACACTTTCCTTGAGCTAAGATCTTCGAGAGTAACTTGGTTAAGAGCCATATGATATTTTCCTTTAGTTAGGTTTTATTTTCTTTTTATTTTCTCTCCCACGTTCCATTCAAATTAATGTATCTAAATTTATTTATACAGTTATATTACCGCCCCCAAAATTCCGGGCAATTTTTTTTATGTTAGTAAAAGGAGTTATTTTCAGATTTGAAATAAAATTGTGAACTAGGTTATTTGTATCACGACCTTTATCTTTGGCAATTTTTGACCTTTTTTGCTCTGCTCTGTACTCACTCTAGAACCCGATTGGGGAGCACAATTGGATTGCAATCCACACAAGCAATTTCTGACTGCAAGCAACTTAATCTATGAATATATTTAAAGATTAAATAAATAACATTAGTGCCTATATCTCATTTTTAGATTTACACAAGATTTCACATGAAAGAAGAAATTATGAGCTGCAGTTGTATGAGCTACATGTTTAACAATTATGTAAACAATTACGCAACATGATAAATACCGGGTGCATGTAGTCTCTCATAGTGGTGGATGTTGTTTCCATGTCTCCAGAAAATCTTAAAGTGGATTTGAGTTTTTTAACAGCATCCTTTTTCTGATCTCTAGAATGTAAGGTATAATCATTTAAGTGTGTAGTCAGGGTTGTTTGTACGCATTCTGTTGGCATGCCTGGATTGCAGTGCCTTTCCCAGTAAGAAGATACCCTGAAAGAATAGGAAATTATCATAAGTTAAAATAAGTATAAATTATGTCAGATAAAGCAGTTTACTATTACTTCATCTGGAAAGATACAAAAAAATGGATTACGGTCCATCAAAAACGTTATTGATGCGAATTTCTTTGATTTTAAGCTATTCTGATAAAAATATTTTTTTGTAGATAAAAATTTGTGCTGTTTTATTATTATGAAATCTTGGCTTCTCAAAACAAATTAAAAATTTATTAAGAAGGTACACAAATATCCCATTTCAATTAATTGCATTTTTTGTTTACTTTGAAATTGTCAAGCGTATTGCACACAACTCACTCTAATAGACCGTAAATACTACAGTCAAATATAAAAATTTTATTTTTCATAAACTTTACACCGTTCATGATGACTTTCAGCAATGAATTCACTCAATATATTTAAAAATATACAATCTCACGCTGCAGTCAGTCATATAGATTGAAAAGCATAGCAAATCCTGTGCAAGTATCGTGATGCATGCGCAGATGCAACGTACCATTCGATTTGACACGATATTATCATTCAAAAATTGTAAACTTTACAATGGAAAGTTTTACACAATGTCAAAATAAAAAAAATAGAGGTAAATATTTGCAAACATTAACATAGCAACTATGAGGTTAACTTTAATAAAGGAACTCAATAGTTATTTACAAACATATTTGTTCTGTTTTAATTTGGCATGAGTAGGACACAAAATTCATTAATGGATCTCTTAAAGGTACCGCTTTTTGTTTTCACTGAAACTATTCTAACCTTATGGTCTTTGCCTAAAAATAGCTCTACAATTCTACAAAGGCCAGTTACATACGGGAACGTTGTCAGTCTTTAAAATTACCCCTGTTCCACTTTTTATGTCCTATTTTCAAAGAATCACTTTGTTCTTCCTTTCGTTGCATTCAAATACTTATTCGTCCAGTATTTCCATACTCTTTGCATTATTTTACTCAATTTTACCAGCTCTTTAATCTATTATCATTTACATTTAAAATATTAGGTTCTACAATAACAGTGACAGGTCTGCCTATCAGGAAGTGGCCCGTTGTTAAGATGCCAAAGTTGTCTGCAGGATGCAAGGGCCAAGAATTAAAGATCCATTCAGTTTGAACAAAGGTTAGTTTCAAATTACTAATTGCGTGTTTCAAATGAAACTTGACCGACATGACACCTGCCTTCAAAAGGCTTCCATGATTGGAAGCTCTTGAAAAGGATGAAAGACAGACCAATTAATACACTCACCTGATATATAACCTAGTTCGTCATCTGATTTGCTGACTAGTCTATTCAGTTTATTTGATTCTAAGTTACTACCAACAAAACTGGTGGCGTTATCTGAAAATATGGGCGCACACATGCCTCTCCTTCTGAAAAAACCCTTTAAAGTTGCAATAAATGTTTAATTAGAAAAGTCCAGCTCGAGCTGGCAAGTGTTGCTAACAAAACAAACGAAAATGCACACACATACTTTGTTAAGATGACCCTTTCTTTGATGTGAGTACTTTATGAGATAAGGACACAAAAAATCAACTCCGACACAAATGAACGGAAACTTCGGGATGACCCTTTCCTGAGGGATCTGACCCATAAATTGTTGACAGGGCATTGGTTTTGGTTTGGAGCATACGACACGTTCATGTAGAACTTTCTGCAAATGTTGCGTCCGTTTAATGGCCCAAAGCCTTATCTAACAAGCCATAATAAGCATAGGGGGTTAATATGCAATATTTCATATGAAACATAACGATAATTAATTTAGTCCACTTATGACTTTTTGTAAGATTATTGAAAATTTTCTATCAAAATTTAGTTTGTAACTAGCTAATCTTCCTCCAACGCATAGAATTCTAGTTGGTCTAAAAATGGAAAAGTACATTTTACCTCGTTATCCTGAGTTACCGTACCCTCCTCTTGAATGCTTGAGATTTCTATTTTAAACTCAAAGTTTTGAATCATCTTTATAAGCTCTACTGCTTTTATTTCAGGATTCCGTAGAGGGCCAAAACCTTTGTACTTTCCTTTTTGTTTAGTTGTTAAAAAATCTAAAATTAAAACTTAAAACACGAATAACTTTAGTCTAGCAATTACTTAAATTTAAGAAATCCTTAATGAAAGGATTAGCTTTCAGATTAAGTGAAATATTAGAATGACTAGAGGTTTTATATTCGTGAGGAAAATCTTTCATAACGACTTCAGCCGGAATCTCTTTATTTGGGTACTCGTTGTTTCTCAGGAACAGAGGGCCTTCCCACCACATCTCATTTTATAAAGAAGTTTACTTGGGTTCAGACCTCGGGATATAAGACACTCGGATGCTCATTTGATGGCACGTGACGCCATTGGTGACCATTAGTGAACTCTTGAATTGTTGCCACTCGATTTGCAGCAAAAGTCTTCAACTGGCAAGGCTCCTTGTGCAGCCAAAAAGTACAATCTTGGAATCACTCCAAAGACCTTGTTCATAGTAATCTCTAATGTATGTATAACTCTAGTTATAAACCTTGCCAGTAAGATTGCCTCACTCAGTTCCAGTGTCGGAACAATGACTCGTTTCATAGACGATACTCTGGATTTGCTAGTCACTAGCATTGTCTTCACTTTTCTATCTCTAGAACGGGATTTGCAATATATGGCTATTCCGTAAGCTGCCTCGGAGGCATTGGCAAATCAATGAAGTGCCACATGATCTGTTTCTGCAATAAGAATAAACCTGTCAAATTCTATTTTGCTTATCATTCCAGTTCAGTAGAAGAAGCAGATTTTCTTAGATTTCCAGGAAACTTCTAGTGTTGTAGATTCTTCTTCATTACGAAAGAGATAGGTGCGGCTATCTCCTGCAAGTTCGGTATGATTACTTCAGCATTGTGCAGTGTCATTCCTGCGCGCTTTAGTGCCGTAGTTAACTGAGATTGAAGCTCTCTGAAATACTCAAAAATTCATAGTCCATAATAAAAATTCTTAAGTACGACTGGTGCAACTAATGGAAACATTTGACCTTCGTCAGTCAAGAACTGCTTAAAGGTTCTCATGGCTAAGTATAGAGCACTAACTATACTTTGTTAACTATACTTTGTTTCTACTAACTGGCTCATGGGTAAGTCGCCTTGAAATGAAAACTTCCCTTCCAATGGATGACAGATATTATTTAGATAAATTCTAGATTCAGATGTTGCTTACAGACCACATTCTCTCTTTTATTAAAAGTTTTTCTTACAGATTGTCGAAAAATTACTATCTGAGCCAGAAAATAAAGATTTAATTTTACCGGAAGGAGGAGGAAAAGTTAAAACACAAATTAAATTAGCAAAAACAATTAAGTTTAAACACCGTTCAGTATAACATAAAATCAAAATTTAAAATGAATAAACCTTAAGGGACATACCAAAAAGAACCAAAAGAATAAAATTAAACTAAAATTAAATTAAGTTTTCAAACAGAAATTAAATATAAGTTTCTCCTTGAAAGTTAATAAGAATAATCATTACAAAACTGAGTATATCAATTACATTTCAAATTAAAACTTTTAACTCACTTGAAATGAAAACTAATCAGTTACAAAAATTAAACATTAATTAAATTAGCTAACAAGTCAAACAACGCATGTTCTTCTATGTTATTCAATACACAGTGTGCTCGACTGCCGCAAGTTTAGTCTCGGCCGGCGTATTCTTCAGATTTCTTCTCAACTATAAACGTCTGGTATATTGTGCATATAGATTGGCGCTGTGGCATGCGCCAGCTTGTAGGATTGATGAATTCAGCATAGATTTGAAGTCACACAGACTTCAGTGTCCGGAATGTCCATCCAAAACTTATTCGATAATACGACCTGCGACAAAGAGCTGTTATTTTTGATAAGAGGGATATGCTCAGTGTAATAATTACTGCATATTCTTTATCTCACAGTTATCTGAAATTTTAATTGTTTCATCCTCTCATTATCAAGCCTTCAAGTTTTAGCAATTTTAATGCCCAGATTATATACTATTTTACCCAGCCAAGATCAAATTGTTTACGGTTCACTCTGCTCTTTGTCTCTGCTGAATAGTGGAGCGAATGCTGACAACCTTTGTGGAGGATTCCAAATACAATTTTGGCATAGTAAATAAATGTTAATTCAATAATAATAATAATAATAATAATAATAAGACCAAATCACTGTGTCACTAGACTACGTTCAATTAGTTTCTTACGTTCGTAGATAATAACGTGTAATATGGAACTAGAAAGGTTGGTTGTCATAGATTTAGAATCGAAATAGCTGATGTTTTGCGGAGTGTTTACTAGCACGAAGAGAAATTTTCAATATTTTGGAAATATTTGGGACAAGACTTATGATTATGGCTATACATTCGAAAATATGAATTTGAAGAAAACATTTATGAAAAACTGCATAATTAACCACAAAGAGATAACCCCAATCACGTAACTGAAAGTAAAAATAATTTTTGCAACTTTTATGATGCTATCGACAACAGAGTCATTTTTGTCAGCTTCCAATAAAGAAGTAATAAGATTGCCAAGTACAGATTGTCTTTTGTAATTAGAAATAATCTTTTTTTCCAAGAATTAATTAACGAATGGAAAAGCTATTTTATTCTATTGATTCAAAAACAAAATGTGTTCACTCAGGTTAAAGCAATTACATTGGAATTTCCTGTGTTATAAAAATTCAAGAATTTGGAATTAATTAAAAACTAATGAAGTCACTCTCAGATGCAGTCCCATTACAATTAAATGTCTTTAATTTGAATTGTAACCGTAAGTATTTAATTTCTTAACATGGAGTAAATAATAATGTATTTTTTAGTAATTAGTAGGATAAATAGTTATATGATCAAATGTAAATTTGTTTCACCCAAATATGTTTTATTGGGTGGAACAGCATGTTCATATTCTTATATTACACTATTATAAAATATTTAGCTTCAGAATAGTCCAGTAAGAATCACAGAAACAAAATTGTAATGTGCTTAATTTTAAGTAAAGTATTATCCAGAAAATTCATTTATAAGTTTCTTTCTTTTTACTTTCTTGTACGAAGTAAAAAGGAAGTATTGTAATCGCGAAACATTTCGGGTATCATATTCCAACGAAAATATCCTTTTTGACAGCTATCGAATGCAATTTAACGATGTTTTTGCCTGACATCTGTACTTAAGGACAGAATAAAGGTATCTTTTCCAACAAAATAATTATAAAACTGATTTAAAATGGATTCTGAAGAGATTTTTCGTGGCGTCTGTGCGTACGTTTGTACATATGTATGTATCTCACATAACTAAAAATGATTAGCCTCAGAAAGTTGAAATTTTGTATATAGGGCTGCTACAACGTGTAGACGTGCACCTCCCTTTTTGGATGGGCCGAATAACATCGTGGATATATATATATATATATTATATATATATCCGCTATGTTACTCCATGAGCTCAGTTTTTTTCTTCTTATACGTTTTTAATTTGCTCATTTGTTGCTTTAAAAATGATTGAATTATGTTATTCGTATCTTCCGGTTAAGGTTTTTATGTCTTTAGTAAATGTGCATGCAATATTTGTAGAATTATTGACAATTTAAAAGTTGTTTAAATGCGGCTAAGCCTAATCATGTTTACGAAAGGAGCCATATTTCTTTACATTTGAAACTTAGCAGAATAGTGGATTTGCTGCCAATCTAGAGAAGCTAAGCTTCGGAACAACAAAGATAACGCCTTCTTTTATTATTGCAAATTAAATCATGGTTAACTCATTCTGGAATTTATTCGAAGAAATACAAGTAAGTCTTTAAGATTTACTGCGTAATTTTTCATATAGATATTTTGAGTTTTTATGTACACTCATTGCCATAAAAATTTGAGCACCAAGAGAGAGTTGTCAGAATGAAACGAAATTTTACATATCTAAGTACTACTTTGATTTAAGTAAGTGATTAGAAAATCAAAGAAAAAAGAATCATTTATTGCAGAAAAAAGTACATATGAACGGAAGTTTCAGTATTCTGCTGGGCCACCTCTAGCGCGAATGCGCGATGCGATACGAGCAGGTATTGAAGTTCTTGTATGGTGTCTTGAGACATCTCGTTCCACAGTTGCTGTAAATTCGCCTCTAGTTCGGCCAATCTCGTAGGCTGTCCAGCTTGCCCTCCCAAATGATAGCAGATATGCTCGATTAGTGACAAATCTGGGAATCGAGCAGGCTAGGTAAGGGTGTTAATGTGGTGGAGGCAGTCTTGTAAGATCCGTGCTGTGTGTGGGGCCGAGCATTGGCTTGTTGAAAACAGGCTCCTGGGAGCCCTGCCATGAGTGGCAACACATGTGGATGAAGGATGTCATGGACGTACCGCTGGCCTGTCATTGTGCTATGGATCAATATTAGGGGTGACCGTGTATCGTAAGCAATGGTACTCCATACCATCAAACCAACTGTGGGAACGTGTATCGTTGTAAAGCGAAGGCAGGCTTGAGGCGTTCACCACGGGGCCTCCACACACGAACACGATTGTCATCACTGGTGAAATGAATCTAGATTCGTCGCTGAAGACGTTCTATTCAGTTAAAGTCCAATTCTGTCGTACGCGACACCACTCCAAACGGAGACGTCTGTGGGTGGGTGTCATTGGCAGCACACGGAATGGGAGCCGCGATACCAGATGTCCTTCAAGCAGGCTCCTTGCGATGGTTCGGGAAGACACAGGGTTCCGTAATGAAGCTGTGTCTGAATAGCGGCCAATGAGACAATTGGCTCTACCCGTGCGTGTCGCATGACGTGAGGGTCTTCTCGACGACTGGTCTGTCGAGGGCGTCCTGAGCCTGGTCGCTATACTAATGATGTCTCTTCTGTCCACTGGTTCCAACACCTCCTCACAGTAAAATCAGAACGGCCTACTTGAGGAGCTACTCGCTGAGCTGACCACCCAGCTTTCGTCATCTCGATGATTCTTCCCCTCTCGAACTCTGATAGCTGCTGGTATTGGCTTCGATGGCCGCGTAACGGCATGTCTACCTCAGCGTTTCCTTAACAAAAGATTAAGTACACTCAAACAAGCTCTGCTTACCTGTTTTATACTCCAAGAAGAACAAAGTTCACCGCCTTCTAGTGGCATTACGCAATGCGCAATCACGCTGCATTTCTAATCATTTGCATATCTACCCGACATATACCTTCATGCCAAGTTTCGTTCGATCCCACAATTATTTCTTGTTGCGCAAATTTTTATGGCAATGAGTGTATTTTTGCTTTGCCGCGAAGTGAGAACTGAATTATTAGAATGAGAAATACCGAATCGTCTGCAAAAAACTTTCTTCCTCTTTTTTTATTTGTTTAATTTCTTTTATACATCTTTTTAGATTTATTATAGTATTTGAATGGAACATGTGGCAGCGATTAGATAATTCTTCAGATGATAAACATAATTTTTGTGCATTCTGAGTTATAAAATGAATGAGATGTAACACTGTTAAGTGAATCTAGCGCCGCGCCAGAGTGTTGCTATAGTAAACAAATGTAGTGAATTTTAAAGAGTGCATTTATTCTATTGTGGTTTATGCGCTATCGACGAAGTAGATTTAATTCAATCCAATAAGTTTAAATGAAGCCCAAGAAAAAATGCGTATAATTTTATATTCCGTACAAGGGAGTCACGTGGTGTATACATCAGATTTTGTATATAAATGGTAATAAGTTGTATTTACAATCCATTTTCAGATACAACACCTTTTCACATCAATCATGGTACTTATTCAGAGACTAGTGTGTTAGTTATTGTTACGAATTTGAAGTTTTTCTGACAGCTAGCATTTATTTAATTAAACTTTTGCGGCAATGCCGCGCTCGCGGCAGTTGAGTTCGTATAGGTCACCATGAAGGGAGCTTATCTCTTCTGTTCTCGATGCGAAACTATGTAACTGTAATTATTCTGTAATTGTAAATAATTCTGTATATTAGAGCTTGTGTTGCAAAAACTACAGCAGTCTACTAATTTCGACGGATATCACGAAACATGGTCAACGTCGACCCAATGGAGTTCGAACTGTTTTAAACCAAAAATCTGAAAGGCGAAAAGAATAACTAAAAAATGGCTCCTGTCGAACTCTTGCAATTAACAGTCTTTAATTGAAAACTGGGATATATCAAACTGCAGATAACGGAAATAAGTCATTCTTACAAGATGAAGTGCCAGTGAATAATAGGGATATTATTCAAAACCTTCAAGCAGTAGACAAACTACGTTCTAAGTTAGAGGATTTACGCAACGAATGCTACAGCACGCTTTCAGTTGCTAACTTACTAACCTTTGAAGCAAGCCTTGATAAACTGCAAACCGACCTCAAAACATGCGAGGTGAGCTTCCAAAAACTCCTCAATCCAAATTCTATCGCAAATGTTAAAAGTAATCCGTCCACTAAAATTGCCGTCAATTAGTCTTCCCGAGTTCTCAGGTTTATATGCTGAATGGCTATCATTCAAATCACAGTTTATGACATTAATTGATAATAATGATCAGTTGTCAGAACAGCAAAAATTATACGAGTATTATCTTCTAGCAGCACTCAAGATTAATGCAAAACAACTAATAACGGTAAGTGATACATATAATAGTTTATTCAAGGCATTGAAAAAACATTTTGAAATCGCACGGTTGCTTATTATGAGTCATATTAATGAAATATTTAATTGCTGTAAAGTTAAATGTGAATCCGTGTCTAATTTAAGATAAATGCTTGATAAAATCGAAAGTAATTTATAATCTTTAAAATAGTTGGAATTACACACAAACCCTCTTTGCGAAGCAATCTTAATATATATAATTCTTCAACGAATAGATATTGACACTCGTAAATTATACGAAATGGAATTAGGTTGTGAATTACCGAGTTGGGAAAAATTTACAGGATTTATAAACAAAAGATGCCAAGCTTTGGATAACTTAAACAAAGGTATGGGAGGAATTGAACTGAAACGGGAATTAACTCCGAAATTCAAAACTCTAATAGTAAAAAAATAACAAAAATAATTGTATGTTAGGATGCACCGAATTGCACTCCATTTTCAGATGTAAAATGTTTATTGAATAAAATGCAGACGAGAGATTAAAATGCGTTAGAAAGTTTAATCTGTGTTATAACTGTCTTGGCTTTCATGCAATATCTAAATATAAGAAAATACATTTAAAGTGTAAAACATGTAACAAAAATCATAGTACAATGTTACACGGAGCTAATTTCATGTTCGAAAAGCAAAACCAAAACAAAAATGAGAACTTTATTATTGACAGTGGGGCCAACCAAGGGTGAAAAGATGGGAAATTTGAAACCAGGTGTTACGAAATCACAGGTGCCAGATGCCTCTATTAGAGAAACGCAAAATGCGTCTTGTTTTTATTCTCTTGATGCAAACAAAAATGTTCTTCTGTTCACGGTGAAAGTTAATTTAAGTTTAATTGGATTGCCTTAAATGTTAGCGCTATATTATTACTAAAGTTAATTACTAAAGACTATATTATTGTCGCTATATTATTACTCACTATGTAATTGCTAAAGCTAATTGCGGTATATTATTGCTAATATTACTAAAGTTAATTGCTTTATGTGATTCAGCGTCAATGCAAAATTTAAAAACTGAGGACGCAGCTAATTGATTAGGCTTTTAAAGATCGAGGTGTAGGGCAGATTTAATTGGATTGAAAAATACAGTCGTTCCGATTACGGAAAAAATTTGTACTCGCATTTGTACGAAGAATCCTTCAGTAAAAAACTCGAGTTTTTAATTTTGCCAGAAATTGCTGGGAATGTTTCAACTGAGAAAATAGATGTTAAGAATTTAAAATTGCCGAAAAATATAAAGTGTGCTAATCCTAAATTTTATTTACCTAAAAAAATATCACTTCTTTTGGGAAGTGACGTGTTTTACGAATTATTAAGGGGAAACCAAATCCAGTTAAGGGGTAATTCTATCACCTTAACTGAAACAGTTTTCGGATGGATAGTGACATGTTCTATTCCCGCCATGTCTCCAAGCAATTCTCAATGTTATTTTATACAAGATTGTGTTGATGATGATTTGAGACAGTTTTGGAAATTAGAATCAATTGGTGTCCTCCAAAGTGTACACCCAGATGAGGTACCTAGGGCCATAACACTCCCTAAGAATTCTGTGTCTTATAAGGAGGGGAGGTGCTAAGTTGGGTTACCATGGAAGCGCGATTTTAAGGAATTAAGGGATAACTTAACAGCTGCCAGGAGACGACTGAATCATTTGAATAGAAAATTTGAGAGATGTTCAGAACTTTATAACGACTACCGAGAGATACTGAATGATTATGAAAATCAGGGTATTATCGAAAATGTTCCAGATCACAAGAAGGTACAAGGTGACAAGCCTCTGTTTTATCCACCATTTTCAATGGTTTACAGAGAATCTGTCAGTTCCAAGAAACGAATTGTTTTTGATTCCAGTGCACGTGAAGAGGGTGAACTTTTTCTAAATGACTGTTTATACGCTGGACTGAGCCTTAATCCTTTGATATTCAACATGGTTGTCTTCTTCCGTTTGAATGCTGTGGGTGTCTTAGCAGATATCAAAAAGGCGTTTTTGCAGATATTTTTGCATGAAAAGGATCGGAATGCAGTCCGATTTCTGTTTTTAAGTAAAAACCCAGGTATAAATGAACTTTATGATATCGAGATTTTCAGATTTTGCCGTGTTCTGTTTGCCGTCAACGCCAGTCCTTTCTTGCTGTCTGTCACCATCAAGGAACACATCGAAAAGTTTCGAGAGTTGCATCCCGCCACGGTGGAAACGCACGATAAATGTCGACGAGTTTATTGGAGCTCTCAACAACGCCTCATCTGCCTTTCAGATGTCGTGTGAAGCCAAAAGGATGATGGCTGACGCAGGAATGAATTTAAGTGGAGTTACAACCGCAAGGTACAACGATGGGAAAACAAGGGGTTCAAACCCATCCCATTCATTCAGAGCCCAATCTTACAGAAAAACTACAAAAGGTTCTCGGTCTTCCGTGGTATGTGCACCAAGACTACATCACTATTGATGTGAAAGACTTGCTCGAAGTACTCGGTGTTCTAACGCCGTTCGCAATCAGACTCAAATGTCTATTTAAAGAACTGTGACTTAGGAAGTGTTATTGGGATGCAGAACTTCCAGCAGACCTTCTTCAAACGTATACTCGATGGAGGCTTGAGTTATCTGATATTGCGAACTTGCAAGTCCCTAGGATGATCCTCCACTGTAGCCTAGGTGATGTCAACCAACTTCAAATCCATGCCTTTTCCGATGCCAGCCAAAAGGCATACGGAACTGCAGTATACTTAAGAGTTAAATATATTGACAAAATCTCAGTGAACTTAATTGCTTTGAAGAGTCATGTTGCCCCATTAAAGAAAGTGACTCTGCCAAAACTTGAACTAATGGGAGCATTGCTCGCAGCCAGACTTGCGAAAGAAGTAGAACAAATTATAAAACGAAAGGGAACACCTACAGTTCATTTTTGGACAGATTAATCTTTCCAGATCACATTAATCTCGATTTCCAGATCACATTAATCTCGATTAAAGGACCTCATCATAAGTGGAAACAGTTTGTTTCTCATCGTGTGAAAGAGATTCAAGCTCTTAGTAATCCTAAAGCTTGGTCACACATACCGGGTAAACGGAATATAGCTGACTTTGTAACAAAAGAGGTTAATGAAGATCTTTTAAAAAATGACACCTGGTGGTCAGGTCCTGAATTCTTAAGAACAAATGAAGTCTCAGTATTTAAGTGTAATAATTCTGTTACTAAAGAATATTATATTTCAGAATTGAAAAAAAGATTCATCTGTAGAAGGAGAAGTACATGTATATTTTTCTGTGACTAACCAGAATGTTTTCTTTCATAATGATCTGCTTAAAATTACTAATAATTTTTCTAAACTTATTCGTGTAGTTTCTTATGTTTTAAGATTTATCTATAACTATAGAAATCCAAAAGACAAGAAAGGTGGGTCCCTGAAGTGTCAAGAGTTGAAGAACTCAGAATTTGTTCTTTTAAAATTTTCCCAAAGTGAGTATTCGGAAGAAATTTCTGCCTTAATGAAAGGTGAGAATGTGAAAAGTAAAAGTAGATTAGCGTCTCTTAATTGTTTTCTTGATAAAAATGGGCATATTCGCGTTGGAGGACGAATAATCAATTCTAGTGTTAACGATAACATTAAACAGCCTGTTGTCCTCTCATGTAAACATCCCTTAACATACATCATTGTAGAGTATTTTCATTTGAAATATTTGCATGCAGGATCCCAGACTTTGCTGTACCTAATACGTCAAAAGTATTGGCCGTTAAAAGCTAGGAAATTGTGCAGATTGGTGATACACAGTTGTGTCACGTGCACAAAGAACAAACCAGTTTTAGAGCAACAGTTGATGAGCCAACTGCCTAAGGAACACATAGAATCTTCGCCTGCATTTACGGTTACCGGTATAGATTTTTGCGGACCTTTTTTCGCAAAATTCAAAGGACAGAGGAAGGGGGTATTGAATAAGAAGTATGTAACAATTCATGTATGTGTTTGCACTAAAGCAATACATCTAGATTTTGTGAGTGATTTAACATCAGCAGGTTTCACTGCTAGTTTGAAAAGATTGTCTTCTAAAATTTTCAATGACAATGCACGAAATTTCGTTGGCCGAGCTAAAGCGACTCTTAAAAATCGTAAATTCTCCAGATGAAGAATTGGTTGAATATTTCACGGAGGAAAAAATTGATTGGCGTTTTAACCCTCCAGGATCTCATAATTTTGGAGGATTGCACGAAAGCGGCGTAGAATCCTTTAAGTATCAGTTAAAACTCATAGCCGGAAATTCTCATTTCACTTTGGAAGAATTCATTACAGTATTATTGGAAATAGAAGGAATTCTTAACTCTAGACAATTGACTCCATTGTCAGCTGATTTTGATAATTTTGAAACCTTAACGCCAGGGCAGTTTCTTATTGGGAGATTCATTACTTCCATCGCAGAATCCCAACTTACAAATATCAATGAAAATAGGCTTAGCAAGTGGGAAAAGGTTTCTAAACTCTCTCAAAGAATCTGAAAACTTTGGAAAAGGGATTACTTAAATAATCTGCAACAACACCATAAATGGCAGTTCAGAAAAAATAACGTAAAGGATGGGACCTTTGTGCTGATAAAGGAAGAAAACCTACCAGGCACCAAGTGGTTAAAAGGAAGAGTAGACGAAATATTCGGTGGAAGTGATGGGAGAGTAAGAATTGTGAACATAACGCTTGCCACAAGGCAATACACTTAAAAGATCTATACGAAATATTTGTGTGCTACTTGTGTATTGATTATTGTATTTAAGTTTAATTTATATATTTGATGTTACTGTTGTAACTATAATTATTACTCTATACCTTCCATTTAATTTTACATTGTATTGTTTTATAAATGACAGAAGTATTGGATTAAGAATCCAATCGGCGGGAAGTGTTACGAATTTGAAGTTCTTCTCACCGCTAACATTTATTTCTTTGAACTTTTGTGACAATGCCATGCTCGCGGCAGTTGAGATCGTTTAGAGAGCTTGTCTCTTCTGTTCGCGATACGAAACTACACTGGTGTGCAAAAATTAAGGACGAAGTCGAAAAATTAGCATATCAGCTGAACGAAGAGGCAGAATGGACAGAAAGACCAATCAGGAGATTAAGTAAGGTGATGTACGGTAGCACATACGCAGATATCCAGGTAGACGTAATGGGGGAGTGTCTGAGTAGTATAAAGCATGTTGTCGGTGTAAGATCAGTATTTCTGGCAAAGAGATTGCACGCCGTATAGCAGTTAAAATCACACCGAGTTGCTGCCTCAGCGAGAAATGGCGAATAATCAATCTGTTAGACGACATCTGGATGCTTTTACCCGAGGTCGAATCATTGGGAAGTTGGAGGAAGGCCGCAGTGTGACAAGTGTGGCTGCAGAGTTCGGAATTGCTCACAGCATCGTTTCACGACTTTGGAGACAATTTCAAACTACAGGAACAGCTATCCGGGGGTTTAGTAGTGGTCGTCCACGAGGAACCACACCCGCAGATGACCGGTATATTGCCTTACAGGCCAGAAGAAACAGGCGGCAGACAGCGGGAGAAATCGCTAGACACACGACACAGGCGACTGGACGACCGATATCGCGTTTTACCGTGGCCAGAAGACTGCACGGTGGTGGTCTGTTTGCACGACGCCCTGTACGGTGTGTACCTCTAACGCCTGCCCATCGGAGAAGGCGTTCTCTGTGGTGCCGGGAACACCGGAATTGGAGAGACAATGAATGGGGACGAGTACTCTTTACAGATGAGAGCAGATTTAGTCTGAGTTGCGATTCTAGACACATACACATCTGGACAGAGCGGGGAACACGCAATAACCCCTTCAACATCATCAAAAGGGACTGTTTTGGAGGTCGCGGAGTTCTCGTTCGAGCAGACATAATGCTTGGTAGCCGGACCGACCTTCATATCTCCCAAGGAGGTTCGTCACCTGGGACTGCTATTGTAACGAGGTTCTTCTTCCTTACATGCGTCTTTTCACAAGGGCTATGGGTCCTCAGTTCCTCTTCATGGACGACAACGCTCCACCTCATCGCACAGTTACTGTCGAAGAGCTGTTGGAGAGTGAAGATATTGAACACATGGATTGGTCGGCAAGGTCTCTGGATCTAAATCCCGTCAAGCATGTACGGAACTTACTAGGGAGACCCGTGGCAGCACGTAACTTATCGCCAGTAACGATTCCGAAACTGCGATTGGTGCTACTAGAGGAACGAGCAGCAGTGTCTCAACAGTTCATTAACAACCATATATCCAGCATGCACAAATGATGTGAAACCTGCCTAGCAGTCAGGGGAGATCATATCCCCTATTAAAGACCGGATGTTTCTTGCTGGACACCCATCACAGGGATGTTTCGGAATTCAGTCGCATTGCGCTCCATGCTACTTTTTCAATAAAGCTTCTTTTTATCCCTCTGATTTCTCTTTTAGTAAGTGTTGCTTACATTACTCATGTCCTTATGTATTGGGGATCTTACGGTATTAAATGTGTTGATTTGGAAAGCTTTTGTACAAAGTTATATTGAAAAAACCGTCTCGTCCTTAATTTTTGCACACCAGAATCAGAGTAAGTTGCACAAATTTATAAGACTAGTGTCGAAAGTTTGAACAAGACCTTCGATATCAGTCCCGGGAATTTATGCAATTACTCCCATTCTTATTGCTTCTCAATATCTCTTCGTTCTTCAATATCTCCAACATAGTTTTTGATACTCATAACCATCGCAAAACTAGAAATATTCGTAAAGTGGTAATTAACCTGAAATCAAGTATTAATTATTAATCAAGTATTACGTTACCTGGAACCTTGCGCTGTAACAGGGTCTCTGATTTCACATTTTTCATTTATAACTGTTGCTAATGTTACGGCTTTCTTGCTAGCCTCACCTAAAAGAGGCAATATGCCCATGCCTACTGTAGAGACTAAAGGAAAGGTTTTGGTTCTTTCCTGCATGCGAGGCCACTGAAAATCTTCCTCATATGACGAATCACCCTTAAAATCTCCATATTTGCCCACTGGATCCAACCATCCTGAATCAGGCTTTTGAACTCGGCTGAACACATGCGGAAATTTGACGAAAGTATCAGTATAAGAAGACTGTTTATGATACTTTAGACGAGGTTTGCGAGGTGGTGATTCCTGCGACCCACCTACTGGAATTCTGTCTGGCAGTAAAATGCATTTAGCTCTCGCTTGCTGAAAAGGCCATCGAAATTTGTCTGAAGTTTCGCTTACAACTAAAAATTAAGAAAAGAATATTTACGTATTCACTCTTTTGTATTCTGCACTTTTTTATTTCAGTGGAAATGTAATAGGAAAAAGAATACATAATTAATTTTCAAAGAAAATACTGTCATTTTCATCCCATCATATATCTTTTTATTTAGTGTTTAATTTTTATAAAACCATAAAAGTTGAAATAAAAAAGTAATAACACTTTCAGACGAATTTGTTACTTTAAATGAATAACAAAATTTTCCATCTATTTCGGAAAATAACGTTCAAAATTTAAAGTAAAACATTGCAATAAGAAATGAAACCTCTTGAAATTAATACATTAAACAACAGCTTCTTTACTAATGTAGAAAGTTCTTTGAACTACACACAAAAAATTAGAGGGATGAATCCTAAAACTTCCCGAGATGGAATCTGAAAAGTTTCAGAATCTTTCGAATCTGTGGAAGAAGAAAAATCTCTCAAGCAAGAATAAAATAGCAAGAAAATACTTATAGTTAATATAAAAACTTTTAATTAAATAAAAATTTGAGATGTACATTTAATGAAAAATAAGTTTAAGAAGAAAGGGTTTAAAAATAAATAATTATTTATTAAAGAGATACAAATAAAGTTTAGTAAATGAAGTACATAATTAAAAATTTTGAATCTTGAGGCTCATTTTCTTAAAATAGTTTGGCAAAAAAGTATCTGAGTAACAATTCACATTTCTTATATCTTTGAAAATCTTTTTAAATGAAATCAAATGTAGATGAATTCAAGAGTTGGATAAACATTAAACATGAAAGGTTACATTCTTTCTACATAACTGAAAAAGATAGGGACCGTTTTTATTTTAAGAGTTCTTAAAATTATTAAACATCAAATACTTTTAGGAACAATCTACTGAAGATGAAACTTTTAAGGGAGATATTTTATGTAAGATAACTAGCATTCAAAATCGCTTTGGGTTCTATGGTCTGCTTCGATTTTTTACTAATTAAGATACTTTATTTTTCAAATTGTCTTTCTAGGTTTACTAGTAATTGTGTTGTGCTTAAGAAAAAATTTTAGAGAATTTTCGTTCATTTAAACTTTTCGTTTTCTTTTATGACCGTTTATATTGAACGTCAAAGAATTCTAAACTAACCTTTGAGAGATTCAAATGATGAAAACGCTTGAAAATTTAAGCTTTGAAATGATAAAAGTTTCTCAAGATTTGTGGTATCCGAAGAGCTGGATGTCCTATCTCAAAGAAAAATAATTAGCTGCTGAATTTAAATGTAGACAAAGATTAATTAAAGCTGTTTATGTCCTATTCAGAGACATTAAAACATTAGAAATTTAAATGGTCTATTCTATTATCATATAGTTGAAGAAAAAACATTACACTTATGGGTACAAAGAATGCTTGTTAAGTTGTCTTTTTGTTTTAGTATATTCTTTTTGGATTCATCTAATTGATACATATTTTTTCCATACTGAATCTACCTTAATCTATGCAACGTTGTTTTGTAATTATAATGTAATTATCACGGAACTGTAATTTAATTATTTTAATTAAAGGGGTTTCAGCGTTAAGAAATTGAAAAGAAATCTAACAAAACAAAAATGTTTATTTGTAACAAAATCACAATAATTAGGCATTAGTAGTGGCTGAAACAAATTATGATACTGTTCTGTTTCCGGGACATGATTCAGATACCAACAAAAGCTGACGATTTGGCGAAAACTGGAAGAATAAAAATAATCGCCAAAATATTTACGGTACAGTGAAGTTAAAGAAAAATCCAAGGGAAAAAATAACATAACTGATATTCTTAAAATTTGAAAATTTTTATGTAAATTAAACAACTTCCCAAAGTAGTCAGGGAAAAATATTAACGAATTCAGATCAAAGCAGAGTCACGGAACTGTGGATATAATTTTTTTAAATGTCCGAAAACATTTGCGTTTTAGGACGCTTTTGCCCGTATAAAGTCAATTAAATAAGAATAGAGTTGATTACGGTCACTGCCGCTTTGACGTTTACTTTGCCATTTCACACTGCCCCGTAATCCTTCAATAGGTTGCGCATAAAAACAACCAGTATCGAAATCGATAAAATTATTTTCGGTCAATGCCAGAAATGGTCAAATTTGGCATCTCTTAATTCTCCAGTGTTATATCCTTTTCAACAGTCTCAGTGTATGAATGATGGTGCTATGAAAAGTACTTTCTCCAGTAACTTCAAGTAAACTTCTAGCGGAGTGTTTACGCACAATAGCTAAGGAGCATTTTTTTGTTTCTTGGCGAATCTCACTGCACACCCACTAGGGATGCAGGACATGACCAACGTTGTTTTTTGCGACGCAAAAACAGACTATGTTAAAACTTCGACAATATTACCAGTGCCTCCTGTGTTAACTGGCGGTTTAGATATTAATGCATGACTATAGACTTTTCTTATGCAACTAATCCAGTCAACAACAGTGCAATGATTCATACCAGATTGATACTGACCAAACTCAAGGAAACTCGATTCTAAACGCCATGCGTAACTGAAACGAAGTGCTGTTGAGAAATTGATTCTAGATCCTTTAAACCATTGTTGAGAACGTAATCCTTCTTTTTTTTTTTTTTCGTCGACACGTTAAATCACACATTTTTAGTGCTTTTTCCGAACTGAAGTTGAGCTTCATTGTATGGTTTTTCGTGAAGTTTCTTTTAGAATAATTAAACGTTGTTGAAGAAATTATAGGGAAAATGTTTCACGCTGAGGTAAGTCCCAAATTTTCAGATCCACGATAAATACAATAATAATAAAAACACAAGTTACCATTACATCTTTAGAATTTATATTCTCCTTGCCAATTTTGAAAAAGCAACTTTAAGAAAATAAACATTGTAGCGACTTTACAAGTAAACTCTGGTGACTGCATATGAAACAATCTTTTGAAGAGTTTAGAAATATCTTGGGCGATGACTCCGATCCTGACAACAGAACAACACCCAAATTATCTTAAAATCCCCTTATGCTCAAATGGTAAATGTATAAATTTCAGGTAATATTTTAAAAATAGTATATATATATATATATATTATATTTATATATGTAAGATAGAAATATGTAAATCGGCTTTACAATTTAATTTAGTAAAAACCTCATAATTACTCATTTTTAAATTGGGTATTTCCTCTCTGTATTTTAAAATTAGTAATAGCATTTCTGGATTACCGCATTTCTAGATTAATCTTTGTCACACGGTTTGCGTAACGCTAATGATGTAGCTAATTCGGAAGTTAAACTAAAAATTTTAAGAACTGAAACCTTTCTAACTTTAAACCAAAACTTTCCATTGGTAAGCTTCCATACTGGATTCAATTTTCGCACTTTTGCTTCTATCTCTGTGCCGCTTGGACGCTCTTTCATTCTGATCTCTTTCTAACGCAATATCAGCAAAAATATGAACATTCTGGAAATAGGCACGATTAGATGCCAAGTGAAGTATGGCCACAATTGTCAATTTAAAGAAAAATGGAATTTAATCCGCCCCGACTGCCAAGTTTCCTTGTCATTACGTTTTCAACGTTTTAGCATTCTACGCAATCAAAATTCTTCCTCTTCAATTTGGATGTTTGTTCTATACTATCTACATACTGCGCCATCCGTACATCTCCCTACTGCGCCATACTGTGTTCCTACATCACTACTTTTAAATTTGCTTTTATTACATTTGAATGAAATGTCCCATTTGTCCATCTGCGCCACCAAAATTCTTGCTGCTCATTATGAATATAAAATTAATGCTTCTACGCCATCGACATAGTCTTTTTGTCGACCAACATAGTCTTTTTTGAGATCTTATATATATATATATATATGCGCAAGTCTTGGGCTTATTAATTTACTTTTAATTACTTTCATTATGAATATAAATTCAAACTAATAGCAGCTTTAGCGCTATTTTAATAACAGTCTGCTCTCTGTGTATTATATCTCCAAGAAACTTTGTAGTTTTGTCGTCAATTTAGGCTAAACTTTCTTCAATAGAAAACTACTTATTACGACAACCCTTTTGTTTCCATCTCTTAATACGTACTTGCATTACCAGTCATTTGGTTTTAAAATTTCGAAGGCAAGTTAGTTAATTTTTGCTTACTAGTTTGATTTTTAAATAATTTCTTTTAATATTCTTTTGATTTTTTAAAATTTCTTTTAATCTTCTTATATTTTTTTAAAATTTGTTCTTGAATCTACTTTTGTTTTTACTTTTGTATTTGAAATGAAAAGAGAGTGTAGGGGATATGTCTTCTAAAGTAAGCATCTCGTTCAGATTAATTGTGTTTTTAGTGAAAAATTTTAATCTTAAAGATTATTTGCTTTTTAACAGGATTCTTTTGGTTTAGTGACTAATATCTTTATTTTGATTGAGTATCAATTAGCGATTTGAATCTAGCAAATAATTTGATGCTTACTTGGAAAGTAAGATGAAACACTCTCTCTTAGTTTAGTTACTGTTAATTGATGGTTAGTTACTGTTAATTGATAGTTACTGTTAATTGATCGGTTTATCCCCTTGATAAGTCGATTAATCTGCTATCAATAACAATAACTGGGTTTTCAATAATTAAAAAGTTTACTTTTGATTTTGGTATTTTTGCGTTTTAGTTTTTCCTTAACTGTGTTTAAAGCAAGGAGGACTGAAAATTCTATAAATTTTTTTAAATCCTGAAAAATACCTTTTCAATGATGTTTTTAAATTGAATTTCC
>KK114236.1:270131-287401 GCA_000611955.2 Stegodyphus mimosarum | reverse complement strand
ACAGGTAATGGTTAAAAGCATAGCTGTTGTATCATTTGCTTAGTAAAACACTCTTTTAAAAACCTGAAGAAGTAACATGTGATAGTAACAATTTTTTGTTTTAACATAAAATGACATGAAGAAAGAATTATCAAGGGTTCCTAGTTCTAATGTTTCAGAAAACAACTGTTCAAGCCTGCTTATCATACTTGAAAGCAAATCATAAATTACAAAGCATCCAGATAGAACGGGTTTGCCCATGATTTTGATTTGTTTTATTTAAATATTGAAAAGCTCTCAAGGGTTCTTTGCCTAACGGAAAAGATGACTTTGTGGAAGACTTTAGAGAAACTGCCTTGTATACATGTTACATGTTAAACCAGGAAAACGCCCATGCAGTCATCCCGTTTTCCTGGAATCGAACCAGGCTCAGCAACTTTACCACTTGGCCGCTAGTGGGCAGGATTTGCCAGTGACTCTAAGTTCTTGAACCTCATTCAGAAATCCCTGAAAGTAAGCTCGGCTTGAAAGATAATTACTCAGGCATCAAGTTGTTATTTCGACTAGCCTTTAAGTTACATCTAACAGATCGTGTCTATATATTTACATTATACATATTCCGATCATTATAGATAAAATTGTAAAAATAAATGAGGGCTATTACATTCAAAAGGGTCTTACTTGGAGGTAAAGGCTTATATCCAGGTGGCACAACAAGATCCCACCTCATTTTTATCTATTTTAAGGAATCAGGGCATAAATTTAAAATGCAAAATTGATGATGTCTGTAGCAGGTTTGGTTAAAGATTTAGGATCAATTGCTTACTTCACGAGATTTGCTGTGCTGCCATTTCCAATATATATAATAATAGTTATGTGTTGTTTTTTATGCGTGTTTGTGTCAAAGTAAAGTAAAAATTTTGAACTATATCCAATGACTTTTAAAGCTGGTACTCCAATTATTAGAATAAATACATTTTCTAGATATTCATACGAGTTCAGAACATAGCTATAATTTAAAACAAATTAGCAGCCAAATACTAACTAAAAATCAACTATTTTAGTAAACATCTCTTGGCAACTAGGATCAAATTTGAGATTTGCAAGATTTTATGATTAATATTTAAACAAGTTATTGTTTTGAATATTTGAACTTAATTTAAAGATTCTGGCTTAACTGTGAATATCTTCCTCGTGACTCGAAAATTATTGGGTCCTAAATGCGACAAAGGAACATATTTTATTATGTTAAACTATGAACAAAACTATTGCACATTGTTTTTAAACTTTGAAACGGTTTTGTATGATATTTGTAACGAAACAAATAAATGCTACATGCAGCGGCACAGAATATCCGATTTCTGATTCAACTGTTGGTGTGGTGTCGCTTCGATAACGTCAATTTATAGCGTCAGACAACATTAAGCAACCATAAAATCAAAAGAACAGTGACTTATTTTTTGTTTTTGAAATTCGATATGCAAGAAATATAAATAAATGTTAATCTTATCGGAGTTAGAGAAGTGTTTAGCATTTTCCTACATTCAAGGGATTTCAGTAAGTATGAGTGATCTCAAATAAGTAACACAGAGAGAGTAAACTAATAATGCAACAAATGGTACTATCATACCCTATGAATAATTCCTAATGTAGCCATTAAATTAGCATTTTTTTGTCCATGTTAAATTAAATAATATTTTTATCATTATTTTTACTTAACATCTGGCAATAGACTGAAAACTGGAATTTATATCTTTATGTTTGAATTATCATTCTTTCCCTCTCTTCAAAGATAAACCGATTAGAGCGGTTATCAAAAAGGACTTCGAAGGGATATTAATCTGGAACACATCCAGCAGGCACAAATGAAAAAAGACCAACCATTTAAAAATTGTTAAACAGTTAACCAAGAAAGTTGAAGAAGAAATCAAGTCCCTTCCAATGTTAAGGAGCGTAATGAAAAAGGGAAACTAATAATACTGCTATGGAAACTAATCTTTCAAATTTAATGAACTTAGCTATATATATTGAGCTATTTGAAACCACTCCGGGTTCAACTCAGTGCCATAACTGTCAATGTTAGGGGCACAATAAGGCCCAATGCCAACGTAAGTCCCGTTATCTGTAATGCGCTCAAAAAGCATGTGTAATAAAAGACATTAAGAAGATATGAACATGCCAGGAAATTGAGTTCTCTACGTAGAGAAGCAGCGGCTTCTTATAAAGGATGTCCACGTTAACCCCAAAATACGAAAAAAACACAACGAAGATCGGAATCACCGCCAAAGACAGATGAGCGTTTTTCAGCTGTAGGGAACACTCAAACAACTGACTCCGCTGGCAAAGTACTTCAACTAATCAAGAGTAAGAAAGCTTCAGCTTGTGAGAAGAAGCAGCAGTCATTCGTGTGGTGGATAAAAAATGTACTGTTGAAAGCTTCATCATTTGTAGAAAGATTTAAACGTGCTAACTCAATAGTGGAAAGAATAGGTATTATAATAGAAGCTAGGACAGAATTTAATTATGAATTATATTCAAATTAATTTCCCCCATTATCAAAATGAGAAAAATGCACCCTAAGTATATCATTTCTTAATGTCAATGTCATTAAGCGGCAAGAATTGGAAATTTGCAATTTTCTGAACAATCATGGCATTAATTTCATGCTCATAAACGAAACGCATCTCAGGGCCATGCAATAAACTTTTTATACAGAGATTTAAAGTTTTGCGAAATAATCGCATGCACAACAGAAGAGGTGGCACTGCCATTTCCATCAAAGACTTATTGCGCTTTACACCATACTACCTCAAGCGTACCACAGTTTTGAAAAAACTGTTCCAGTAATTCACAATAAACATGGCGACACATACATTTTTGTCTCGGCTTAGAATCTCCCTGGCAATATTATAACGCTAGAAGATCTTGACACGCTCGATATTAATGTTGAAAGTACGAATTTTCTCGACTCCATCAGCATTCTAATGGAAGACGTCCAAAAGGATGGTATATAATGGTTTCACAATCTACTTCCTTTATATTCAACGTCTCGGTACTTTTCGTCGTCAACGTTTTCGACGTCGGATTTCAAATACTTTTTTTTCGCGTAGATTTGATAGCCACTCATGTGCGTACCATACAGGTAATTAAATCTCTAACTTACACAGGTGATTACCAAGACAATGGAATAGAAAAAAAAAGAACTCAATAACCGCTAAAGGAATAAGACTGAGCAAATAAAAATGGATTGAAACAGTAAATGGTTGCATAAATTTAACTCTTCTCAAATTTTGTTTTGTTAATATTCTACAATGTATATATTGAACGTTGTATAAGAACATGCGTCATTAAATTGTTTTATTTCATTGTTAGAGATCAATGAGGAATGTTTTCAGTTTTTATTTGTACAGAGGTTACGCTTTACTCAGTCTTAAGTCAGTACGTCAAATGCTTTTCAGATTCCATATTCAAGCAACTGGAAAAACTGAAATGCTAATATTTCTTACGCAGATAAATATAAAGCTGCTGCAGAACCTTTCAAGAAATAAGAATTTTCAATTTATTTTCTTTCTCTTTCGCTTTTAAGAGAGTGGCATTTAGTTTTTTCTAAAAGAAGTTCGGATGTTTTTTTTTTCGTTTCGTTCTATTCACTAACGTATGAAGTTATTTTCTGATGAAGTGTCTATCTGACACAATACTGCCTTTTCCATGGGTGACGTCTATTGAAAAGAAAGTCACGAAGAAGATTCCTAAGAGAAAATATGAATTTCTTATTTAAAAAGTTGAGGCAGTGACAGATTTATTGACATCCCCTATATTACGTAACGCAAAGATAAACAACAGTAGTAAGAAATGTTTAATACAATAAAAGATACTTTGTTATAAAAGAAAGACATTATCAACGTTAGCAAATGCTGACATAAAATAAATTAGCTACGGTTAAACTATTATTAAAGATTTATAATATTTGACCATCAGGCCCATTTGGGGTCAACGAAAGTTTTAAAAAACTTTGGATGCCCTTCTGCTGCTACATGAAAATTTCAGTCTTTAAATCTTTTATGTTTTTCCTTCCCACAGCGCAATTTTTGACTACGTTTACAATAATGTCTGCTTTTCTGTGTGTGAAGAATTTTCGTCCACAATAACTTTTATATCAAACTTCTAATAATAAAAATTTCAGTTTTACATATTTAAGCTTTCTACTTATGTTATAGTAGTACGTGTAAATAGTTGATTAGAACTTAAGTAAAATCCATGACTGGAAGGGTTGCTATACTTGAAGTCTATAACAGATTTTAATGAAACTATATTAAAATATAATCCAAACATTTTCACTATTGGTACTTAAGAAATTTATATCAATGTGAACAACGTATTAAATTTTGACTAAAATTGATCAACCGGAAGTTACTCAAAGCTCTGAACAGATTTTCCTAAAAACATACTATTTGATAGAATCGAAAACTCCTCAAATGTGGCATTTAAAACTCGTATAGGTACATATGATGCATATAAAATCACGACTGGCACAATATGTTAGATTTTTACTATGTATGATAAATAGGAAGAGGCCCTTTATTTGGAACTCTTAATAGATTTTTGCGGAAAAATGTAGAATCGCTACAGAAAGAGATTAATTTAAAATAAGATGTATTAATAATAAGTATCGCCATATACAGAGGCTGTTCGCACATTTTTTAGACGATGTATACTGTATTCACAAAACTAAATTACATAAAATTCTTGTGTTTTAAATGTTCTATTTGACATCCCTTATTCTGAATTATCTTTCGACACCGCAATTTCCAGGATAATAATGCCTTTTGAAGTGTCAGAAGAGGTATTCTATCCCATTCCTCCCGAACAGCTTTCCAGAGTTAGACAGAAGGGTTAGGGTTTGGGGAGAACGTTTGGATAATGCAGTTTTTAAAAGTCCGAAAGCACAAAAATCCATAGGTGACACATCGGGAGATTTAGTAGGGATATCAGTGAAGGGTATGGCCTTGATACCAGTTTTTTGTTTCATTTCTTTTAGGAAATTTACAGTGGATTTTGATGTGTGACTGCTAGCTCTATCCTGATGGAGTGTCACAGATTGATGGCACTGTGGGTAAAGCGATGGTATTTCATTTAGAAAATTGGCGATAAAATATGTTCCTGATAGTATTTGGAGTTGATCTTGATATTTTTTTGCACTCTCTTTATTTGTAACTTGCCATTATAAGAAAAATCAGCAACAATCATGAATCCCTTAGAAAAACTATCTTTCGATTCTTTGAAATTTTTTTCTCCCCTTTTGTGATAATAAATGGCTCTTTTTTTGTTACAATCATTTAAATACACCCATGCTTCATCTATTGTGTAAATTGTTTTCCATTTGTTTTGGATAAGTGTTTCTCATATAGAATTCTGCAGCGTGTCCTGCGTTGAACGATATGCTTTGGAAGAAGAAGATGCACATTGCGTTTTTTCGCTTTCTTAAGATTTAAATCAACGTTTATCATTTTGTTTAAAGTGGACACCGAGCATTTTAATGATTTTGTAACTGTCCTTTGACTAAGGAGATTTTCTTTTAACATTAAACAACGTACCTTTGCTACAGTCGAAGATGTCCGTTTTTTCCTTGGATACTTGTTTGGAATTTTTGTCTCACTTGAGGCTCCAATTTGAGGTTTGTTTCCTTTCTTGTTGATGATATTACCCATCGACGCTTTAGATATCACAAAATCATGACTCTCACATCGTTTTTGGATAACGGAGTATGTATATTTCTCTTCGGAAAGAGCGTAAATGTAGCCTTCGAACCATTGCTTTGTTAAATTCGCCATTTTGAGTAAAAACAAAACTTTCAAGACACAGACAATAATTTTGACTTTTATAAACATAGTACAGTTGCAATTACTTCTTTTGCAGCAAGCGATTTTTTATTACCGCTTACCAAAATCGTCTAAAAATGTGCGAACAGCCTCTGTAGGAAGGCTATTTATTTTATACCCACACATGATATTAATACGGATTGCATAATTATTTGGCTATTTATTTAGAATTGTAATTAAAATTGCTTTATTTTCCCGTACAACGTAGACAGTTTTTGAAGAGAAAGCTACGTCGGAAAAATAAAAATAAAACAGTGCGTGCATTTAATTTTTAATAAATAAATGTATCGTAATTACTGTTGCCATCCAGAAAAATCTAGAAAAATCGAGATTGTTCTAGTGATAATTAAAAAGCTTATAAAAGCCGAATTGAAACACCTCATCTCAGTTGTAGTTGTAGTTGTAGCTGTTTAAAGCGAACTGCTGTTTCTTTACTTAATGCTGGTGCGATAGAATTAGTTTATCTGTTTTGAATTGAGTTTTGCTAAACGTTTGAGATATTGTGATCTTGTGCGAATACCTCTGATAAAATATTTCAGCATTTTGAATTATTTCTTGTGGAAAGAATAAACTTTGTTAACTTTTTAACGACTTGTGCATTAAATCCATAACGAACCTGTACGCACGCAACAATTTTTGGTGTCAGAAGTGTGATTTGAATGCCATTCACGAGAGCAATGGAAGAACAATTGAGACAGCTTGTCATTGCTTTTGCTGCATTCCAAGAAGAGATGGAAGGGGCCGTCAACTCTGTTAAAGATGAGATGAAAGCTGGTCAAGAATCAGTTAAACAAGAAATGAGATTGGATCAAGAGGAAATGAGATTGGGTCAAGACGAAATGAAAAGAGAAATTGCTTGCATGATAGAAAACAAGTTCGAGGCTATGGAAGGAAGGATAGATACAGTTGAAGACAAAGTTGGATAAATTAAAGAAAGAGTTTCTTCAGTGGAGCAACGAATTGAAGAGAGAGTTTCTACAGTGGAACAAAAAAAGATGACAAAGTTTCCGCAGTTGCCAAAGAAATTGATACCTTAAAGAAATTCGTAGCGACGGCAGGGAGCAATACCGATGGATTTAAATTTTTACCCATGCCTGTTAAGACCTCTTGGCAAGTTTATAAAGACGCAATTTTCAATAGTTGCGGATGCGAATGGATGGAATTCCCAAGCTAAGGCCTGTCATCTCGCCTCTTCTCTAAGAGCACAAGCAGCGGATATCCTGCAGACGCTTCCCGAAAACCAGAGACTAGACTTCGAAGCTCTATCCGGCGCAATGGAGCTACGTTTTGGGAAGAAATGTTTGAGAGACGAGAGGTTTCAATTTAAATCCCGTCAACAAAAGCCCACCGAAACACTCCAAGATCTCGCCACGGATGTTGAAAGGCTGTCTCACATCGTCTTTAGGGAGTGCCCGACAGAAACAAGGGAAATCCTGTCGCTGCAGTACTTTATCGACGGCATCCGGGATCCTGAAATACAGAAAGCTCTGAGAATGGCGGATGTGAAAGATATAAAAAGCACTCTAGTGTAAGCCATGAAATTCGACTCAACTCAACAAGCAACTTGTAGAGATCGCTACCCAGTCAGAGCTGTGCGAGTCCACGAGCCAGTGGATCAACTGATGGCTCGTTTAGGTGATTTAACAAGACAAGTGAATGCCTTGCAGCGGAATATTGGTGACAAGAAACCGACCGTAGAGTTCTGGAACTGGGGTGCTTTAGGGCAGATGCAAAGGAACTGCCGAACAACCCAGGGCACGAAAAATAAGACAGACGATGCAAACAAACAATTAAATGCTATGAGATGGAAAAGGAGTGTCAAGAAACCAAAGTGCTGGAGCTGCGGAGCTGAAGTCCGCGTACGAAGGAACTGCTGAGCGAGATACGAAAAATAAGACCATTTTCCAGCAACGATTCAGGAAGTAAATTAATGATCATATCGCCGAGCAGAATTTGCGCGATAGTGAACAACCTCGTTTTAAAGCGCTCAGGGTTTCTGCAGTGTGTGGCAAGAGTAATGAGTTAGACATCAATGGGCACATCCATGGAGTTGCTTGCAATGTGATCATTGATACATGAGCTAATGTTACCATCATTCGAAGAGATTTAGCTCAAAAATTTAAGAATAAACTGATTTGGACGCCATCTTGTGTTACCCTCCAGATTGCGTCCGGTGAGAAAATCGACATAGAAGTAAAGTTACACGTGAACATCGCCTTTGGAAGTGCCACCTACTATCACACGGCATATGTAGCAGATATTACAGATCTTTGCATACTTGGATTGGACTTTTTAAGGAAATACAATTTTTTATTGGAATTAAAAAACAAGAAACTGCTTTCAGCATCTGAGGACACGAATATCGATCATCAGAAGGGATACTCAGCTGGAAATGCCAACGTCTTGTCTGAAAGGCGCTGCTCAGAAAGCTGCCGAAATCATACTAGGGTTGGAAAGAAAACCAAGACTACCACCAATTCTCTATCCCAGATGCTCATCGGTGGTGGTCTTCGTTTGCCTTGTGATCTCTTGTTTGGCCGCCCTGCAGATGCGCCTTCATCGCTTGAAGAATACATCCAAGATGTCCAGGTCCGGTTTGAAGTGATGCACCGTTCTGCACGAGATTGAGTCAACTTGGCAAGGGAGAAGATGAAGACCCGAAACGACACGAGAGCTACTGAACATCGGCTCAAAGAAAGAGACAAGGTGTGGTTGTGTAAGTCGAGTCGACGGAATAGACTCTCTCCGAATCTACAGGCACCTTGGGATAATCCGTACACAGTCCTAAACAGCCTGAACGACGTCGTGGTTCGGATCCGTAAGTCATCAAAATCTAAACCTAAAGTCGTTCATTACGACAGGTTAGTTCATTCATAGTACATAGAATATACAATTGTAAATAGTAACGTAAATAATATAAGACCATGGGCCTTTTTGTATTTAGTATATGATAGTATTTTATTGTATTTACACTGGTGTGCAATAATTAAGGACTAGACGGTTTTTTCAATATAACTTTGTACAAAAGCTTTCCAAATCAACACATTTAATACCGTAAGATCCCCAATACGTAAGGACATGAGTAATGTAAGCAACACTTACTAAAAGAGAAATCAGAGGGATAAAAAGAAGCTTTATTGAAAAAGGAGCATGGAGCGCAATGCGACTGAAGGCCGAAACATCCCTGTGATGGGTGTCCAGCAAGAAACATCCAGTCTTTAATAGGGGATATGATCTCCTCTGACTGCTAGGCAGGTGTCACATCATTTGTGCATGCTGGATATGTGGTTGTTAATGAGTGGTTGAGACACTGCTTCTCGTTCCTCTTGTAGCACCAATCGCAGTTTCGTAATCGTTACTGGCTATAAGTTACGTGCTGCCACGGGCTCCCTAGTAAGTTCCGTACATGCTTGACGGGATTTAGATCCAGAGACCTTGCCGACCAATCCATGTGTTCAATATCTTCACTCTCCAACAGCTCTTCGACAGTAACTGTGCGATGAGGTGGAGCGTTGTCGTCCATGAAGAGGAACTGAGGACCCATAGCCCTTGTGAAAAGACGCATGTAAGGAAGAAGAACCTCGTTACAATAGCAGTCCCAGGTGACGAACCTCCTTGGGAGATATGAAGGTCGGTCCGGCTACCAAGCATTATGTCTGCTCGAACGAGAACTCCGCGACCTCCAAAACAGTCCCTTTTGATGATGTTGAAGGGGTTATTGCGTGTTCCCCGCTCTGTCCAGATGTGTATGTGTCTAGAATCGCAACTCAGACTAAATCTGCTCTCATCTGTAAAGAGTACTCGTCCCCATTCATTGTCTCTCCAATTCCGGTGTTCCCGGCACCACAGAGAACGCCTTCTCCGATGGGCAGGCGTTAGAGGTACACACCGTACAGGGCGTCGTGCAAACAGACCACCACCGTGCAGTCTTCTGGCCGCGGTAAAACGCGATATCAGTCGTCCAGTCGCCTGTGTCGTGTGTCTAGCGATTTCTCCCGCTGTCTGCCGCCTGTTTCGTCTGGGCTGTAAGGCAATATACCGGTAATCTGCGGATGTGGTTCCTCGTGGACGACCACTACTAAACCCCCGGATAGCTGTTCCTATAGTTTGAAATTGTCTCCAAAGTCGTGAAACGATGCTGTGAGCAATTCCGAACTCTGCAGCCACACGTGTCACACTGCGGCCTTCCTCCATCTTCCCAATGATTCGACCTCGGGTAAAAGCATCCAGATGTCGTCTAACAGATTGATTATTTGCCATTTCTCGCTGAGGCAGCAACTCGGTGTGATTTTAACTGCTATACGGCGTGCAATCTCTTTGCCAGAAATACTGATCTTACACCGACAACATGCTTTATACTACTCTGACACTCCCCCATTACAACTACCTGCATATCTGCGCATGTGCTACCGTACATCACCTTACTTAATCTCCTGATTGGTCTTTCTGTCCGCTCTGCCTCTTTGTTTAGCTGATATGCTAATTTTTCGACTTCGTCCTTAATTTTTGCACACCAGTGTAGTATTCGTATATTGTATTTGATTTGTATTTTGTATTTGATAGTATTTGGTATTTGATAGCTTTTGTATTTGATAGTATTTGTATTTGGTATTTGATAGTATTTGAATTGTATTTAGCTTGTGATAGTATCTGAGTTGCTGAAAGTTATTCATTGCAATTATTGTTTATTTTGTTATTGTAATGTAATGCTTATTATTACATTGATGCCTTAGTTTACGTTTGGCTTCCTGTCCAGGGATTGTACTGCCCGGGACGTGCAGTCCTTGGGAATTGGGAAGGGGCTAGTGTTACGAATTTCATTTTTATTTGGCTATTTATTTAGAATTGTAATCAAAATTGCTTTATTTTCCCGTGCAACGCAGACGATTTTTGAAGAGAAAGCTACGTCGGAAAAATGAAAATAAAAGAAAGCATGCATTTAATATTTAATAAATAAATATCTCGTAATTACTGCTGCCATCCAGAAAAATCTAGAAAAATCGAGATCGTTCTAGTGATAATTAAAAAGCTTATAAATGCCGAATTGAAACACTTCATCTCAGTTGTAGTTGTAGCTGTTTAAAGCGAACTGCTGTTTGTTTACTTAATGCTGTAGCGATTTCGCTGTGAGATAGAATTAGTTTATCTGTTTTGAATTGAGTTTCGCTAAACGTTTGAGATACTGTGATATTGTGCAAATATCTCTGAAGAAATATTTCAGCATCTTGATTTCTTTCTTGTAGAAATAATGAACATTGTTAACTTTTTAACGACTTGTGCATTCAATCCATAACGAACCCGTACGCACGCGACAATATTTATCTATGTGTAAACGTAGAAGGGAATGATTTTTATAATAGCGTTTCATTTGCAGGAACTCCTAAACTCTTTTAATGCAGGTTTATTACCGGAAAATGTATTTCTTATTTTTTTTTGCATTGTTTTTGATGAGGCACAAAAGAAAATAACAAATTCGAAAACATCTTTTGCTTTACGTCTTTTTGATATCGAAGTGCACGCTATTCACTATTCATGTCTCATTCCAAAAATGAGCAAGTATTGTTTACTAATGTCTAAATATCTCGGGGATATATGTGAAGATCAAAATGAATTTAGATTCATTAATTAGAATCTGATATATACACCACGTGACTTCCTTGTACTGAATAACGCATTCTGCACCTCCTTTAATCTTATTGGATTGAATTAAATCTACTTCATCGATAGCGCATAAACCACAATAGAATTAATGCGCTCTTGAAAATCCACTATATTTGTTTACCATAGAGACACTCTGGCTCTAGGTTCACTTAACAGCGCTACATCTCATTCATTTTATTACTCAGAATGCACACAAATTATGTATATCATCAGAAGAAATATCTAATTGTTGCCACATGTTCTTTTCAAATACCATAATAAATCTAAAACGATGTATAAAAGAAATCAAACAAACAAACAAACAAAAAAAGAAACAGTTTTTCACAGACGATTCAGTATTTCTCATTCAATTAATTCAGTTCGCGACAAGGAAAAATACATGAAAATCTCAAAATATCTATATTAAAAATTACGAAGTAAATCTTAAACACTTATTGCTCGAAAAAATTCCAAAACTGATTAAGCATGATTTAATTCACAATAATAAAAGGCGTTATCTTTGTTGTTACGAAGCTTAGTTTCTCTAGATTGGCAACAAATTCAATATTCTGCTATTTGAAATGTAAACAAATATGGCTGCTATGCTAAACATAATTAGGCTTAGCCGCACTTAAAGAACTTTTAAATTGTTGATAATGCTACAACTATAACATGCAGGTTAACTAAAGGCATAGAAACATTAACCGGAAGATAAGAATATAATTCAGTCATTTTTCAAGCAAAACATGCACAATTTACAAGCACATAAGAAAAGAAAGTAATGGAGCTCACTAAGCCGAGTAACATAGTGGATATATATTTATATAATTTGCCGATTGCAACTAAAATAGGAAGTGTACATCTACATGTTACAGCAGTCCTATATACAAAATTTCAGCGTTCTAAGGCTACTCGTTTTTGAGTTAAGCGAGATACGTAAGTATGTACAGAAGTCACGTAAAAAAATCTCTTCTGATTCCATTTTAAATCAGGTTTATAATTCGCTTCGGGAAAAGGAGCTGTTTATTCTGTCCTTACTTACAGGTGTCATGCAAAAACCTCGTTAAATTGCCTTCGAGAGCAGTCAAAAATGGATATTTTCGTTGAAATATGGTATCGAGAATTTTTCATGATTACAATACTTTACTTCGTACAAGGAAGAAAAAATTAAATAAATTTAGGTGAAAGCACGGTAAGAAGAAACATTTGCTCATTTAATATTATCAAGCTAAATGCAGACAATATTTTAAATCAGTTATTCTTTTTACTTCTCTGTATGAAGTGAAGGAAGTACCGTAATCGCGAAAAATTTCGAGGATCATATTTCAACGAAAATGTCCAATTTGACCTCTCCCTAATTCATTTAAACAATGTTTTGCGGCACATCCGTACGTACGGACAGAATGAAGGATTATTTTTTCCCAAACGGATTATAAAGTTGATTTAAAATGGATTCACAAAAGATTTTTCCTTAAATAAAAATTAGCACAGTTTTGCAGAAACGGTAAATCTGACGTGTTTTTAAATTAAAATATTTAGAATATTACGCTTTTCAAAATCAGATTGATAAATTTTGTTGGAAACCTTGCAATACAAAAAATATATCTAAAAAAAAACGACCTGTGCAATCTGAATTATGCACATTTTGGCATAGATATCATTTTAGTTTTTTTAAAAATTTATTTAGGATAAAGGGCAAATATTTGCTGGATGTAATTAAAAAAATTAAATTATAAGAGAGAGGGAAGTTTGATTTTTAGATCGATGCAAGCTTTCAGATTTTAAATTACGTCCAAAGGGACTTTTTTTAACGTTTTGTGCGCTGCTTTTATTTGTTAAATATCATGTTCTTCGCACTTAAACCACAAAATTCAGTTCAAGAGCAATATCGCAAAATAACTTTAATATCAGCGTACCCTTTAGGATTTCCGATACACAGTTTCGCGTTGGAGATAAAAATTTTCTTTTTTTTTTTTGTGCAGTGTTGCCACTGCTCGCTTTGAAATCTTTGAGTTAGTCAATCAAAAATTCGATAAAGTGTTACAAAATATGAAATCGATATTAAAACAAACTCCAAATTCTGGCTTCCATATGCCCATATTCATTGGAAGATTACGTTATTCAAAATTTGATGGCTCTAGGTACCGTCCTTTTATCACAAAACAAAAACATATATACATTTTTGCAGACTTTTCATTATTTAATTTCTGTAAATATTATACAAGGTTGTAATATTTGGTGGCAACCATTTGAAAAGTGAACCGACATTTATAGTGAAACCAACGCAAAATGCCAAAACGAAATTAATATCCCTTCTGGGTTAACGCCCTTTGGGCGAAAAATTATTTAAAAAATAAATTTTTTAAATAAGTCAGAGAAAATGAGTGAATTTTATTTGGTTTAAAACTAAAATTTAAGTCATAAAAAAGAAAGGTAATTTAAGAAGAAGTAAGTTTAAGTAAAGATAAATAATAATAATAAAAAAGAAAATCTGAAATGTTTCAGACTTTAAATTACATCCAAAGGGGCGTTTTTTAACACTTTATGTGTTACCTTTATTTATTAAATATCATGTTCTTCGCGTTTAAACCGTAAAATTCATTTAAAGAACAATATCGCAAAATAATTTTAAACTGAGCTTATCTTTAGAATTTCCTATACACAGTCTCACGCCCTGGAGATTAAAAATGTTGTTTTCTGTACAGCGTTGCCGTTGCTCGCTTTGAAATCCTTGAGTTTGTTAATCAAAAATTCGTTAAATAAAGTATGAAATCGATAATAAAGCAAATTCCAAATTTCAAATTTGGGCTTCCAGATGCCCTTATTCGCAGCAGGATTACGCCATTCAAAATTCGATGGCTTTAGGTACCGTCGTTTTATCACAATGCGAGAAACATACATGCTTTTATGCACATTCGTCATTGTTTAATTTCTTTAATACAGGGCTACAATATTTGGCGGCAACAGTTTGAAAATTGAACTGACATTTAAAGTTTCCGATGCAAAATGGCAAAATGGAAACAATAGTCCTTTAGGGGCAAAGCCCCTTTGGACTAAAAATATTTTATATCATATTTTATATAATATTTTATATCATATATATCATATTTTATATTTTATCTCAGGAAACTTCCAATTTTTTGTTAAAATACACAAGTTAGACAAAGCTATGTATAAATCTAATATATACCCTAATTTTTGTTTGAGACATGAGAAAGAGAAGTTAAATTTCGTCTATCGGTGAACTTAGTACTGTTCCATTTTTTAGGATTCACTGTACTTCAGGCAGAAGTATATAGTAAGATTTAGTCGTTTGATTTTACGCTTCTGTTGTGTTTCTTTTAGCTTGTCTGAGTTTGCAGTGAAAGCCGGGACGAAAATTTTTGTAGTTCGCTTAAAGATTAGTATAATTTAAAGAAATCGAAATTTAACCTTATAATGTCATGAGAAAGGTCTACCGAATTTGCTCAGCAGCAAGACTTATACAATTGCATAAATATTTGTTCTTATAATTTAGAAGTAATTTTTACAGATTTTTATTTTATGTGTGAAGAAAAGAGCACATAACTTCCTGTCTGAAGTTTTGTTTGCTTTTAGTTAACCTCACGTTTTTGGGTCATTTTAACAAATCTTTTATTTATTTTCTATTTATTCGAAAATTTTCTAATTGCTTTGCATGCCTATAAGTATATTTATACAGTACATTCCATCAAATTTACTTAAAACTATTTTAGTGGAGTCTAGCAAAAATTAGAAATCGATAGGTTTTACAAAGCTGGCATGAATTCTTTCATAAAGCTTTATCTTAATCGATGATTTTGATAGATGTTTCCTCACTTAGAATATCGTGTTTGTTTTCAGTGGTTCAAACTTACAGTGGTTAGAATTATAGCAAACAGATACCAGATAAATCTTCTGGGCCAAAATTTGCAAAGTTTATGACTATTAATTGATATTTATAGCAGTGGGAAAAGAGGATAAGAGAATTATCGAGTTTCTAATGGGAAAAAATGGCATCAGTTTATCTTCTTGTACTACCGATAACGACTACTCCCCCGAAACTCATCGATCTTCAATCTTCTCTGCAAAGAGTCTCCTAAACATTATACATTCACTGCGCATTATAAAGACCATCTACTCAGAGTAAACATTATTTTATTTGTTAAACGGATTGAGCTTTATTTTCCTTCGATAATTAATAACACTTTAATTCTTCGTAGAAAGTATGTATCAAACGGCACACTATGAATCAAACGGCACGGAATCAACCAAAGTCTAAGTTTGAGGTTTTTGCGATCATTTTGCTACATGTGAACGAACTGAATACTTCTCAGATTTTTTTCGAATAACATTTAATTCGAAAACATTAATTATAATGATGAATATTTGTTAATATTAAAAACTTCTCTGGCAAAGATTGTTAAAACTTTTGGATCATTATGTCCCATTTTAATGTTATTTTACCAGTCATGTTTAACTCAGTAACTTGTCAAATGCTGTCACTGCAAGGCAAGTAAAAATTTTCGATTTTCCTTTCATACAGCCTGGCAAACAACGAACTATCTGTATTTTGCAATTCCGCATTCCATAAGATTTTAGCTTTTTAATTATAATTTTAAGTGTTCAATAAACTGTGAAATTTTAAAAGGATTAATTTATTTTTTAACAATTTATATCTTTAATTTTCAGTTTTGAAACTGTATTTAACTGCTTATATATAATGTATCCAACTGAAAATGTTATGAATATTTACGTTGTTACTAATTAATGTTACTTAACGTCGTTACTTAGAAAGGAAACTTCTAAGACAATCTATTACGCAATTTGCTATAGATATTGGTTTTTAAATTCCAGGTGACGATTAAGGAATGAGTGAATTATAGAACTATGAGCACTGTGGAAACAAACACCATAATATTTATATTTTATTTCTGAATTTGATCAGAAACATATAGTTAAGAATTATTTCCTTACCGATATTAGAGCTGTTATGTATTACTTATTTCAGTTGTGATTTAAATTGTTTTAAAGGTAATGATTTAATTTATTTTGCTTCAGACTTAAAGTTTAATTTGTTTTTAATTTTTTTGTAGTTGAACTTAAGTTTCTTTGGCTTGTTGAAAAGTAATTGTAGTCATTTAATTTGTTCTCTTGACAGTTTTGGTTAACGCTGATTTTAAGTTGCTTGAGTAATTAATTTTTCTTCTTTACTTTTGGTTGGTTAACTATTTAAATTTCTGTTTAGTTAATTATTATTTTTTCTTAACCTTGGTTGTTAATGTTAATCTCTTGATAAGTTGATCCTTAAGGTCAATCTTTTTAAAGTTTTGTTTACACAAGTTGGTGTTTAAAGTTTAATTAAAGTTTTATGTGCCCCCTTTTCTGCTAAATTTGGGATCCATATTTTCTGACTATGGTGGTCGTTTTGGTGTTGTGGAGAATATATATAAATTTTCATACTTGATTTATATAAAAATTTTCATACTTGATTATTGTATTTTAACTGAAGTAATTTTTATTTCCTTACTATGGTGGTCGTGTTTGGTGTTGGAATAAACCCTAGAAAATTATCCATGTAATTATTATATTTTTATTTAAGTACTTATCAGTATTGAAGTTAATTTGTATGTAAGATCAATAATTAACACTTATCCCTTCAAAACTTTTCCGTTGCCTTTCCAAATTATTTATGGGTTTGTTTTCGATTTCTTCGCCCGCTAGACGGTAGTCTGTGAAACATCTGTCAACATTAGTAACTTTTGCACCCTGCGG
>KK114236.1:246825-267699 GCA_000611955.2 Stegodyphus mimosarum | reverse complement strand
TGGCGACGAGGGCAGACTGAGACGAGGCTGACACGAGACGGAGACACGCCGCCATTGACGGAAGGAGACGGAACTGAAAATGAAATACGAATGAAAAAGACTATCTGAAGAGTAGCTGTCAGAGTTATCAGAGAACCAACGATGTCGGAAGAAATAGAAATGGACGAGAGAAAGGCTACTATGGAGGGCGAAGCATGTTTAAACTTTTTCTTAACTAATTACTTCCTTTTTTTCTCTCCTTATAGAAGGCAAGCTATGGCTGTCTCTTATTGTGACGTCTCCTGCCATGATTCTGTAACAAGTAACCTTACAATAGAGGGGAGTCTGCAATGTATCTACTATGTTAACTTCACTGTTTGAATTGGTATGACTATTTACATAATTCCTCCACACCGCCACCAATGTAACTAATTGTAAATTATTCAGTAATATCTTAATAAATTCCATATTTAATTTTAACTTTTCTTGTAATGTTTTCACTTTTTAAATTTAGAACACTGGACCAGACAGTATATGTTTCACAACGCATTAAATTAAATTATTCTGTTGGAGCTCTTGGTCACTATTTACGATTGATTTGAACACTAGTTTTACAGTATTTATTGTGTTTATCATGTTGTCACAAACCTTACACATTCATGTTATTGAGAATTGTTTATCCAAATATTGACTTTTGGTATTGAACTTAAACACAAACTCTTAAGAATTAAAAGCTCCAACAGAGCTAAAGTTATTGCATCAGCAACATTTAATACTACCTGTTATTGAAATAATTTATATTTTCGTTATCTAAGTTATTTGCACTGAAATAAATGCAACATTTTAGATTGCAAATAGACTACTTAATCTTCTAGACGTAGGAAAAGGGCAGAATTTCGCCTAATGGACTGCACGTTTGATGCAGGATATCTGTAAATTACTCAGCTGATTAAGAACTCAATAAAGAAAAATTTCTTACACACAGATGTAAAACGGCTCTGACAGTTAAAGATGCTTCAATTTCCATAAATACAAAGAACACACTGCGTCTTCTCTTATCATTGCTATTAACTGATCACTGTGAATGCTGAGCCACATTGTGAACCAATGAAAACAATTTTGGCCGTTTTTTAACGTTTGGAGGTAAGATTGCATTGTTTATTTATCCAGTTTGTACTATCTGTTTCTCTATGCTCCTTCTATAAATCGTTTTTTTATCTTTCCTCTTCAGGTATTTAGCCAAATAAATAAAATATCTATTCTTTAAACATTATGCCAACTGGATCAGTAAGGCTTATAATGGCTCCCATTTGTTTTTGACATACACTTGTACTTTTTAAATTTGTTTGCATAGATTTTGTACTAAATATTGAAATTTCTCTAATTTTTCCTAATAAATTAATTTTTCTCTAGATATTAAAATATCATCAAAATAATCTCTGCAATAAAATATTTTATTCCAAAAATGTTAATCTGTAACTCACATAATAACTAGGTCGCTTGAAAGTTTTGTCGAGATGCTTTGGAAAATGTTGTTTCTGGTCATTTTTTTCTTTTTTCGTTTTTTGTTTTGCTTTGTTATAAATATAAATACATCGGGAGAATTCTCATCTGTGCTTTGAAATTATTAATTGTGCAGCAAATTGCATTAAAACTTTCTCTGAAGTGTACCTTTTAAGACGGTATAAATTAACTACAAGTTTTGCTAAAAATTTAACTATTCATTATTACAGTATTCTGAGCACTCCAGAAATCCCTGAAGCAAACAGAAACTGTGTGGAATGTTGAAAATTCTCTGAAGTCTGGACCACGTTCCAACCTAATACGATGGTGTTGGACATTCAACTTACGAAAAATCAAATAAAACACAAACATTAATGTTAAGAAACTTATAGCGGATTTAGAAGAACAGTTTATAACAAAAATTAACCCTGAAACTATTAGAAGAATCATTAGAGTATAAGGGTACAATGCGCGATCAGCAAGAACGAAAATCTTCGTCGACAAGAATTAACCCTGAAACTATTAGAATAATCATTAGAGTATAAGGGTACTATGGGCGATCAGCAAGAATGAAAATCTTTGTCAACAAGAAAACAAGGAAAATACCCATAATATTAGCATAATCTATATTAAGTTAGCATTTATCATATTAAAGCAATGTTACATTTGCAAGCGAGTCACAAAACAATGCGTTTAAGTTCGATGGACGAATTGCCATGCAGTGAAAAGTCGAATAAAGAAGTCAATCCGAAAATAATATTGGCTATGATTAAGCATGTGGGTGGAAGCATAATGGTTTGAGGACGCTTTGCTGCCTCTGGAATGAGAAATAGTTTCTACAGAAAATAATTTGGATAAGTATATAAATATTTTTAATGGAAACCTTAAGGCATCTGCAAAAAACTTGCGAAATACATTTAAGTTATATCACGATAACGATCGTAAACATACGATATTAGCATATGGTTATTATAAGCTACCCTGAAGTGTCCAAACACCTCCATATTCTTCAGACTCAAATCCTATCGAACATATATGGAGAGAATTAGAGAAAGGCATAATAAAATATGATATTTCTGCGAAAGTTCTGTTAAAAGCAATTCTTAAGGAGGAATGGGACAAATGGAACATTCTCTCTCAAAACAATTACATAAATCCGGGCCAAAGCGCATGAAAAGGGTAGTTTTAGCTAGAGAATATCCAATGAAGCATTACATGTCTCGTTATTTTCATAGTTTTATTAAATTGTTTCTTCAAAGCATCGGAATACTTACGTGAGTTCATTTTTAGATCTTTTTGAATAAACAGTTTTTTTTTATTTTGTTTGTTTTCGGAAAACTATACCTTTTCCGAAAAGTTAACACGAAAAAACATGCATTTAGCCACTATAAAAATTTGTGAAACAGCACTCGCAGTTATTAAATGGATCCTTTTAATTGGATTAGCTATTAATACTGTTTATTATGCATCAAGTCCGCGTATCACTTTTGCTACTATGGCTACTCGAGCGAATTTAGACGGAAGAACATGTCCAAACGTAAGCAGGCAAGTTAATATTTCTCGAAAGGCATCCAAGCCGAAGCTAAAATTTCAGTGATTGATTAAGGAAATGCGTAGTGCAGAGTACAGTATTTCTGCTTCTTCAGAGCTCGAGCCTAGAACTTTCTTAAGCAATGAAGAGATGATCATTAATTTTAAGTTGAAACTTAAATCAAAAATCAGATCGACGATGTCAAAATACCGTATACTTCCACATACTTCTAACAAACCATGATAGTTCTCCGTAATATTTATAGACTTTATAGACTGAAAAGATAAAATTTCAAAAGTATTTATTTGGAGAAATTTGTGAAAATGCTACGGTGAAAATGTGCACAGAAACGGGATAATTTCGAACTATCTACGCAACCAATTTCATGTACATGACGCATAAACAAGCAATCTAGAACGTGCAGTAACCTTTAACTTTCTGACCGGCCAAGAAATTATACCAAGAAATTATGACAATAAATTAAAGGTACGTAAATATAGGTGTAAAGTAGCAGGAGTATTTTAGCATTATGCCTTTTTCTCAGAGCACATGTAAAAAATTTGGGCTTTCTTAGCAAACCCCTGTGCTGGTCAGACGGTTTTAACAAAGCAAGTGTCAGTTTACACTTAGAACCTGTTTTCTCTTTCTTTATAGCATGTCTCTTCGCGGTTTGATTGGTTAGTACGTCCGGCTAGCTCGAGAGGATCGGCGTTCGAATACCGGTGAGGGCATTACACACATTTTTAAATCTCCTGCATCGATTTAATGACTCTACACACTTATGGGGTTTTAACTTATCTGGTAAAAGTTAATTAGTCTGAAATCCCTAACAGACATGACACGAATTATCTCTGTGTCTGAATGTATTTACAAATTCAGAGAAAGATTTAAATAAACCTTTTATATTTAACATTAGAACGTAAAGGCACGTTCTCTTGCTAACAATATCAACCGTACTGGAATAGTTAATTTCTAAACAGAATAGCTAATTCGAATTTAAAACGTAGAATAGTAGCCAAAGGATACACAATTTAAATATAATCTAAGCCGGCTCAAAAATTCTACCGGTGTGTCAAATTAAAGTGTCGGTAGCGATTAACGCAAAGCAGAAAATTACAACCATCAGAGTTGGCAGGAATTAAACGTAGCGTGCGTTAGCAGGCCAGAAACCGTTCTGCCTTACAGTTCCAAAACAGTTTACTACCTAAACTCATTTACATTGTGGTGAGGGAATGAAAAGGAGAAATTACAGTAAAAACTGAAATTTTAAATAACTCCTTAATTTAAATAACAACCTTACAATTTTCTCTACCAGAATTTAAGTATTCGCAACGAAGATCTTTAACGACCTATTTTAAATTTTAAACTTAGAACATGAGCGGACGTTTACATACGTGAGTTTAAAAGTCTAAAACTAAATTTAAATTTTCCCAGAAGATTCAATTTCCAAGAAGAGAACTTCATATCATCACTACACTATTTGAATATAATCTCCTTCCAGGTACATGGATTGAAAAATATTTTACCATCTTTAAAAATCATGTAAGGGCTAGAAAAAAGAATTTAGAAGGCAGAACATAACTTACGGGCATTATAAGCAAAATAAATTTATAGCAATTAAAATTTTATTTTTTATTTAACTAATTTTATACTTATCACTATTTGTAATTAGCATCATTATTATTAATTATTTAATTAACGTTTAATTTACAGTCCCTCAATTTTAGTTAAAAGGTTAACATCTAAATGTTACCAAAACGTTTTTATCCTCACCGCAAAAGTGTCTTTACTGGTGCAAAGTACTTTAATTTAAACTGAAAAATCGTTTGAATTGAAAAAATTAAATTAAAATACTTCTTTTATATTGAAGTTTATATATAATCTGCAGTTCTAGTTATACAATCTGCGGTTCCTCTACTAATTGTAGGTCTAAATTAAAGATATATTTTACTCGTTTTCTTTGTTTATAAAATTAGGGAATCAAAGGCTTTTAGTAAATCTTACCCATTTTAATCCAGAATATTCGGTCCAAAAAAAGACAAAATTTACCTATATTTTGATTGTCTTCAGGCACTGCAAACTTAATTACGGCAGCATACTGTGCAGTATTCAAGGAGATTGTATAGTGGACAGATTTCCCAACACATGTGCGCAACTCCTTTTGTATCTACCAAAGTATTACAAGTCTTTGGAAAGGGTTGAAAGAAAAAGAGAAAATATTTATAAATGGAAAATGATTAAAAAGTTAGCTATACAATCTGCGCAATTCAACCACTATACAAAAATTTCTGTACACATACATTTTACATTCGTGTAAGAAAAAACTGTAAAATTAAATGTATGCTTATGCAGACCCATTCTCCTATAGAACTTTTAATTCTAAATTTATATTTAATTATTGATTTTTACCAATACTAACAAGGGGAATTTGTAAAGCTCTTAAAAATTACCGTTGTTATTTTTGGTAACAAATAACAGTACAGCTGCAGACTGAATACATATTTCACATATAAAAAGGAAAGCTATTTATTAGCCCAAAGGACGTTATCCCAGACTTGCTATTAATTTCCTTTTGGCAATTTCCGTTTCACTTTTCACAAGTGTTGTTACCAAATATTGTCCCCCTGTGTTATATTTAAAGAAATTAAATTACGAAGAATCTGCATATATGTATGTATATTTCTCGCATTGTGATAAAAAATGGTACCTAGAGCCATCACATTTTGAATAACGTAATCGTCCACCGAATATGGGCATCTGGAAGCCCTGGTTAGAAATTTGGAATTTGTTTTATTATCGATTTCCTATTTTGTAACACTTTAACGAATTTTTTAATAAAAAACTCAGTGATTTCAAAGCGAGCAATGGCAACACTGTACGAAAAAAAAACATTTTTATCTCCAGCTCGTGAGACTGTGTATCGGAAATTCTATAGATATACTCATTTTAAAATTATTTTGTGATAATGCTGTTAGATTAAATTTTATGATTTAAGTGCGAAAAACATAATATTTAATAAGTAAAGGTAACACACAAACCGCTAAAAAACGCCCTTTTGGTCGTAATATAAAATCTGAAAGATTTGAGATTTTCTTCTCTTTTGGCAGTTTTTCAAAATTCAGTCGAATTCTTAGCTGCCATGCAGTTACTAATAATGACGATTTTTCAAATAAAAACATTCAAATCTTCATTTTAAGCAATTCCTTTAGTTTAAAAAATTATGAAACCATATTTCTAAACTAAATAGAAATTCTAATGAACTGAATGTAAATTAATGCTAGTGGATGCATCGGAGTACGTTGGGGGAGGATAAAAGCACATAAAATAATTTTAATTTACATCGACTTGGTTTAATACAAAAAAATTCCATTTTAGCTGTCATAGCATTGTTCGTTACATGCGACTAAGATTGTAATTTGAAACCCCATATACGAAGTGTTATAGGGCATTCACTGAATTTCAAGAAACAGTAGAAGCGATAATATAAAAATAACATACCTAGGAATAAATATGTTCAACTCATTTAAATTTTTGACAATTTGGATTAAAAATCCGATCTTGTTAGCAGCCTCGCTATTTTATATTTATTCACATAATACAAAGAATATTCCTGGTTACCCAAAACTATATATAATCCTTTTCCCCTGGTGCATATAACTAAAACCATGCAATTTAAAATTAGTTTTCTTAATACATTTTATTCGAACTGCAGATAAAACTACGGTGTAAACAGATGGCAAAATATAAGTGCTATTTCGCATAGTTGTTGTTAATTTACTTAAATTATTACATGTATCGTTTCATTCAGTACTCAAATTTTCAATACACATGCATTTATCATTTTGCATAAAATAAATTACTTGATGCTCAAAGGTTAAAGAAAATAGTGAGCTTCATATTTAATACAAGCACTAAAGGTATTCATTGCTTTCTACAGACCGTTTGATAAACAATAAGATTTTCATTTCGTGCGAGAATTCTAATTTCTGAAAACTAAGTAAGAACAAACATTTTTAAACGCAATTTTATAACACAAAGTAATTTCGTTTTATTGCTTCTGAGTTGGAGTACGTTCTTCTATAAATAAGAACGAGCTAAAGCATTTTACGCTTTCATGCTTAGTGATAATATTTTCGACACTGAAAAAACAAATAAAAACACATTGGAACTACTCCCATTTATCTAAAATAATTGAGGCGGAATTATTTTGGCTTATATATTTTTTCCCTTTCAGATAATTTCCACCTAGGCTCATTTTAACGAAAAAAAAGGCTACTTTGCGTATTTTATTTCCAACAATAATTCTATTTTAAAAATGTTTTGAATACAATTTCAAAATTTTTACTCTATTTGTTTCGTTTTTATTTAAATTTCGTGAAGAAAGTAAAATGAATTTAATTAAAAAAGGCTATAATAGCTATCGAATTGAAATTATTTAAATATTGTTTTTATTACACTTATTGCTTCAAAGAGAATGCAGCGTGTAAAACTGGAAAATGCCCCAAAAATGTACAATAAATGAATTTGGAAATCCTTATATTCAAAATTAATAGCACTGTAGCATAAATGTACAAATATTTATAAAAGGTGCTGCTTATAGAATTAAAATATTGATGTCTAGTAAATAACCAACATTGTCCAGTTTGAGAAGTCATGTTTTGGAATATCGTTAATGGTAAAGGAAGTCTTTGAAAATTTCCTCACAAAACAAAAAAAGGGTCACTTAGTAAGCAGTACCATTTTTATAATTTATTGAAAATTTATGAGCTTATCTTAGTAGCATATTCCCGTTCAAAAAACAATTTTCAAATGAAACAAATTTTGACTGATATAAACAATTAGAAAGAGGAATCATTTGAAAGTAATAATTCTTTGGGCTGATTTTAGAGGCTGCTCTTTTCATATAGTAAGCCCACTTATATTCATTAAATATCTGTATGTACCTCTAAGTAACGTGGTAATGATCAAAAGTTGAATTTAAAAAATGGCAGATAAATTGTTTTTAGATTAATGGATTCAACGTAATTAACTTAAACTCTTTGACAGAGGGTAGTTTACTGTATTGTAATTTTCGAAAGCTCATGTTATTATTTACTTGCTCTAAAACAGGTAATTTCCTTACATTGACTCAATATAATGAACATACGCGAAAAGTTTCTTTCTCTGTATTTAATAAAACTGATAGAACATCAAGAAGTTCAAGCACCTATAGTATATTATATTTAGTAGTGTGCGTCATTTTATCTAAGTCTTGTTTTCTATCGTGGATTTGAGAACAGAAATTTTTAGAAGACAGAAATTCTTTAAATCGGAAATTGATGCTATACAGATGTTGATGGCCATCTAAGAGTAAAGTTGCCATTCGAACTAATGACACCATTTTATATGAAAGGAGAGGGGGCGGGAAGGCTTTCCAATAAACCCGATGACACCGAAAACGAACTCAGTATGGGCATCAGAACTGAAATAAAAGTTTTCGCTTCGGCCTACAAATTACTACGTTTGATTTACAGCTGAGCCAATTTTTTCTCTGCACATGTCTTTAGGGTGTGTTATCGTCATCTAGAAACCGATGCGATTGATTTATCTTTGAGAGCATAGACTTCCATAGCTCGGAAACTCGTAATTCTGAGTCGCTATATCTCTCGGGAATAAAGCGTCTCAACTTTCGTTCTGAAAGTACCGCTTGCTTTTGATGTTTGTGCTTTAAAAGACATAAAATCAAACAAACACTATCGTAGAGGAATGTCTCATCCTTCAAAATAAAAAAAAGATGGTTGAGAGCTATTTCGGAAAAGGAAAAAATGAAGCGAAAAAGGTAATAAAATAAAATAAATTCCAGCAGATAAAAGTCTGGAAGTGTCATCTAGCTTAATGACGTTGATGGCATCAAACGACGATATATATATAGAGAGAGAGAGAAAGAGAGAGAGAGAGAGAAAAGAGCCATTTTCATTATCTTTTGAAAATGGGCTAAAACTATGATGAATCATTATGTGGTTGAACTGTTTAAAAGTTTCATGATGAGTTTCATCGATTTCGAACATATTTCATTATTTATTTGATTTTTGTTTCTAGCTTATCATTGACAACCAGAATGAACTTAGTTTTAAATTAAGGTCTTTTTCTGTGAAAATCCAAATGCCATATAAAGAAAAGATGACATGTGGATTATTTTGAATTCTGTTAAGTCTTTTGCTGTGATAATAATAGCAAGGATAAGCTATTTGAAATAAAATAATGTGCTTCTAGAAGAATGATATAAAGAATGAGATGATGAGAATGATATAAAGGCAACATTTCGTATTTTGCAGAACTTATCAGCTGTTGTGTTGATGCTCAAAAGAAGAAAAAAATTTACTACAAAAATTATTTTGAAGGAATTTTGTATATTTTATTTTTATATGATAGCTAATTTTAATATCAGAAAATAAAAGTTAATTTTTCTCGATGTAATTCCAAAACATCAGATGTATGAACTTATAAGGCCACGAAGAGTTTAAAGAATTCATAAATAAAACAAATACACACACGCACATCCGCACATATATATGTAGCATTTTCGAGAGCCTCATGGAGAATCACGATATGGTTAAAGTAATTCATCGGGTTTTATTTCTATTGAACTGAATTAATTAACCGAGTTTAATTTTTTCAATTTTACACATATTGCCTTTTTTAAATTTAGCTTTTCCTTTTTCCCATTTTAGACTATAATCCTTTCATATTTTTGTCAATTCGGAAATTTTTCTGTATGAATTATTATTAAAACTTCTTATTCATTTTACTTCTAGTGTCTTCTGAAATAAATTCGTTTTTTCAAAATTTTGAAATGTTGATTCAAAAACTCGTGATTTACAATAGCTGCTTTCGATTTTGATTTTGAATAGTTGCTTCTGAAGGTTTTTAGTTAATATGGATCCTCTTTGGTTCAAAATTTCTTTAAATATTTATTTAGCAGATTGCTAATTTACGTGATGGATTTTCAGGTTTCCTACATAGAGAATTCTTTTTCATACTGTTTATTTTTTTAGTACTTTTCGTTTTAGGGTCACATCGATTTGATAATTAATTAAAATGTAAAAAATGAAAAAAATAAAAAAAATGTTTTTACTTCTTTGCACCTTTAACTCACGTTAATTAACAATTTCATTTGGCCCTTCCCTTTTAATAATTTCAAGAATTCACAATCATCCAGATATAATTCAGAAACGTGGCTTCGTTAAGATATCTTCGGCTATTCTTTGAAAAAGACAAAGGAATTTTTAGCAATTTATTAACTTTATTTTATTATGGTATATTAATTTTATTACGTTATTTTACTGAATTGTTTTGTTTTTGTTTCAATTTTGATGTACATCATATGTGTATATATAAATATTCATTCTTTTCACTTTCACTGTTTTTAACTCTACACCTATCGCTTGTATAATAGAATATGTATAAGAGCAAAGTTCGAACTTTGTCTGCTACTATGGAATACTAACTAATCACGTAGTATGAATTCTATAGAACTCACCAAGAATTTTGATCACTAATAAGTCATAATATTTGGATTTGCTGGCTTTCCCACTCTACGTCGTGAACATCCGAAATGACCATAAAATAAAGTAAAATATCTTCACAGCTCAAGGAAGATATCTGATGCTTTCCAATACCTTTTCTTAATTTACGACACACAGTACCCGAAAGCATAGTTAAATTTTACATATTAAAACACCGGCAGATTATTCTGCATCCCGTCTCACCACACACACGCACTTCTTTTAAGTCGCAATTCCAGTTCGCGCCCACCAGCGGCTGAGTGGTAAAATCGCTGAACGGTAGTAGTTCCGACCTGGGTTCGATTCTAGGCGAAGGGTCTGGTTGCGTGGCTTTCTCATGGTCTTCCATATATGTAACTTGTATAGCAAGTTTCTCGTAAAACGTGCTTCACGATCGCATCCATCCTCTTAGGCAGATAACCCTTGTGTTCTTTGCATATTAAACTAAACCAACCTAAATCAGACTGTGCTTTTTGGAACGCTCATTTCGCTCCTCAGCGCCAAGTTGGCGAAACTTCGCTCTACCTCCCGTGGTAATGTCCATCATCTCACGGCGCTTGTCCGAGGCGAGGTTACGCTTACAGAGGCATTTAAGACGTTTCCCTTTGACCCCGCAACATCGGCGGAGTCGTCTGGAGTGGTGTCGCAGCCGATCATCATGGCTGCCATTAGACTGGTATCGTATAGTGTTCAGCGATGAATCCCGCTTCATTCTTGAAGCAGATGACTACCGTGTTCGTGTCTAGAGAGGACGGGGCCAACGGTTTCGATCAGCTTTTGTTTTACAAAGGCATACAGCCATAACCCCCGGTGTTGTGGTATGGGGCACTATTTCTTATGACAGGCGGTCATCTTTAGTCATCCTCCGTACATCTTTAACAGCTCAACGATATGTTGATACCCTCCTGCGGCCGGTTGCATTACCCTTCATGGCACGTCATCCTGGCGCCATTTTCCAACAAGATAATACCAGGCCACCTACCGCTTGCATAGCTCTGGATTGTCTGCGTGCGGTTGATACTCTTCCTTGGCCAGCAAGGTAGACCTATAACCAATCGAGCATGTCTGCGACATGGTAGGCCGCCAGATTCGGGCACCACAAAATATTGCAGATCTGAAGCGACAAATAATGAATGCCTGGCAGAATGTGTAGCAGGATGACAGCAGGAACCTTTACCACTCCTTGCCTCGACGAATTCAAGCATGCATTGCCGGAATTACCTGGAATTGAAGCTTATTTGAATTTTTATACTAACACCATGTGGTCTTTTTTTATTTGTCTACTTGTATTTTGTAACATTCAAATGTTCTTTTAAAAGTACATGTTGCTTTGTCCTCTCTCGGAAATGTAATAAGCATCTTCCCAATAAAGAATTTTAGGAATAAAGTTGTAAGGGATTTTACTCCTTAAGTATAGCATACCTTCATGGTGTAACTGGAAGCATCTCCGGCGAGTAATCGGGAGGCCTGGAATTGAAATCCCAAGGACGGATTACACCTTTTACGTTTCTTGCTTCGACAAACTTAATGGTTTTACAATGTTAATAACCATAAACATATTGATAAATTATACTTTTTAAACTAATTTTTATTGCCCAGGTTTTATGCGAATTAAATAAACAACAAACAGTACTTACTAAAAAGTATGTCCCAAACCTTTATTTACTTAATATATCTAACAAATTAAATTTAAATATCATAACATAAAGCCTCCTTTAAGTTACTTATGTCTAAAGTCAGAGTTATAATTTTTAGAAATTGCACAAAGTTGTTTACTTTTGAATGTTTATATTAGATTCTACAAAAACATTTTTATCATAATTTAATAACTTGGCTTAAAAACATCTATTATGTTCAAGAGAAGATGTTTCAGATTTACAAAATTTTAAATGTGAATCTGAACAAAAGAACACAATGTATTGGTCAAATTTTTTTTGAAAATTTAAATACAGTAATTCTGAACAGCAACTCAGATTAAAAGTAAAGAAAAATGTATTTTAATTACCCTTAGACTCTTTACTCTTAGACAATCTGCACCGAAAAGTCCCTTTTTTTGTTTTATGGAAAATCAGTTTTTATTGCTTTATGTAAAAACAAAGTGTGGATTTTTAAAGCCTTTTGTTCCATCTATTTTTTTTTGACTTCATGTTTCACCACTATTCATGGATCTCATCCTGCATATTTCTGAATTTTCAAAATTTTAAAATTATTAAGGTTTGTAACTTTCATATTTTTATTTGGCTTGATCAATTTGTATATTTATTTCAACTTTTGCAGTTATAATGGCATTTCTTTCAAGGATTCTTAAAACAGAAATACTTCTATCGGGTTACTTATTCTCAATCAAACTAATCGAAAATATTTTGACTTTGGGTAACAATGGAAAAGCTCTGGCTTTGGTTTATTATTGCTTTTTCTGTTTTCGTTAGGCAAACATCTCCAAGTATATGTTGTTTCTGCTTCTGTGACTTGAGAGAGATCTCGTATTTTGTATGGTAGTATGAAAGTTAAGGGGTAGCAGGAGAATGCCTCGCTTTAGTACTTTGGTTCAAGCATGATCTGAATTATAGTCCAGCTTAATTTAAGTTAAAAGTTTTATCGAATCAGATTCTGCCTTTTATTTTACGTGATATAATCTTTCAGTAATCCCACACCTTTCCAAATCTTTTTATTGAAAACCTCTTGCAACTCTAAAACATTTAATTATTTGAAAATAATATTGTAGATGGAGATTGTAAGTTTAAAAAGAAAATAATTTTGCTCTTTTTTAGGAAGTAATCTTGCAAAAGCAATCTTTTGAATGTTATCTTAATTTATAGGTAATCTTCAGCTTCAGCACTGACGATGTAATAATAATTAGTCTCAGAATTTATCATTTATTATCAAAACCTGTCATAATTCCTTTATTATCATTTTCAGAGAGGCTTGCTGCTTACTGGAAAATGGAAAAGAGAGTTTTTAATAACTTCAGTTTGTTATCAGTATCAGGAACTGCGTTTTTAGATTGATCACTTTCTGTTAAGATTCGCAGCAAAATGAATTAGAATTTAGTTAGATAGAAATAAAGACTTGCTATAATTATATGTTATAAAGCTTTGTTTTCTCAATTATGAAGTGAAAACATACTGTACTCACCGGCGAAGTAAAATTATTTGCAATTTTTAAGTTATCAATGAAAGTAAATTAAGTGCTTGCAAAACATTTTCGTCTTATTTAAATCAACCAGGATCTTGATAAAGTTTGCTAAAGATTTCATGAAGAGATGTGAAGGGAAAAAATCAGATCAATTTAAAACAATAATAGCAAAGTTTAATTCCATTTTAATAAAACTATTTATTTATCAGAAATATAGTTTTATCAAGTCTTCTTCACTTGGTTTTAAATATTTTTCGGAGTGCAGAAGGTACAAAGCAATATTTCTAGTTTTAAGGCTGGATTATGTTCATAAGTGTTTATTTACGTCGTAACACGAATTGTACTACATTATTCGATTAATATACTCGTTTTGCTTACTAATTTACTAATATGTCATATATAATTCATATTTATTCTTCTGAATTTTTTAGATTATTAAAAAATCTAATCCCAAAGCCAGTTTTATGTAATTCTTCGGCAAATGTATTGTAAGAGAAAAAGCCTGTTCAAACAACTTTCTAACCAAGAAAGAAAAAAGAGATTAACATCATAAAGTATAATTTAAGCTTATTCATATCTTTATTTTACAGTTGTTAAACAGGAAATTTCAAGCAATGAAAAAATTTCTTCCCCTTACATTGAATTTCAGTAACATTTGTACACTACCGTACGAAGCACATCAAAGTTTTAATGCAACTTTACAGAAAATATTAAACATGAATTAAAAACGTATAATAATAATGATATACCGTGATGCAGAGTGATATCAAAACGAGAATGTGATGAAAAAGAGGCTGAAATAATGTAATCCATAGAAAATATTATTTATCCAGAATAATACTATCAAGATTAGTCAGAAATCATATGTTGATGTAAATTAGAAAAAACTAAAAACAGTCCTTCTCTCATAATCTGATTAATTTTAAAGCTTGTAAATTTTTAATTTCCTACATTAAATGGGTATCTTTTTTCACCAGGGACTGCTGAGGCTAGTTGGTAGTGTTATTTCATCAAAATTCATTTTAATCAACATAATTAACATAATGCGAAACAGTTAATAAAAAGAAATTTTATGGACGGACAGAAATGCTTGACGCATCCCTCTATCGAAGCTGACGTCACAGGCAAATGCGAAATACTGAATCTTAATTATCCCCAAAATAATACGATACATTAATTAATACCGAGGGAATGCGCGACGAAATAATTAATGACTCGCTCCGTGCTCCAGCTATTAGGACCATTGATTAATTTCGAGGACCCTTGATTAAGTGACCCAAAACGGAACAAAAATTTATCAGTGCAAGGCCTTACTGGGGAATAAATCCGTCGGAATTTGAATAATCACGATGATTTGCTGTCGGACGACGTTGCAGCATTATCGAGAGATGTCGAATACAGGCGATCAAAGTCGAAGTTCCGTCGGGAAAACGGACAGATGTGAGTATTTTACCAACGTCAAAGGGAAGAGCATTAACAGGTTAAGAGGAGATCCATATTCCACTCTTTTACGCTCTTTTCATTTGCATATCGATCGATGAATCCCACAGCCGATTTAAAGACCTACGTTCGTTTATATAGAATGGCAAAACGGTAATGAGAAAGACTGAATAGTTGCAAATGCGATGGAAGTATATTGTTGAATAGTAAAAGTAAATATTATTGTAAGTCATGAAATAGCTGTAGCTGTTTGTTTGTAATTTAAATTTTCTGTGTTTATATTTATGTGTATTACTGTGAATTTATTTTTGTTACTTATTCATTTCTGCAATTTGTAAGGTAATTTTATATTAATTTATTGTATAATTTATTCAATATTGGATTTTTAACAACTTAATATGTGTTTGTATGTTGTATTTAATTTGTATTTTATTTTACAACTTTTTAACTGTGAATCGATCAACATTAGAACAATAAAGATAGCTTAAGTACAATCGGAGATATAGAGAGAAATTTTCTATGCCAAGTTTTAGGATAAAATGTTATGACCAATTTAGTAATATGTGACAATTCAGCAACAGTTTTGTGATATTCTTGGAGTTTTAAGGCAATAAGGGTGACGTCTTGAAAGGTACCAGAAGTACTTTTTTTGTAAGATTACTTCTTAAATGTTTGTATAAATAGGAGGATGTAAACAGCTGTTGTTTCATATTTAATTTCCATTAATCGAAGAGTCTCAAAATCTTTTCTGTATCTCCTAACTGAAACTCATTACTGAGTTTCAGTGCGTGAGTTTTCCTGTTTGCTGGGTTATTTGAAGTTGCTAACAGCGGTACTTAAATTTTTAAACTTCAAGCTAGAACAATTTAAATATCCAAGCATCCGTCAATCGGCTGTATTAAGACATATATATTACAGATAATTCTACCTCACAGCTTGCTACTCGGTGATTACTGCTTCAGAATTCACTCTGTGAACAATTTTAATGATCTACAATATACCTTAGATATGTATTTTTAATGTATTTATAATCTTGGATGTTGAGAAGAATTTTGACTTATCTCTGTATTTTCCTTGAGCTATTTTTTGCTATTTATATTGCTTGAAAGATCTTTTATTCGTCTCAAGCTGAAGTAAAGGTTTCAGATTTTCTGTGTCTTCTAGCTGAGTTTTTAATAACGTTTATAGAAAAGCCTAGCATGCAATAAGAATGTTTTGAATCGGCTTATATTTGTTTCTAGTTGTTTGCCATATCTGTTTGCGTATATTGTAAGGGTGAGATCCTTTTTTTATTCTGCGTTTAATTATTCTATTTTTATGAGTGTAATTATGTTACTTTGGCGTGCCAAAGTTTCATACATAAACACCAAAGGTTTGAACACAACTTCTGTAGAATGTAATGTACAGCTATTGGAAACTAAAGGACAGATTAACAACAAGATTTGAGACCAGACTGATTATAGGTCAACAAATTTGCCGACATTTAGAATGTTTGAGAAAATATTGCTTGGAATCTGTAAGAACAATATTACTGATTTTTAAGAGTTCTTAATACATATTGAATAATTTTTTTAAAGAATTTTCTCCTATTTTTTATGAATATTAGTAAATGTTTTTAGATAAAATGACTTTAAGCTGAATAAAAATGTTCCCAGTAATTTTTTTTTAAATTAAAAGTTTTTGAAGAAATGTTTAACAATCAAGTACCTTTTTTCTTCTGCAGTTCTCAATGCTTTTACATCCAAATTTTTATTTCCACTCCCCCCTCCCCCCAAAAAACATTTTTTGTAAAAATTCTGAAAAACATATGATTTCAGTTGCATTTGCAATTCTAATGATTTTTTTTGTTTTCAATATTTTGCAATATTCTTGTTTCCATTAAGTATATAATAATGAACAAATATTAAATAATGTTGTCTACGTCTGTGTAAATTTTAAGACACTGAGTAAAAGGATTTATCGAAAACATACAGACTGAGATAACGCAGTTTAAAGAATGTAAACTCCTAAAATGGTCATTTAGTCATTTCCAGTTTTTTATACATTTCTCTTCCTATATTTCAACATTTATATATGCAAAATATAAAATATGAAGGACATTCATTAACAAAATTTTGACACTAAGTCTTTGTATTTCTGATTTAAAATATAAATACTAACCCTTTCGCATCTTCATTGACGCCTGCAGCATTCGCATTGCGAAAACTCTTGCTCAGTCGCTGTACGATATTAAAACAATGGATGAACCTGTAAATGAGCCTGTAAAGACTCCAGCTGCTTACTACGTATGCACTGTCTCATGTCGTTTGCTCTGTCTTGAATACCTTTCGTTTCTTCACTTATTCGAATTTTTCCATTGTTCTAAATTGTAATTACGCATTGTTCTAAAATGTAATTATGGTTTGCGTATTGCATCTATATCATGTATGAAGCAAGCATTGTGTCCCCAGAATTGCTTTATTCAATATTTCTCTACAGCATTTCGGCCATGGCTGAAACCTGAATTGGTTTCATCTTCCACGAAAATTAAAATATCATACACACAGACTATTAATATTCAAGGTGAAAAGAAGAATAAATTAGAAACTTTTATTTAAAACTTATTTGATCGGAAATGTTGCAAGAAAAATCAGTATAAGGAGAAGTTTTCTTTACCCGTTTTCTGTTTGTGAAACATGTTCAAAATATTTTGAATATATGAATTTGGACTTGTAATATCTTTAAAGCATTTGTAATCAATATTAATAATATTAATTTGTTGTTTAATTAATTTTTTCAAAAAGCACAATTTGAAATTCCGAAAGATTTAAAAAATTTTCATTTATATTTACCCAGCAATATACGTGATTTCTACTCTTCTTTTAGCCATTTGTTCTCGTATATAAATTGCATTTTAAATGAATTTAAGAGTATTTTTATTAATTAAAGAGTTTACTGGTTGTTCCAGCACATTTTTCGATATTGCCACAGTCAGGAACTTAACCACTTTCGCTATGCCACCACTTTCTATTCATATCTATCACAAGCAATTTCATTTTCTCAAAAAGCATAACAAAGCTGACCAATAAATAGCGTAAAATGTTTTGCTAAGTGCCGACCTGAGTTAAAAAAATCTTGCAAGTTCAAAAGTGAAAAACAAATAATATTTCGAAGTTAAATCGATATTTAAAATCAATCAAATTACATATATACACAGAGTATGCTGATAGTTACAGTCACATCTACTTATGTTCCTCTTTTTCTACACTGATTTTTAACAAATAACGAAGACAATGAAGAAGTAAAAGAAAATCCTTTTGATTTTCTTTTACTTCTTCATTATCTTTTACTTCTTAATTGCCAGAAATTTAAAGATCTGCTGTCAACATTTTGTCCGTGATTGTCTTTCATATTTTATGGAGGTAGGTGTGACATTTAATTGGATGTAAAAATATTTAAAAGCCTTTTTTATGTCAATTATTATCGTCAGATTGTTTAAAAATTTTGCGGCGGACCACACATAAAGGTACACAAAGGTACTTACTTACCGAGGTAAGAAAATCTTCTGTGCAGTTCTTGCAGGTCACTGTGTTCAAGCGTTTACGATGTGTCACACGAAATGGTTCTTAAATTGCAGACGTAATAATTCCTTCCTGTTGATAGTACAAGAGACAAAACTTCACGACCAGTGTCGGGAGATTTGTCGCGTTCTGCACTGTGTCTGTCGTCAAAGGCTCTCGATTTCATGAGGACTGATGAACCAATGATCTTCTTTTTCCTCTGATATCCTTCCAAATATAACGAATCAGAGGATGATGTAAAATACTATGGAAAAATTAAGAAGGCGTGGCTAATTCAGTCTGAAGTTTTTTTCCATCAGAACAATATGACAGAATGCTCTTAAACTCTTTACTAGAGAGACCTCGCTATCAGGTTCCTCACATCCCGATGACTACAATTCACTTCAATAACTGTTCTGTGATGTCCATGAATCATAAATATTTGTAAAGAGCTTCTTGTAATTGTAATAAATATGTTTTGAGTTTAAAATGTAGTAAGTAGTAAGCAATCTCACAAATGCATTAATCATTATACAGAGTCAGATGCGCAACCTTGCCGCCCAATCACCCACGGGGGTGTCCAAGGACAGACAACTGCAAGAATGAAGTATTACGAGGACTAGATTTCTGTTACACATACTTAGATGATATTCTAGTATTCTCAGAAAACGAAATACTTTATAAGCAACAGATTTCCAAAGTTTTACACAAATAAACGAATATGGACTTAAGTTAAATACTTCAAAATATGTTTTCGGGGTTCCTGAAATAGAATTCTTAGGCCATTTAATAACCAAGCATGGCACTAAATCTTTACCAGAACGGGTGAACGCAATCCTGAACTTAAAAAAAAACAGAAAATGTTAAAAACTTAAGAAATTCTTAGACTTACTAAATTTTTACCGTAGGTAACTGCCATGTGCAGCACATAATCAAGGATTACTCAGTGAATACTTAAAACGTTCAAAAAAGAATGACAAGCGCAAAATTCCTTGGTCCTTGCAAACAAGTGAAGCTTTCGAAAATGCTAAACAGCAGTTTGCAAATGCTACATTTTTAGCACATCCTTCGCCAAATGCATCTCCAATTCTTCAAGTCGATGCATCTGACTACGCTATTGGTGGATCTCTAAATCAAATTACTAAGCAAGGACTCGATACCCTAGAATTTTTCTTTAGAAAGCTCACAACCACTGAGGCAAAATAAAGTGCCAATGATAGATAATGATTAGAAATATACTCATCCATTCGCAAATTTGCATACATGTTAGAGGAACACAAATTTACAGCATTTACCAACAACAAACCATTGATATTTGCTTCCAAACAAAAACTTGAAAAATGCTCCCCCACGTCGAACTCGTCAACTAGATTTTATTTTCCAGTTCACAACTAATATTCAGTATATTAAACGCTCTGATAATATTCTTGCCGACACATTATTTCGCATTCACGAAATTAAAATTATTGGTCCTATTAATTATGAAGAAATTGCTCAAGCACAATCAAGAGATAATGAGTTAAAAGAAGTACGTAACACTAACAATTCTTTACAAATGAAAAAAGTTAAGCTCCCAAATTCAGAAATGAAATTACATTGTGATATATCTACCGGCACAGCAAGACCTTATATTCCCAAGGCATTTCGAAAATTGTATTTTAATTGCGTACATAATTTAGCACATTCAGCTATTCGAACGACGTCGAAATTAGTTCGTAGTCTATATGTGTGGCCAAATATCAAAGATGTCGCGAACTGGGCAAGACAGCGTATTTCGTGCCAGAAATTTAAAATACACAAACACACTTCAACCCTTCCGGCGGATCCATCTCGCAACCATTTAGTGAAACTTCTACGTGATTTCAACATATTCATATAGATCTCATCGGCTTACTTCCACCTTTCAATAGATTCAAATATTGCCTAACAGCTACCGATCGGTTCACTAGTTGGACAGAAGCAATTCCCATCATCGATATTCAAGCTACAACGGTAAAGGAGGCCTCCTACTCCAAATGGATCGCCCACTTTGATGTGGTAGCTACTATTACAATTAATGAAAGATGTCAATTCGAGTCTTCTTTATTTAAGGCTCTAACTAAACTCCTAGTCGTACAACGAATACTCACAACTGTTTATCTTCCTCAAAGCAATGGCTTAATTGAGGAATTTTGCCATCCTTTAAAATCTGCATTAATGTGTC
>KK114236.1:231225-246801 GCA_000611955.2 Stegodyphus mimosarum | reverse complement strand
AATGGACGGGAGTTTTACCAACTGTGCTACTTGGATTGACCACAGTTCTCAAAGAATGCACTCCAGCTGAACTTGTGTACGGAACTACCATGAAACTCCTGGGTGATGTTTTCGACATAACGAATGTTGGAATTGATCCTGTTGAATACGTCGAACAGCTTCGAGGTTGCATGCAGCAGCTTAAACCAAAACCAACTGTATCACATAGAGCAAAAGCAGTGTTTATTCTCAAAGATTTAAAAACCTGTTCACATGGGTTTGTGCGACGTGATGCAGTACGACAGTAACCACCATACGACAGCTTTTTAAAGTTCTCAAACGTGGTGAAAAAGTGTTCAAATTATCCATTCATGGAAAAATTATTTCACTCTCAAATGACCGGGTGAAACCCGCATTTATCTTGAATACCGACATGGATACTTACCCCCCTGATACTTTAACACCTAGATCTGCCCATCACGCTCAACCAAATATTCGTCAAACTCGTTCGCGCAGACATTTGCATTTTGCCGATTTTTACGTATCATCACGATGATATTGGAGGGGGAGTTAAACGGCGGAGCACACAGAGATGAGAAAATCGTGTGTGCGGTCCCTGAAAGTCACTGTTTCCAAGCTTTTACGACGTGTCACACCATATGATTCTGACATCGCAGACGCAATAATTCGTTCCAGTTGACAGTGCACGAGACATAACTTCACGACTAATGTCAAGAGCTTTTAACGTTCTGCACTGTGTCTGTCGTCAAAGCCTCTTGATTTCAGGAGGGCAAAATAACAACAAAATAATGCACTTCAGTAACTGCTCTATGCTTTCCATGAATTATATATACACTCTCGTTTGTGAAAATTGCAATACCATGAAGGACTTACGCGAGTGAGCTGAAATTTTCAGGAAATGCAAAGTAGCGCATGATATGCAAATGATTAGAATTGCAAATCCGTAGCGCATGCATATGCTGAGCAGCGCCCTCTGAACGGCTGATGGATCCGAATAAATAGACGGCTGTAGCGAGGCGTGTATGGTTATCGGTGGTTATCTGCTAGTGGTAAACGTTAACTCAATCTGTACTTATGCCTCGTCGACGAAAGAGAGCGAGATTTGAACAACTTACAGAGTTTGAACGAGGGAGAATCATCGGCCTTCGTGAAGCTGGATTGTCGTATCGTGCAGTAGCCTCTCGTGTGCAGCGTAACAGCAGCACAGTGATGCGCGTTTGGAAGCAGTGGACGGACGAGTGTCGGACAACTCGGAAATCCGGGAGTGGACCCCGAAATGTGACGTCAGCTCGCGATGATAGACACCTGGTCCGCATGGCGCGGACGGACCGTACAGCTTCCTCTAGACAATTGGCAGCACTGTGGTCAATAGCTACAGGTGTTTCATTGTGTGCTTCATCAATTCGTAGACGTCTGCTGCAGTGTGGACTGCGCGCACGGACTCCTTTATACAGGATCCCCCTAACGCACGACCATCGCCGCCTGCGGCTACAATGGGCCAATCAGCATAGAGACTGGCGTGCTGATTGGCAGCATGTCGTGTTTTCTGACGAATCCCGCTTTAATTTGTGGTACCATGATGGCCGCATTCGTGTCAGACGCTATGCCGGTGAACGCCACCTTCCGGAGTGCATTATCGAACGCCACAGTGGACGAACACCCGGAGTTATGGTCTGGGGCGCCATAGCATATCATAGACGATCTCAATTGCTACGAATTGTGGGCAATCTGAACAGCAACCGGTATATCCGTGAAGTTCTACAGCCCGAAGCTGTTCCCTTCCTTCAAAGCTTGCCAGGCGCTGTATTTCAACAGGACAATGCCCGCCCTCATACTGCTCGGATTGTTAAATCCTTCTTTGCAGCGCAGCAGGTACAGCTTCTTCCTTGGCCTGCGTGTTCCCCGGATATGTCGCCAATTGAACATGTGTGGGATGTCATTGGTCGGCGTCTTGCTCGTGATCCTCGTCCTGTTGCGTCTGCAGACGAACTTTGGGTACGCGTACAAACGATATGGAATGCTCTTCCTCAGTCAGACATTCAAACTTTGTTTGACTCCATGCCACGTCGTGTAGCAGCACTTATTGCGGCGCGTGGTGGCCACACAAAATACTGATTCTGATCTCTTGTTCTTGTTTGTTTGCTTTGAACATTTAATCATTTATTTGTACCACTACCACTCAACTGTGTATTAAATTGCATTCAATTATGACGATTCCTTCTTGGTGTTGCAATTTTCACAAACGTGAGTGTATTTGTAAAGAGCTTCTTGTAATTGTAATAAATATGTTTTGAGTTCAATAATGCTGTCAGAACTAGGCAAACTCTCCAATCTATTAATCATTATACAGAGTCAGATGCGCTACCTACCGCCAGTCACTCCGCAATTTCTTCACAGCGTAAGTCAGTTCAGTCATTAAGGAATACATTATTTTTGGATACACGTTTCTAAGCTCCACAGTTATTAGTGACACTGATTGCCGTACCGATTGACCCGGGTTTGGAACGTGGACAAGGCAGTGATATTTCTAAATGTGTAGTGACTGTGCGGCATCGAGGCACTCAAAACGGCTAACCAAAAGTCATCTCAAATGGCTTGGTAATAAGGGAAGAGGTGTGGAAGACCGTGGAACTAGTTTCCCGGCGTGTTTTCTTTCCCATTTGGGGCGGAACTGTGTAAAGTCGTGCTGCAATCTATGTAGTGTCCAAGGTCATGCCACCGACAGATACAATCTTGCATTCTTTGTCACTATAAAATTCATGGGATTTCTCTGAGTAAGTCAGGAAAGTGAGATTAGACACGAAATAATTTTGGTAAATACCGTATCCTTTATTGTCATACTGGATACTAATAACATGGATCGGAGAAATCGTGGCTAATTTATTACAAAATTCACAGAAGAGTTCAATTCAGTTTAAAAAATTTTGGCCTTAGCTCAGTGTGGGAGTTTTTAATTTTTTAAATGTGACGTTGTATATTTTCAGTGCGAATTTAGAAGATTTAGAATTCGTAGCAATCTTGTACTTCTAGAAAGGAATGTCCGATAAAAGAAAAGAAATGGAATACTTCAACAAAGGAATAGGTCATTCTGAATTTTTAAAAAGGTACAGGTGAAGGTTATTCTTACTTTAAAGTGGATTTAGCAGCACCACCGGTAGTGATGTAGTTACTTGTTTCTTGCTTATCTTTGTACTTGGGAGACTGAATAAGAACCATAAGAAACAATATTTTGTCCTAAACATGTCTGGTAAAGAGTAATTTTAGTGGGCTATATAATAGAATGATTGCTTCAGTTCAGTGTTTACCTACTTTGGTTGAAAATCAGGTAGATTCCCAAATTCTGCCTATATTGCGACTTTAAACATATTCTGAGATTGTTTTATTATCTAGAATAGCGTTTTATAAGTATATCGAGTATCCATTGTATCTAAAGTATATTGCACCAGTCTAAAGCTATATTGTAAATAAAACAAATTCTTTGCAATCATAAGGCTTTAATTGGTCGATGATATGCATCTGTGTGTTTTGAAATCTAAAGCTGAGCTAATATCGACTATACTTATAGAACCGCGGAAGTTAAATGTTCTATAACGACATTTTCTTATTAAGACATCCATCGCTTATTAATATAGTATTATCTTATATTTGAAGAGCCTTTCGGATAACATGCTTTTGATTTCGCTTTTACCATGTGAAAGTAAACGAAGCTCCGGCAGTTCAGCTGTATAAGGTCTTTTATTTAGATATTGTAATTTAACCGTGATATGTTTAGCAGTATAATTCCTATTTTTAAAGCTGAAATACTTCTGTTACAGGTTCTTCATACACTAACGACTTTATCTAATTGATGCTAGAAATGCTGAAAAGAAATTCACGTATTCAATATTACCCTTAAATTTCACTGAATTCTAATGGAAATACATTTTTTAATTAGCGTTTTGTATTTTATTATCATGACACATTCCTATATTTGAAGAATTTCTGTTTTCATTTGAATCTTAAAATTTCCGCCCTAATATACTTCTAAAAGGGTGAAGCAAATCATCCTCTTCATTATGCAAACTATTTCGTCACTTAATGACAGGCACAATTTTTGCTTACATTTTAAATAGTTGATGTTTAGGAGAGTAAAATAATGGGCCTAAACCGGAGCATAAGCTACTAATTAAAAAAATTCTAATTAAATGTTAGACAGGAAATTGGTAGTTCTTTTTAATGCTTCGAACTGATTAGTTTTATTCGAATGTGTGAGATTCCTCGTTCCCTTAAGTAATGGAATAAATGAAAGATTTTTATAAGCACGCAGAAAACAACTAAAAGACTTTTAAAATTATACGTGTATGTTGTTCACCTATAGCTATCCAAGGAATTTGCGAAATGTTTTCGAAGAAGGGTTGTTATATTTCACAAATAGTCAGACAAAAATATTCCTTAGTATAGTGCTGAAGCCTGTTGAAGATAAAAAAAAATTCAACGATTTTATCTCTATTTGTGTGAAATATACCTTTTATAAGCCTTATTCACAAGAAATCCAATTAAAAATTACGTAACTGTGCTTAGAAAATGAAATGGATTCTTCAGGAAGTAAATACAAAACTCTTACACGGCCAAAATATATTAATTCCTGATGCAATAATACCATAGCAAGATTTTTCTTTTACCATTTGGCCCTTCTATATTTATTTACATAAATAATTTTGTGTTCAGTACCTTGAGTTTCTGAGAATTAATCTTAAATTAATAAGCCTATCGTAACTGTTTAGCTTAAAATCGCTTCAAGTGTTAAACGGAGGATCTGAAATTGCGATTTATTTTTTATATTTCTTCTTTCTAACATAGAAATAACCATACATTGGGATATTCGAGGAACTTACTTTTTTTCTTTTAATAAAAAAAAAGACCAGAAGTAATCAAAATATATCAAAAGTTAGTTTTAATAAATATTTTCTAATATTTAGAAATTTTTAGCAGTAACGTATTGTGGTGCTGTACTGTATAAAAATTTCTAGAATACAATTTTCTTTTTTCGTTTCTTTCCTTCATTCTTTTACACTCTGTCTCTTCTTTTATAAGTTTATTCTTTTAAATTTCATTTGGATAGTTTTCGTGCTCTTTTATGATCGACCTCTTTGTCACATACTCCTTTTCGTCCTCTCGTCTCGTTATTTGATCACTTCGTGCTAAGTAGCTATTTAAAAATACGCATCTAATTTTTACGATTTGGCAGTTTTTACCTAAACAATAGCAAAATCTTACGTATTTTTGGGTGTTAATTTATAATTATTTGAATGGCAATAAAGAATCTTCTTTCACAAATTATTTTTTCAAAGCTTAATGAAGAGAACACATGCATAATTACCTATTCTATTGGATCACTTAATATTAGTTGATTATATACGAATATTCACAATTTAAATAGTGCATTTAAAAACTATTTTCCTATTTTAGTTCATAGTTCTTCGAACGGCAAAAAAATTTTGGTTTATGAATAATTGTAAAGGTTCACAAAGAGAACACAAGCAGAATTATCAGGTTTGCTAACTCTTTTTGAACATTACCTCAATATTAAATACTTAAAATGCGCGATGTAAGAGGGTGCAGATTTTAAATGGTCTATTTAAACTGATAAATTTTCAAAGCTTATGTCCCATTTCTTTAATGTAAAAGTAGGAATAAACTTAATAACTTAGTCACTGCATATAGTTTTAGTTTCGTTCTGATATCATGCCACTTCTACTGAGCTCCATGATGAATACAGATTTAATTTTCCCGCAGTCTACCGAAGCGTTTAAAGTGAAATATTCCTTCTATTATATTTACTAGGGAGAAAAAGTTCAAAAAAGGAAAACTCCATTTTTTCTTCTGATCGTTGTAGGAAAAACTTCCTACCCGCTAGCGCTAAATCCGCTTTCCGAAAGGCTCGTCAATCGTTGTTGTTGCCATCGGCGGGAAAGAAAATTCAGCAACCCATTTCCTGGGAATGGACACACTGCCATATATTTCTCATCAAGTGCGAGCCCGCACAATTTCCTCTTTCGTTTGGAGGTGGTGGGAGGTCGGCAAGAGGAAAAATACACACCGGGAAAAGAAAATTCTCTGGGGTGTTTTCGTTTAGATGCATGTTGATGTCAGATCTGACGAAACTCTAAGACGCCGAAATACATTTTCTGCTCTTTATGATAATCTTTTAGACAAGTTAGAATGTTTAGTTTTGTTTTCCTTTTTAATTCATGAGCTTAACAGAACTGAACGAAATTTTGATAAGGAAAAAGGTATGTGGATCTTCAGTAACCAAGTAGATTTATTTTCTCAACTCAGCAGGTACGCAGGTTAGCGAATAACAATATTCATAAATATGTCATGGCATATTTATGAAGTTAATCAGGAATTTTTCTTTAAAAATTTTATTTGGCTTAGAATAATGCATAAACAAATTTCATTATCATGTATCATCATCTTTGCTTGCTCTAAATAACCAAATAAAATTTATCTTCAGGGTATACAAGGCGAAATAAAATTAGCATGAATCTTGTTCATAGAAATTCAGGATGTCAAATGTAGAAAAGTCTGATGCAACCAGAAGTGCACTCATGAATATATAAAATGTGTCTCATATTAAAACTCTTTGAAATGATTATTATTATTTTAATTTCCTTCAAAGCAATCTTCAAAATCAAATCCGAGGTCAAAGTAAATCCGTACTTAATTCATGAAGCCGATATTTCATCTACCTTCGAAATTGTAAAATTTCATTACTTACTACTGTATTAATAAAGTGAATTATTTAAAAATATCTGTAGATTCTTAATAATATTTTTAAAAGAGCATTACACTGTTAACGCAGTTTTTAAAAGATGTACCTCGATGTACAGTGATTTCTCCTTGACTCTTCGTCTTATACTTTATCGTAGTCATAAAAAATAATGCCTTATGATGCCTATAAAATTTTACATTTATTATGATTTGAAACTTTACTACCATGCCTTCTTTTCGTAGTCCTCACCAGAACGTAAATTAGTTGAAAAGTATTTAAGCCTATAGTTTGCATGTTTTAGAGTTTCTGGCAGCCTATGTTGCAGTTAAGTACTAGGGCCCACTCTGCCAGTGTTTATTCCGACTTTCAGCTATTTTGCTAGTCGATCTGTGATAGTGCGCCATTAACTACTTGAATCAGCTTAAGTTGACTATTTTGTGTTTATTACTACATTACTTGAATTTACTTCATACTTACAAACTACGTACTTAAAAACTACATTACTTGAATTTAACTTTATCTTATGTTACTCTAACACCCGCAGAGTTGTATTCTATAGCGTAAGTTGGTGCTTTCTGTTATTTTAATGAGTACAATAAAAAGCTTATTTTAACCTTTCTAAGACTTAGTCATCTGAATTCAGGCTGGAGCGATAATTCATTTTCAGTCTAGTAAGATTTGAAGGACAGTGATTTAAGCTTCTATGCGTAGCGTAAACCCACATATATATAAACATTATGCTAGATTTAGAATAAACATGCTAGATTTAGATCATGACGACATACTTTCTGCTACAAAGGAAAGAAAACAAAATTAAATGGCTACACGAAAATTCGATGAATTATTGATAAAATGAAGCATTTTTAATGTATGTTTGAAATTTGACATAACCAACTAGTGTTTTAGAAATGTCTGTGCAACTGTTGAATGCTCTGGTAGCTTGATGTGCATAGTTCTGACTTCGAAACGTATATTATACAATAATAATGGATAAGCATTTTGCTTAATCTGAAACATAAAACGATTTCTACTAGAAAATCGCCATTATGAAAATGAAATCCATACCTGTTAGTCGAAATGTGACAAGAAAGTTTGTGTACTTAATTTTTTTTAAAGGCTGGTACTTGCCTTTTCGGCATTGACCACTTCTACGTCTGGAAGTGGTGGCCATTTATTATGGAGGCACCTGATAGGCGGCCACTGTTACCTCCTATGAAGGCACAGACAATTTATATCCATGCCTTTTCCGGGATTGAAACCCGGGCCCTTCGCTATCGTAGTCGGCTTCCCTGACCACTATACCGTCTGAGCGGCAGGTGTGTGACGGCGGTGTACGTGAATTTCCATTTGTAAAATATGTTTTTTTTCCACTATTTGAATGTCAAAAACACATGCGATACATAGCTTGGAAATTATACGATTCCAAATGTCTATAATCAATTACAACATTTTTATCAATGCAAAAAAAATCTTTCATACTTTCAGTGGCAACTATATTGTTAGTAAACTATCTAAAGTTTAAACTTTAGTTATATATAAATATCTATATGGTATTTTTTAAAAATTCTTTAAATGTCTTCAGAATAAAATTAGTCAGATTTAAGAGTTTTAAAAAAGAGTTCTTAAAAGATGCCAATAAAATTGGTCATTTCCTATAGAAATCTTAAACTTATCACTCTCAAGAAGATATGCTTAATAGTGTTTCAGATATTTTGAAATGCATTTCAACGATGAAGAATAACATCTGCAAGATTAGAAGGAAGAAGATTAAATAATAATTAATTAATTAACAGAATAAAAAAGTCGTACTAAAGAAAAAAATTAAGCTTTTTGTAGAAAGCCTCTCTCCAAAAAAATCTTCAAGTCTTCCAGCAACTGAGCGATTAAATCTCTGATTCTGGCAATTCCTTCCGTGTTTAAGTCCTGGCGAATCGAATGGCTGCATGACTATTTTTTTCTGGTTTATCCCACGTCTAATGTGGATATGGCCTAGTTTCCCTAAAACGTGTTCCATGAAAGCGTATTTTCCTTAAGACCGATAGCCCTCTTAAGTGTTTGCTGAGTTCTAAATAAATGAATCTAACAAAAAAGGGTTCTAGAAATGAATAATATCTGTAACAAATTCTAGAAATACTTACAGGTATATATAGTGTTAATATTCAAATGAACATCTTTATATAAGTTGTAAATTAAACTTTTGGTAGACCTTTAAGCGACTTAATCTAAAAGATCAAGTTCGGAACTTTTGAAGAGTAAAAAAAGGCCCTTATATTTTAAATTCAATAAGATGAACAGAAGGCTCTCCTGGTACTTACAAAGCCCGCCAGCACTTATAGCGCTGAACTCAAAGTAGAAATTCAAATGTAGAAATGAATTTAAATAGCTAATAGGCAAAGGCTACGCAGAGAAATTTAATCGCGAAGTTGGCTCGAAATTCATCAACGTGATTTTAAACTATCAACAAGTAACAATTCCAAAGACAGGAACTCTTATCTAGAATGGTAAAACTAGTAACGTTGCCTTCAAACGGCAAAACGCTCTATTCTTAACAATCTGAAACCTTCACTTAAATACATGCGAGGTAATTTCCATTCTGTCGGGAAAACGGAAAGAGAAAGTGATAACAAAGATTTCAAACATAAAACCACTGTCATTTAAATTACATAAACCTCACAACTGTTATTTCCACTGTTGACAATTCCATAAGCACTATGCATTCCATGTTGTACTGTTTGACAATTCCATAAGCAATACAAAGAGTGGAAAGCAAGTATCCGTATAGTCCTATAGGCATGAATGCAAAAAATGTGTAAACGTGAGACACACTGGCCTGCATTAGAAGTTAATTGCTCATTGCTACCTTTCTACAAAGTTAATAACCTTATTCAAGTAATTACATTGTAAAGTTTAGGTATGTTCTTTGCAATCATAAACTGTAAGTAAATTTTAGATCGAAGATAAGCGAATTATCGCTAATTAACGACTGAAACTTGAGAAGGGTGTTAAAGACCCTTTATTGAAAACTAAGAAGAACAGAAGGCACACGTGATGCTTAAAAATAATCTGATCACTTGTGGCGAGATAACTGTGAAATAAGTTAAAATGTAAAATTTAAATTCAAATAAATTTATATACGAAGGCTGCACATATCTGTTAACATGAAGTTGCCTCAACATTTAATCAGTGTGGATATCAGATAATCTTATCTTATCTAGCGCCCTAGTAACGAGGCCTTGACAGGCAAAACACGCTGTATCTTACAATTTAAAACTTCACCTTAAATACATGAGAACTAAATTTGGAGAAGTGAGAGTAAAAATTTAAAACATAAAATATAAAGGAACAGCAAATTCATGATCAAAATTTAGATTAAATTTTCTAATGCAAAAATGATAATTTCAGGTGCCTTTTGAAGAACTACCCTAGAACGAATTCATTTCAGTTTTCGCATGAATGATTCCAAGCCTAAATACCGTGACGACTGCGAATTATACAGAAAAGTGCTTTATTGATCGAATCAGTTAGGTCAAGTAGAGAATTTACTTTTTTACAAAATGCTCGAATCCAGTCATCGAAAAATTTGATAATGAAAGGAAGATTAATATTTCTTAAAGAACTTTATTATTATCCGTTATCACAAGACAAGAGATTCACAAACAATTATCCGCATGAAAAAGAACTCTGAATTTATGATGTACGTAGAATTACTAACCGTCATTTCTTGCGAAGGGCAGTCCTTTGTTCAGTTTTCCTGTCCTTGTCCTTTATTTTAGAAAAAAAATGTTAAATATGCTTTATTTCGAAATTAAAAATATCTTGTGGTCAATGATGACATTTGGCGTGCAACTTTCCTGTCAAGAGCCTGTACTTCATTAGCATAAATTCTTATGTAAACATTCTCATTAAGTTTCTTCATTCTTATTTAGCAATACTTGTATTTAGTGAGCTTTGTTCAATTAACAACGTAAGTTTGCGTATGTACTATATTCTACAGCGGGCTATGAAATTTGTATTCTTTCAAAATTTATTTCTCGGGCAGCTTCACTATACAGGGTGATTCCAAATTCATGGTACAAACTTCAAGGGAAGGAACTTAATAAAGATAAGAATAATATTCACATAGAAAACCCAAGTCGCAATCCATTTATTAAGTCATAAATACAGGTATCTCACATCAACAGAAACAAGATCTTTTCAAAAACTGTTAGAAATTCCGTCCTCCAACAGCGATATATGGAGCGACTGGCGTATATACTAGCATAGACGCCAAGCATTTCACTCACACAGCAGCAGCTATTGACAATGGAGCAACGATATCGTCAGCTGAGTCAAGTGGAGGCACATAAACAAGACTCATGAGATGTCCTCAGAAAAAAAGAATCAAGGCTCGATAAATCAGGAGATCAGGGTGACCAAGGGACTGCTCAACCACGGCCAGTCCATCGCACCCCAAAAGTGGCATAATTGAGGACATCATTGCTGCAGTAGGCTGGCACCCCATCATGTTGGAACTATATTCGGTTGCGAATGCAGACTGTATCATCTTGCAGAAATTCTGGTAAAACTTCCATAAAAATAAGATAACTTTGGCCAAATAATAATAAGACAAGTCGCTGCGGTAGTAGCTATAAGCCAACTAAAAAGGCGTGAAGGATATCCGGCTCACTGATTCGTCGTCGAGACGCACGTAGTCGCGTTGCGTTTAGATTCTCAGTTGCCTACACATGAGAGTTGTGCGAATTAAATACACCGTCGCGGGTAAACGTCGCATTATTTGTAAATAACGCATGAGCTGTGAAGTCCGGCTGCAGTGCAGATTGCTGCAAAAGCCACTGGCAGAAGTTCAGATGCACGGGATTGTCTTGTGGATTCAAAGCCTGTGCTCACTGAAAATCGAAGGGGTGTACTGGTATGTGGAATTTCCTCCACGTTTTGTGCAACAACGCTTGTGCGTAGCTCGGTTCAATCAGTCACAGTGTTCAAGGTGTTTTCTTGGATTACGTACAATTCATCGTGAACCAGCATTCTGTTTGGTGACGTGGAAAGAACCTGTTTCACAAAGTTGGCTATGTAACCGCTGAAGCATTCTGTAATCCGACATTCGATTGTGTGGAAACTACGCTTGATACATTCGTAGCGCAGCTCTGGTGTTACAGTTTGCACGGCCTTACATCTGACGCATGTCCCCATCACTGACGACAGTACAATCGCGAATGGCTTCTTCCCTTACTGAGATGCACACCTACTGCCTACCTTCAACGTTGTCTTTTTATGCAAATCACTAAATGCATTTAGTGGCGTAGTTTGAACCAAGATCATTTTAAATGAGAGATAAATGGCTCTATGAGAAATTTTCTTCGTATGAAGCAATTCATACCATATGTCATGTGATCTCAATCTCATTTTAAAGGTTTCTTATACTAAATGCATTTTAAGTTGTATTTATGACTAAATAAATGGATTGGGACCTGTGTTTATGTGAAAATTATTCGTATGTTTGTTCTGTACCTCCCCTCCAAATTTATAGCATGAATTGGAAGCACACTGTAGGTATTTTATATCTGCATAGGCAAGGATGTAGAGACATTAGGTATTTTTGAAGCAGGAGACATGAAAAATGAGCAATGCCTCCGCCAGGACTCGAACCTGGTTTCTCGAATACGAGCCGAGTGTGCTACCGTTACACACGAAGGCAATCAGAAAGGAGGGAAAAATACTTTATATACTCCCCCTTTTAAAGGGCGACTGGCGATTAGGGGACCCACTCACCAAATCCTGGTGGTGAAGAATCATCATCCACCACCCATATAGTACCGGCACCGCTCTAGATTTGTTAGGTTATTTTGATGTGGGAGACGTCAAATATGAGCATTGCCCTCGCCGAGACTGGAACCTGGACCTCTCAAATACGCGCCTAGCGTGCTACTATTACACCACGAAGGCATGCAGAAAGGAGGGATAAAATACCTTATAATATATGTACCTTTCTTTCATCAATTGTTATTTCTCATCCATTTTTAGAGACTCACAGCCAAGGACACCACAAAGCCAAACCATTGATGCGGAAATTTAGCAGAAACGATTTAGATTTACGGCAGAAAATACTGGCAAAGACAATCTAGCGAGTAACCTTAGCGTCTAATTCATCGCTTAACGTTCACTTCGTCCTCTTCCTAAGTCTCCGCGGAGAGGGTGCTTTGTTTGCGTTTCTTTGGTTCGTTTTCAAGTAGTCGTATTGATTGGTATATCTGAAAGATGCATGAACGCTCTTTTAATATGGCGTTATAGATTCTTATACACGTAATTTCTGTGCTAATCATATCACATTTTATTAAGTCCTGTTATCCCCATAAATAAATTATGGGACCGACAAGTAAAAAATATCAAAATATTATATTCATATAATGAAAATTTGTAAAAAAGATTGTGAATGATAGGGCAACTATTAATCCGCAAGAAGCAAAGTGTACTGTTTGCCAATGTTTTAGAAATAAGACAGCGTAAACATTCAGATTGTCATAAAAGCAATGCTTTATCATTCAATTCTTTAATTCAGAAATATATCGTAGAAGCAAATTCTAAAGAAGAAGGTATGATAGTTGTTTCATAAAAAGCTCAAATATAACATGCATTTAAATACAATCATTCCCGTGACTCATTCGATTGCTGTTTGAAATTAAATTTACCAAAACTCCAAATTAGCTGCAAAAATATCTTGCGATAATATAAAATATGAAGCAATGGTTACAAATATGTACGCATGGAAAAAGTTGTTAGAAATAATTTTGAACAAACTGAAAAATTATGATTCACTTCTACATCTTTGTCTTCAGATTGATGCTTCAAATAAAAAAATGAAAACATTCACAGTATATGTTCATTCTTTTAATACGGATTCGGTACAGTGAATAAAGTAATTCATGTTTTCTAGAGTCCGTATGAAGGGGGCAGATGGATGTTCAAATGTTTGAAAAATATTATCAACAATTTGCAACTAGAATGAACGACAATTACTTGTTTCCGTGCAAATAATACAGTTACATTTATAAGGTTGTAAGGTTTTAGTTAAACTAACCAAGTTTATTTTAATTTAAATCTTTTCTATCTCCTCTCTGCTTCAACTTCCTGTCAGAAGAAGCGCGCGTTTTTAGCTTATGCTAATTTTTGAAGTTCAGCCAAGCACTATTTAAGCCAGAGGTAGAAACCTCTCGGTGTGTGAGAGCTTTGCCTCAGATCACGGTCACGCTGCTCAACGTTCGCCTGACCAGCTAGCAGTTTAAATTTATAAGCCATAGTGCTTACTACGTGATTGCATTGTAAAATAAATTAAAGTGCGGTAGTATTTAGTATACCTTGCTACGCACCCTTTTCGGTAGAGGCCAACTTCCGCGAATTGCTCTGCGAAGCAAAGTTTAATTTAAGTTCTATTTTAATTTATTTAAATTTATTTGATTGTTAAGTTCGACCAAAGTGTGGTCTGTTACGTTCTGTATCTCTCCCGAATTGGGAGGTTTGTATTTAATAGTGATTGAATAAAAGAGGATTTCAAATCCCTTCACGTGCAGTTATTCTCCAGCCCAGCAGTTACATCAGAACATAGCGTACCTTCCGCTCCCTGTTCCAGTTCAGGACTTAGAACGTAAGGATAAGAACCCTTTACAGAATTTACCATGTTCTCAAAGAATACACACAGAATGCTAAGTCCTGATAGTGGCGCCCGCACAAAAAGAAGAGGATGGCCTCAACAACAAGAAGACGAACCTGAGACACCTGCTGTACCTGTCCAGAATCCTGAGATAGCACCTCCTGGCATAGAAGGATTCGGCTACATCGTACAAACCATGCGAGCAGCCATGAAGCCAGCGGCAAGTTTTGACGGCAAGACAGCCGTAATCAATTTCCTGGAAAAGCTAGACTCCCACTTCATGCTATATCCAGTCCACGAATTTCAGAAAGTCGCTCTTGCTACCAGCGCTTTGAAGGGCCAAGCGCTAAGTTGGTTCAAGTGCATCGGAAAGAATCTCTTGGGGGAACCAGGAAGCCCCACATATACGTATGAAAATTTCAAGAATTCTCTAGTGAAAGCATTTCCCGTGGTGCGAGATCGAGCCAGATTGGAAGCTGAACTCTTTAGTCGATATCAAGAAAGAATAGAAGATTTGTCTAATTTTATTTTGAGAAAAATTCAAGTTTTCAAGCTTTTGTATGGAAGTCGCCCGGATCCTGAAATTATTCAAGTTATAATTCCTAGGCTACTGCCCCAAGTTCAAGATTTCATCGAGCTAAGAAACCCAACGACGTTAGATAGATTATTTGAGCTCGCGGTACAATTTGAAAGCCGAAGAACAGCCGACAACGAACGACGACGCCAATTTGAGCGAAGAAGTCAGTGGAGTTCGCCAAGACCCCAGCAAAATCAAAATCAAAGTTACGGGAATAAGGCGAAGCAATGGCCGAAGAAAGACGTGTCTCCTAAAGCGAGCGGTGAACGAAGGGAATTTAATAGAAGAACAAGCAAAGATTCCGAGGGCAATCAAAATAAGAAGAATTTAAACTAAGACGGATTTCTTCAAGGAAGGTGAAGAAGTCCGAAGCAGCGCAAAACCCTTCCAAAATCCATTTAAACACCGTAGTTGTGAAGAATTTGAGGTTGCCGAAGATTGAAGTTCTAATTAACAACATACCGGCGACAGCCCTCTTGGATACAGGAGCCCAAAGCAGCTTCGTATCGGAAAGATTCTTTAAAAAGCACTTTCGACGTTACAGAATTTTTAGTGCAAGAGACACGGATGTCATAGCGGCCCAAGGAGAAAAATGCAGCT
>KK114236.1:212555-226160 GCA_000611955.2 Stegodyphus mimosarum | reverse complement strand
CCAGCTAGCAGTTTAAATTTATAAGCCATAGTGCTTACTACGTGATTGCATTGTAAAACAAATAAAGTGCGGTAGTATTTAGTATACCTTGCTACGCACCCTTTTCGGTAGAGGCCAACTTCCGCGAATTGCTCTGCGAAGCAAAGTTTAATTTAAGTTCTATTTTAGGTTTAGTTTTAAATTTATTTGATTGTTAAGTTCGACCAAAGTGTGGTCTTTTACTTTCTGTATCTCTCCCGAATTGGGAGGTTTGTATTTAATAGTGATTGAATAAAAGAGGATTTCAAATCCCTTCACGTGCAGTTATTATCCAGCCCAGCAGATACATCAGAACATAGCGTACCTTCCGCTCCCTGTTCCAGTTCAGGACTTAGAACTTGAGGATAAGAACCCTTTACAGAAATTACCATGTTTCCAAAAAGGATACACAGAACACTAAGTCCTGACAAGGTATTTCTCCCGCCTTCTTAACATACTTTCGTAGTGTAATCGTCAAGCACGCTCGGCGCGTACTCGAGAGGTACGTGGTTCGAATCCCTGCGAGGACATTGCTGATTTTTTATCATGCTGCTTCGAAATAACCTAATATCTCTACAGTGGCACACGAACTAAAAAAGGTGGTGGATGATCCACCAGGATTTGGCGATTGGGGCCCCTAATCCCTAGCCACCCTTTAAAAGGGGGAGTATACAAGGTATTTCTCCCGCCTTCTTAGCATGCCTTCGTGGTGTAATGGTCAAGCTTGTTTGGCGCATATTCGATACGTCCGTGGTTCGAGTCTCGGCAAAGGCATTGCTTATTTTTCTTCTCCCCTGCTTCTAAATTATTTTCTCTATACATTTGTAAAACTCACAGTTTGTAATATTTGTAGTGAAACAGAAAATTTTCGTTCATTCTAAAACGCAATTTTGGAATAAGATATTCCTCCATATATTAACATCCTTACATTTGTAGGAATTTATATTTATTTTAAATAACCAGTTAAATTTAATTTTAAGTTACTTTCCTATAAGCATTCATTTCCCTCATTGTCAGTGCCAGAATATTTAAATTTGGAAGCGCGAGTAAGAAATGCAAACTCTACCAGTGGAAGAATAAGTTTAATTACACTCATGTCCATAAATTAAGGATAATTCAAAATCAGACAAAGGAAGAGTTAGAAGCAAAACAAATTTGACTTATTTGTAAAGCTTATTTATTAAACAAAAGGTAAAGAGCAAAAAAAGATGCTATATGTTTGATATTATTAAACAAATTAGTGATTTTTCTCCCTGGAGCAAATTACAAAAACAACCTATTTACAAAAAACCAATATTACATGGTCGGTATGATTATTAATACATTGTATGTCTCCCAGACGATGCAATACAGTCGCCTAGGCATGCTGAGTATCAAATTATCGATCTGATCTTAGGATATATTACACCACTCAAAAAGCAATGCTCTCAGAACTTCCGGCAGACATGTAGGAGGAGGTTGACGCACTGCAACTCGTCGGCCAAGCATGTCCCACACATGCTCTACTGGATTCAAGTCCGGTGAGAATGCTGGCCAGTTCTTACGGGTGATATCCTCCGATTAAAGGCATTCGCTTACGATGTTTGCACGGTGAGGACGGGCGTTGTCATCCATAAACACAAATTGTGCGTCCATGGCGCCCCGAAACAAACGTACATGTTGTTCCAGAATGACGTCCCGATAGATTTGGCTTGTCATGGTTCCAATTTGAACATGCAGGTCAGTTTAGGAACCGAGAATAATTCCACCTCAAACGAGCACTCCTGCACCACCGTAACGGTGTCCTTCAATGATGTTTTCTTAGTGGTAGCGGGTACCTGGAGCTCGCTATATGAACGTTCGGCGAGAATCAGACTGCAAGCTAAACCTGGACTCGTCGGAAAACATCACACAAGCCCACTGTTGCGGTGTCCACAATGCATGCTCTCTACTCCATGCTAACCGCAGGCGACATTGAGTTGCAGTAAGTGGAACGCATCTGACAGGTCTACGAACATATAGACCAATCTGCCCTAAGCGTCTGTACATGGTCTGCCTTGAAATTGTCGTACCAGTGGCTGAAGAGAGCTGACGAAACAGGTCTGAGGCTGTGTTCCGCCTGTTTCTTTTGGCAGTAACTGCCAAATACCGGTCCTCATTCGGCGTTGTAACTCTGGGGCGACCTGTGCTCTAACGTCTACTCACATTACCATCATCTTGGAATCGTTGCCAAAGCCTGGAGATGACACTCTGGTCACACTCCGGTGTCATCTGGTTACTTCCTGAAATTTGCATATGATTCTTGAAGATGTGTGTAGTGATTTTACAGGTGATATATTTATTTTAGAGTTCGATTTTCGCGTGACTCCGCATTATCCTTAATTTATGGACATGAGTGTATCAACGTTCCAGTAGAGAGAGAGAGAGAGTCCGGGAAATTGTCGTGCGTGCTTATACACAAACTTCCGCTTAGCAGTTACTGTTGGATAGACGTGGCTTAATCACTATTATCTTGTTGCCACTAGACTCATCTACGCGCTGTAGGATACAGGATTAAATGAGCCCTGTAGTGTAATTCTACTATTTGTGAACTTCTTGAATTCTTAAGTTTGATTCTCCTGTTTCAGTCACCGCTCAAGTTGAGGCGTAATATGTAAGCGTCAAGTTGACGTATTGTAAATTATTTAAAGAGTTAAGTAAAGGGCAATTTTAACCCTTCTTCAGTGCAATCACTATTTCTCAAGATTCTACATAACAGAAAGACAGCAGAACCTTACACATTAATTAAAAGATTTGTTAAAGGTAATTATAATGTTCACATTCTATACAATACAGAGAAATGTGCAACTGGAATTTGGATGTGGATACAAAAAATACTGTCTTAAACATCTATCACCGTTTTTCAATGTCAGCAAAGAAACATGAAACACTTAAGACCTTTTATTTAAACATGGAAATAGAATTCTGTGTGTGTGGGGGGGTGTACTAAACATGTATTAGGTGGCTTTCTTCGAAAACATTTTTGAAGGTTTAAGCATTTGTTCGTTTACATGAATATCATTTCTAAATTTACATTCCAGTTATAATAAAACAATAAAAATAAACAATAAAATAACAATAAAAATACAATAAACAATAACAAGAAAATTAATATAAACGCATTTTGTAGTGTTCTTTATTGTGACTCGACAGAGTTATAAACTCGAGATACATAGAGAGTACATGATGAAAATTAAACTTTATAAAAGCTTTATTAACACAAGAGGCAAAGTCCAATAAAGCTCTGATAAGCATGAATTCTTTTATTTGCATAAATAAAAAAAATGGTAGTTATTTCTCCTAAAGCCTATTATATAGCCTGTTATTCGAGTCAGGTCAACCAGAAGAAATATGCGTAGGAATCCATCACAAGATCTCCAGAACAAGGTCTCTGCGAATCATCCTAATGCATCATGATTCATCAGGAGCTCCATGACTATAAATACCTACACGGAAAAACACACAGAAAGCAATCAAAAACTCTCCAAAGCAAGATTTTGTGAATAATCATAATGCATCATGGTTTATCAGGAATGTTTTTAACGATCTAAGTAACTCTTAGATTCACAATGATATATTTGTTAACAGCTGATATTTTATAATGTCTGTGATAGTTATAATGATAGTAAAATACGTATTTCTCAAGTCTAGAGGTCTCTAGCCAATGAAAAATCCTTAATTTTATGACATTATATCAATATTATAAAGCGCAATAGATTCCTGAGAAGAGGAAAAATCTGTGGTGTCTGAGATACTGTTCCTGAGAAAAGGAAAGAGTCTGGAATGTCTAGGAATTTTCTATCTCTAGCCTGTTGTTGCACTAGTTTGGTTTTAAATTCTTAAATTTGTGAATTTCAAAATTATTTTGATAGGCCATTCGAACTGATAATTATATGCACGATTTCTTGAAAAAAATTCCACTTTTCTCCTGTAAGCTTATAAGATATTTCTCCCGCCTTCTTCGCATGCCTTCATGGTGTAGTGGTCAGCAAACTGGGCGAGTATTCCAGAGTTCCGTGGTTCGAGTCCCGGCGAAGGCGTTGCTCATTTTTCATGACTCCTGCTTCAAGAAATAAAAAATGATTCTATACTGGCGCCCGAACTAAAAAAGGTGGTGGATGATAATTTTCCACCACCAGCATTTGGCGACTGGGGTCCCTAATCCCCAGTCGCCCTTTAAAAGGGGAAGTATATAAGGTATTTCTCCCGCCTTCTTCTCATGCCTTCGTAGGTATAGTGGTGAGCTCGCTGGGCGCATATTCCAGAGTGGTTCCAGTTCGCTGGGCGTGGCTCGAGTCCCGGGGAAGACGTTGCTCATTTACCATGAATCCTGCTTCAAAATAACCTAATGTCTCTACAAGCTTACTGGATATTCAGAAGAGGAATTTCTGCATTTATTTAATAATTTATTTATTAAAAATTACAAGAAGACTGGCTATAACGCCATTATATCTCTAGCCTTCCAATATTCTGAACTTTACAATTTAAAAACATAAGTGCAGAGCACGAGTCAAGATGAGTAGCATAAACAATTTGACGTCTTACGCCCAGAGAACATAAAGGAACAAAGCCCAAGCCAATAGAAATACGTGGGCTGACAGTCATGGCCTGTTGTAAGGTGGAAAAGTACCATAGCTGCACTTCTAGGAAAATCTGGGATCAATTGTGTATCCTCAAGCAGTGAGGTCCATGACGAGGCTTTTTAAAGTTCTCTGGAGGACACTTGCATCCTTTTTGGTCAAAACGTCCGGAGCCTCTTTCCCAGGAATTCCGCAGTGGGCTGGAACCCGCAGGAAAAGAAACAGAGATTGACGTTGAGAGCTCTCTACACTCCAATATACGGGTATTATCTGTGTATATACACTGGTGTGCAAAAATTAAGGACGAGACGGTTTTTTTTTCAATATAACTTTGTACAAAAGCTTTCTAAATCAACACATTTAATACCGTAAGATCCCCAATACGTAAGGAGATGAGTAATGTAAGCAACATTTACTAAAAGAGAAATCAGAGGGATAAAAAGAAGCTTTATTGAAAAAGTAGCATGGAGCGCAATGCGACTGAAGGCCGAAACATCCCTGTGATGGGTGTCCAGCAAGAAACATCCGGTCTTTAATAGGGGATATGATCTCCCCTGACTGCTAGGCAGGTTTCACATCATTTGTGCATGCTGGATATGTGGTTGTTAATGAGCTGTTGAGACACTGCTGCTCGTTCCTCTTGTAGCACCAATCGCAGTTTCGGAATCGTTACTGGCGATAAGTTACGTGCTGCCACGGGTCTCCCTAGTAAGTTCCGTACATGCTTGACGGGATTTAGATCCAGAGACCTTGCCGACCAATCCATGTGTTCAATATCTTCACTCTCCAACAGCTCTTCGACAGTAACTGTGCGATGAGGTGGAGCGTTGTCGTCCATGAAGAGGAACTGAGGACCCATAGCCCTTGTGAAAAGACGCATGTAAGGAAGAAGAACCTCGTTACAATAGCAGTCCCAGGTGACGAACCTCCTTGGGAGATATGAAGGTCGGTCCGGCTACCAAGCATTATGTCTGCTCGAACGAGAACTCCGCGACCTCCAAAACAGTCCCTTTTGATGATGTTGAAGGGGTTATTGCGTGTTCCCCGCTCTGTCCAGATGTGTATGTGTCTAGAATCGCAACTCAGACTAAATCTGCTCTCATCTGTAAAGAGTACTCGTCCTCATTCATTGTCTCTCCAATTCCGGTGTTCCCGGCACCACAGAGAACGTCTTCTCCGATGGGCAGGCTTTAGAGGTACACACCGTACAGGGCGTCGTGCAAACAGACCACCATCGTGCAGTCTTCTGGCCACGGTAAAACGCGATATCCGTCGTCCAGTCGCCTGTGTCGTGTGTCTAGCGATTTCTCCCGCTGTCTGCCGCCTGTTTCTTCTGGCCTGTAAGGCAATATACCGGTTCATCTGCGGGTGTGGTTCCTCGTGCACGACCACTACTAACCCCCCGGATAGCTGTTCCTGTAGTTTGAAATTGTCTCCAAAGTCGTGAAACGATGCTGTGAGCAATTCCGAACTCTGCAGCCACACTTGTCACACTGCGGCCTTCCTGCAACGTCCCAATGATTCGACCTCGGGTAAAAGCATCCAGATGTCGTCTAACAGATTGATTATTCGCCACTTCTCGCTGAGGCAGCAACTCGGTGTGATTTTAACTGCTATACGGCGTGCAATCTCTTTGCCAGAAATACTGATCTTACACCGACAGCATGCTTTATACTACTCAGACACTCCCCCATTACGTCTACCTGCATATCTGCGCATGTGCTACCGTACTTGGCGATATTTTTTATAAGCTTATGCAGCCAAGTTAATCATCTTTCTCGTGCTCTTTCTTTCGTTTCTGAAGATATCAGTGCAGTTGTCTCATAGCACCTGTGTATGCAGTCGTCGAAAAATAAATGTTTGTCTCTTATCCTGGTTGGATTTCCTTTAAGATTTACATTATGGTGTCTGAGATACCGTGTTTTTTTTACTTCTAATCTTATGGAAGAGTATATGTGATGTGATGTTACAATAAAAAATGAAGTTTAATCAATTAGCAAAAAATTCAAATAAAAAGAAGCATTCAATCAAATTTATAAGACACACATCGACAAGCGACTATTATCCCGGCTACTAGCAACATCCTTTTATAGTCAAGTATGTGGGCCTCTCTTGTATTTTTAAAACTGCGGATTCCTCTGTATTTCTAGATCTATGGAATTCCCCATGTATAACGATCAGTAAGGAAATGAGTCGGGAAATCACTGATAGCGGGATTCCCCAACGCGGCTTCTATGGAATACATAAAATTGTTCCGATCAGCCCTCAAAATTCGCCACATTGGACTGCGTCTTTTGCGTCTACTATTCAGATTAGTAAGTGAAAGCGAGTGTTAGTTCTTATTATGTTTATTATTATTTTTTATTTTTTTATTTAGTAAAGGTGTTGGTTTTTTATTGTTTTTGTAAATGACTTACTTGAATAGTATGAAAAAAGAAGTACGTAATTTTCGCAGAACTTTTGGGTGATGTTCATGAAACGCCCCTTGGAACACAGATTAAGAAACGCTGTTCTAGACGATAATCAAGTTTCTGTGATATCACTCCAATGAAACCACGTAACATTACACCCCAAGATATTTTTTCTACGGAACTTTGTTAAGAGCCTTCCGTGCTTGCCGTCCTGCCTCAAGGTCTGATAGCATAGCGATGACATACTCAGATGGAATTACCAAACTACCTACAGAGATTTGTTGCATAGTTGCAAACGGCAAGGTTTCAATTACCATTTGTACACTACGTCGCTCAGCAATTGGTTTACACATAAAAAATTTGGAAATCTAAGTAAAACTTTGGGATCTAAGTAAACTTTGATAGTTATGCTATCGACAACTATCATAGTGTTCCTGGATCATAAACAAACACATTAAATCTGAGGTGTAATTTTAATACTTTTGAAATACCCTGAAATAGAATGAGTAATATGAATCAGAAAAATTGGATTAAATTAAAACATATACAGGTATCGAAATGTAGCAGATTAGTAGAAATTTTATGCATCATAATATATCTATTGATTATATTTACGGTAAAATTACAGTATGGATACCTTAATTATTGAAATAAACTGCATTTTGATGTACATATCTTTTTTTCATTTTGGAGTTTTCTGTTGTTAAAGAGCTGTGTTTTACTGTTCTTTATTGAGGTATGATTAACTAAATTGTTGGTTGCAAACGTTGTACATTTTATATTAAGTTAAGCTAAAACATTTATTACTCATTTAATGGCTAAGAGCGAATTTAACCCCAAACCTTTAATGCCTGCAGTCAAGCCATTTCGAGAACATCTCCTGTTCAAAGCAAAAAAGTTCAGGTTATTCCAATTAAGTGCCTCCAACCTGAACAAATTTCGTATTCTGTTTCTCGTTACCCAGCAATGATTGCCACTAAGCCTAATTAGGAATACGAGGACGTAAAGAAAACGGAGCTGTGAGTGGAAGGGAGTTTCAGCACAGAGTTTGTATTCTTCTTTTAAAGCGGAAACGCATTTGAGATCAGTGGTTAATTTGATACGCTCTCTTGGAAACGAGGACTGCGATTCATGGAAGATGTAGAACTTCCTGCCTCTTCACTGCTACATTTTAGGTCGATCTGCAAGCGTACAGTTTATCTATATATCGATAAAAAGTATAATCTAAAATAACTTAGAGAAATAAGTACGGTATTTCATTTATTTTTACGTATTTTCTCTTTAAAATAAATGACTACAAAAAATTGCTTCATATTGAGGAGATATTTGATTTTACGTTTTGCAATTAGTATTCCTGAAAGTACTCAGTGATTCGTATTAATTGGTTTATTGGTGTAGTTGGTAGAAAGGTAGTCTGAAAGAACAAAAAAAGAACGAGTATCTTCAGATATGACAAATTCGAGCAGAAACTTATAATCATAAGTGATTATTGCTCTTCAGAGGCTTTCATTACATTGGTGGTCCAAAATAGTTCATGTATTTTGGAAAACATGAAAAAAAGATTAAACCTCTAAGCTTTCATTCATTGGCTGTAATTCTTTTTAGCATCAGAAAGAGGATATAGTTTTCTCCGTAAAGAATTCAAAAATTGTTTTGGAATAAAAAGAGCTATTCTTAAATATAAGTATTACAACATCGCCGTCAACCTGACCCGTTATAGTGGTTAGTGACCCTGACTAACGTACCGATGGGCCCGGGTTCGAATTCCACAGGCAGGGATGTTTACAAATGTTTAGCGTCTGGACGGCATGGGGACATTCGAAATATAAAGGTGAGCCTAAAGTCCTCTGGAGTGGTTTGGTGCTAGGAAAAAAAAGAGTTAGAGACTCTCAGATCCTCAGGTTGCTCTCCTTTAAAATTGGGGAGGAAGAGGAAGTCATCTGTCACCTATATGGTGCTCAAGGCTCATATCAACGACAGGCCCATTCTTGCACTGATTGCCGCGATTAAGCTCGTGGACCAGTACTGATTAGGTATGACAAGGGAGATTACCCTCAACAAAAACAACACAACATCGTCCTTTCACAAAACTGATTTCCAACTTTATTTTCAGCTAATTTATAAATGTAGTAGAGCTCTTTCTGTGCAGGTTATAAGAAAAGGAACAATTTTTATGACACATGCAAGTTATTTACGGAAACTAAAGGTAGAAACAAATCCAATTAGCATTTTAAAATAAAAGTATATGATATGATATAAACATATATCTAATAAGTTACTTAAAAAAACTAGTGATTTGTTTTGTGAGTTTTGTTTTCTTCCCTTAAAATGCAAATGAGCCATAAAGTGGGATACTTGAGTATAAAAAGGAATTTTACATTTTTTCTTACCTCTTTCTCTGCTTTTTTCAAGGAGTTCCAGTACACTTAGAAGCACTTACTGTGTTTGTTGCGTGCGTACGGGTTCGTAATAGATTAAAAGCACAAGCCCGGTAAAAAGTTAAAAAGATTTATTCTTATCACAAGAAATACAACAAAACGCTGGTTTTTTTCTCAGAGATATTCATACAATATCACGCAATATATACAGTAGCTGTATTTTAAACTACTAAAAGGTTAAATAGAACGAAATACAAAGCGCAGAGAAAACTAAACCGACGAACAAAATTAGAGCAGCTAAGTAAACAACAACAGCTCACTAAAGCAACTGAGCTGAGATATTTCTCTTCGGCCTTTATAGCTTTTTAAATCGGCTGAGCGAGACAGTTCTAGCAATTTCGGGAAAGCAAAAAAAGTAGAATTACGGTTACAGCTAACATAGTAGTCAATTACATTTATTCAAATTAAATATCAATTACGGAGATAAACTTTTATTCAATGTTAAATGCACGTACTCTTGTATTTTTACTTTTCCGGCGTACCTTTCTCTTAAAATTTGTCACACGCTGCATTGCACGGGGAAATAAAACAATTTTAATTATAATTCTACTAAAACTGTCTAACTAAATACGAAATTCGTAACACAATTAAACATGATATAAAGTAACCGAGAACTATGTGAAATCCCATTTGCGCTGTTCTCAGTTTACTGGATATGCCATGTTCAACCAAGATACCATTTTCTTACGGCATTTCTAGCAAATATTAGAAACGTGTGGTGCCTGAAATATTGTTATAGGAGCAGAACTATTCTTAAGTATAAACAAGATAATTGTATGCAGACTTGATTTGTCTTAATACTTGAATACATCTATCTTGCTGCAAATGGCGCAGACTGAATCGGCACTCGTGTGCGTCTTGGCAGTTTTCATAAAAATGTTGGGTATTTTCATTGGTAGTAGAAGAAAACGCAGATTGAAATTTATGAAATTTTATGCATTCACGATATATTTATTAATTTTTTTCGCGTTTGTCAACTACTGGTTTATCTGCTGGTTTTTTTCAATGCATTTATTTAACGTGAGTGCCGTTGAAAAAGAAGGTCGCAGCTCCGAAGAGTCAATTAGATGTTGCATATTAAGTAATTGTGTTGCACGAACTTTTATAAATAAACTAATTCTCGACAGTGCAAGCATCCAAATTATTAGCAATACATTTCTTATTGTTTACCTTTCCTTATCGAGAGTCTTGCAAGCGGGAAAACGTCTTCAATAACCAGGGGTGAAATTGGGAATTTTCGTATGTTGCACTTACTACGTCACAGGTACTCACCATAAGCAGATTCGAAGAGACTTTATACAGCTCCATTCGACTGAGAATACTTGAGGGATGGAATCGAGATTCCTGTACATCTTTCTCTTTACCATCAGACTTTCTATTAGGATAGACAAATTTTAAATTCTCTTTTCTCACCACAACAGAGCTCTGTGACAGCACCCAACATCACAAAGTATGTCGTATCACAAACAACATTGCCTTCTCTGAGATTTGAATTGAACGTTAGGGTAACTAGCCTTCGTTAACTTATATAAAGTCTGGGACCGCAAAGCTTTGGCTTATTAAACAGTTTTATTTTAAACATTGCATTTTATACGTTCATTTTGCAACGTTTTAAAATTTGCGAAAAAAAGAGCTGTTTCATTAACTCACTAAAGCCTTTAATATTAAATATTCCAAAGAAATTAAAAAACACACGAACATTTTTATACTTCTAATATGTGTTTATGCAGAATTTAATTTAGAAAAATTCTTTTCTTCACTGAAGTTAAACTGGTATCATCAAACATGCTCGGTCCTTATTTTTCCCTTTAAGAATTAATGTAAGAAAAATAAAAAAAGTAGATCCGTGGTTAATTGCCAAAGACAAACTTGTTTTGTTATTTGTAATGGTGTTACCTTGAATGTAAAAGCAAAACCATGGAAGTGCCTTCCTTTTAAAGAAAGGTATATTAATATAGTCTTTCCATTAGAATAAATTTTAAAAAATGTGTTATCCTCTAAAAAAGAAACCTGAAAAAAGAGATCATTCTTTTCTGTAATAAAAATAAGAGAACTAATTTAATTTGCACTGAAGGAGTAACTGGATTATTAAATTTAGTTAATTAAATCAGCACGAATAAATTACGTTTTTTTAAATAAATGTAAAAGGTCTTTTGAAAATTCTGCGCACTTTCTTTCCCACATGTGCGCTACAGCAATTCTACATTTTTAAACCAAAAGCTTTTGACTATTTTTAACTTCCTAATACACGGGGTCAAAGAAGACTTTTCTTGTTGATTCATCTAAGAGTTACGTCGCATCCATTAGAATGATGTTAATACGAGGAAATGGATAATAGCATTACTTCGGACTTTTTAAATTTTACTTTGCTACTACCAATTTTCGCCACAGAGATAATAATTTCATTTCATGTTTAAGGAAGTGGATTATGAAGAGCAATATTAATAAAAGTTTGCTGCCAAAAGTACAGGAAATGAATTTTTTTTATTCTTGCTGAATTAAGTTTATGTAGTGATGGAAGACTTTTTGATTTCACTAAAATTTCCAAATTTAGTTAGTACACTTATCAAATATTTCCAGTCTCCTTTCACTTATTATTATCATTCTACAAATGTGATAATAATAAGAGTTTTTAGACAAAAATCGTTATTACTTCCTTATCATATTCCTGGGATGTAAAGAGTAAACGTTTCTAAGACATGAAATGAAATGTTTAATGCTCATTAACAGAAAAATTGATTAGAAAATATGTAAATATTAAGTGATATACTCAAGCACTTGACAGTTAACAAGCGGTTAATTATTAATTAACTTTTCTTAGTTTTTAGAGACATTAGGATTTTTGATGCTGAGAGACGTGAAAAATGAGCAATGTCCTTGCCGAGACTCGAACCACGCACCTCTCTACGCGCCGAGCGTGCTGACACTACACCACGAAGGTATGCTAAGAAGGCGGGAGAAGTACCTTATATACTCCCTTTTAAGTGCGACTGGGGATTAGGGGACCCAATCGCCAAATCCTAGTGATGGAGAATCATCATCCACCACCTTTTTTAGTTCGGGCGCTACTGTAGAGACATTACGTATTTTTTCGAAGCAGGAGAGATGTGAAAAATGAGCATTGTCCTCGCCGGGACTCGAGCCACGGACCTCTCGAATACGCGCCGAGTGTGCTGACCACTACACCACGAAGACATGCTAAGAAAGCGGGAGAAATATCTAATATACTCCCCTTTTTCAAGGGCGACTGGGGTTTTGGCGAACCAATCGCCGAATCCTGGTGGCGGAGAATCATCATTAACCACCTTTTTTAGTCCGGGCGCCACTTGTAGGTATTTTTTTAAAACAGGAAATGTGAAAAATGAGCAACGCCTTCGCCGATACTCGAACCACGGACCTCTCGAATACGCGCCGAGCGTGCTGACCATTACACCACGAAGGCAGAAGGTGGGAGATATACTTTATAGACATATACTTCCAGTTACAGAAGAGACGCAAATGACGAAAATATTCATGTTTTAGAAATTTCAAATTAAAATAAAATATTATGCGCAAATATCGAAACCTAACTTTTAATGCGATTTTCCAATTTCTATTCTCACATTTTTTGAAATTTTTATACTTGATATGATAAAATAAAAATACAAGTAGTTTCATTACCGTCGGACAAAAATTGAGGGAGATATCTACTATATATTAAAATCCGTGCGCGTCTGTGTGTTTGTTCGTTTGTTTGTAACCTCATCTTCTTCGGAACTGCTGGGTGCAGAGCTTAGCGGAAGGTATCGTTGGATTCGGGAGGTCCGTGGGAGGCCATTTTGACCATTCGCTTAATTCTCCGACTTTAATTAGCCGAGATATTAATTAAAAACTTATTTTTCCCCTACGTTCTCCCTACATTTGCCCTTTTGTTGACTTTCTTTCACCGTTTTCCCTAATGAGAGGGATTTGGCTACGTGCCAAATTCTGGTTTCTCAAATATCTCTGGAAATTCTTATAAGTCAAATTCGAGACGCATATCGACGGATTGGAAAAAAATCAAGGAATCCGACGATACCATTTTCATATTCGTACGATTTTAATTAACGAAGTTATTAATTAAAAACTGGGCATACGTTAATTACCGCGTTTATTGCTTCC
>KK114236.1:195253-208969 GCA_000611955.2 Stegodyphus mimosarum | reverse complement strand
TTTCTCTGGGTTTCATTTAATGTTCGACTGAAAAAGGCGACGGGTTGACCATTTTGGGAAAGCACTGCGCCAATCGCGAAATCTGAAGCGTCCGCTGAAATCTCTAATCCTTTATCCCCTTCTGGAAATTTTAAGACGGGAGCTTGAGTCAATGCGTCTTTCAGTTTTTGAAACGCCAAGTTGGCTTCTGCTGACCACGAAAAACTAGCTTTCTTTCTTTTCAACTTTAGCAGCGGCTCAGCTAAGTCTTTAATGAAGGACCGATAGTATGAACACATCCCAAGAAACGACGATAATTTCTTCGCTGTTTTAGGAACAGGATAATTTTTAATAGCTATTATTTTTGATTGATCAGTTTCGATTCCCTTTTGGGAAATTGTACATCCTAAATAACGTAACTCTTTTGCGGCAAATTCACATTTGGACGCATTTATCTTTAAACCAGCTTCATTTAACAATGAAAACACTTTTCTTAAATCTTGTAAGTGTTGTTCTATATTACTACTCGTAATTATCATGTCGTCTAAATATATGAACATGCTTTTACCATTGACTGGTCTTAAGACGATGTCCATACATCTTTGGAACGTTGCCGGCGCGCCGGATAAACCAAAAGGCATTCTAAGAAATGCGTACGTGCCAGACGTTGTTATGAACGCGATTTTGTGTACGTCTTCAGGTTTTACCCAAATCTGAAAGTAGCCACTCGTAAGATCTAACGTAGTCATGTATTTTGTAGACGAAATATTTCGAATTATTTCTTCAATTATCGGCAACGGATATACAGGATATTTGTAACTGAATTTAACTTGCGATAATCTATAGCAAAACGCCACCGCTTAAGGGTGCGTAATCGGGTAATCATTATTTTTCCTACACAGGATAACAGGGCTAGCGTAACTGGTAGAAATTGGCGTGATGATTTTATTCTTTGACATCTTTTTAATATGATATTCAGTTATTTCTTTCTTGACTTTATCATATCTATATGGCTTTTGCCTAACTGGCTGAGCATCCCCCGTGTCAATGTCGTAGTTCACAACCTGTGTGATACCCGGTACATCACTAAATAAATTCGAAAATTGACTTACCAGTCCCTGGATTTTTCCTTTTCTTCTGCTGGTAAATGTTGCAAGTCCAGCTGCGAGGGCTTATCATTCTTGACTTCTATTGACTTCATATTTAACGTCAACTCTCCCCATTTGATATCAATTTTTGCTTCTGTCAAACTAAAAAAGTCCACACCTAGAATAATACATGTTTGCAGGTTTTGCACAATATAAAATAGAAGTTTTACCTGTTCGTTGTTGATACGCACGAACAACGGTACTTTTCCTAAACAGCTACACTTTTCCCCTTGGGCCGCTATGACATATGTGTCTCTTGCACTAAAAAATCTGTAACGGCGAAAGTGCTTTTTGAAGAATCTTTCCGATACAAAGCTGCTTTGGCTCCTGTATCCAAGAGGGCTGTCGCCGGTATGTTGTTAATTAGAACTTCAATCTTCGGTAAACTCAAATTCTTCACGACCACGGTGTTTAACTTGATTTTGGAAGGGTTTTGCTCTGCTTCGGACTTCTTCACCTTCCTCGAAGAAATCCATCTTAGTTTAAATTCTTCTTATTCTGGTTGCCCTCGGAATCTTTGCTTGTTCTTCTATTGAATTCCCTTCGTTCGCCGCTCGATTTAGAAGACACCTCTTTCTTCGGCCATTGCTTCGCCTTACTCCCGTAACTTTGATTTTGCTTTTGCTGGGGTCTTGGCGAACTCCACTGACTTCTTCGCTCAAATTGGCGTCGTCACTCGTTGTCGGCTGTTCTTAGACTTTCAAATTGTACTGCGAGCTCAAATAATCTGTCTAATGTCGTTGGGTTTCTTAGTTCGATGAAATCTTGAACTTGGGGCAGTAGACTAGGATGTATAATTTGAATAACTTCAGGATTCGGGCGAGTTCCATACAACAGCTTGAAAACTTGAATTTTTCTCAAAATAAAATTAGAGAAATTTTCTATTTTTTCTTGATATCGACTAAAGAGTTCCGCTTCCAGTCTGGCTCGAACTCGTACTACGGGAAATGCTTTCCCCAAGGAATTTTTGAAATTTTCATACGTATATGTGGGGCTTCCTGGTTCCCCCAAGAGATTCTTTCCAATGCACTTGAACCAACTTAGCGCTTGGCCCTTCAAAGCGCTGGTAGCGAGAGCGACTTTCTGAAATTCGTGAACTGGATATAGCATGAAGTGGGAGAATAGCTTTTCCAGGAAATTAATTACGGCTGTCTTGCCGTCAAAACTTGCCGCTGGCTTCATAGCTGCTCTCATGATTTGTACGATGTAGCCAAATCCTTCTAGGCCAGGAGGTGCTATCTCAGGATTCTGGACAATTACAGCAGGTACCGCAGGTTGGTCTTCTTGTCTTTGAGGCCATCCTCTTCTTTTTGTTCGGGCGCCACTATCAGGACTGAGTGTTCTGTGCATGCTCTTTGAAAACATGGTGAATACTTACAAGGGTTCTTCTTCTCAAGTCCTGAACTGGAACAGGGAGCGGAAAATACGCTATGTTCTAGTGTAGATACTGTATTGACGAATAAGTGCACGTGAAAGGGATTTGAAATCCTCTTTTATTAAATCACTATTATTTACACATTTCCCAACTCGGGAGAGATACAGAAAGTAAAAGACCACACTTGGGTCGAACTTAACAATCAAATAAATTTAATACTAAACCTAAAATAGAAATGTATTTAAACTTGCTTCGCAGAGCAAATCGCGGAGTTTGGCCTCTAACTGAAAGGGTGCGTAGCAAGATATACTAATACTAGCGCACTTCAATTTGTTTCAATATTGCAATCACGTAGTAAGCACTATGGCTTATAATTTTAGCTGCTAGCTGGTCAGACGAACGTCGAGCAGAATGACTGTGATTAGCTCTCTCACACTGAGAGGTTTCTACCTCCGGTTTAAATAGTACTTGGCTGTACTTCAAAATTAGCATAAGCTGAAAACGCGCGCTTCTTCTGACGGGAAGTTGAAACAGAGAAGAGATAGAAAGATTTAAATTAAAATAAAACTTGGTTAGTTTAACTAAAACCTTACAAGGTATTCTTTCTGAAATTTTTCAAATCACTTCGAAAATCCTGTTGCCAATAAATGGCAAAATACTTCAAAATTCATATTTTAAACTTTGTTTGGTAACTGATGTAATTATTTAAGTGCCATTTGCCTTGTTAATGATTTATTTAATTTCGCTTTGGAATAAATGTTGGAGAACGTGCAACATTTATTGCCATCATTAAGATTTTAAGATTTTATGGACATTTCTAGTAACAAACTTGTGATGCCTTAGTCCGTGTACCAAATAAACTTAATATCTGTCTACGAACGTCGCTCTGTTGGTAACAGCGGTTAATGACGTTAACAGTGGTACCGATAGGTTCGAGTTCGAATCGGAGAGAAGGCATGGATGTGTGTAAATGTATAGTGTTCGTTCGGCAACAGGACACTCAAAATACATGGCAAGCCGGGAGTCCTCTCCGGAGGAAGCTGGCAACTGAAGACGGGTGGGAGACCCTCAGCCAGTCGGGCGGGTTGTTCTTCCTTACAACTGCAAATTCTTTGCTTAAACTGCGCCGAAAATTTAACAGTTAGCTAGGTTCAGCATTATTTCAGTTAACTATAGCTTTGCCGCCCAAACGTATGTCGCTGACTGCCGTGCCGAAGGGCTCGAGTTCGAATCCTGGTAAAGGCATGAATGTTTGTAAATGTTTAGTGTCAGTGCAACATGGTGGTAGTCTAAATATGCGGCGATCCGAAAGGCCTCTGATGTCGTTTGGTGGGAGGGGTGAGGGATGTGACACCATCTGGGGGTGGAAGGGAGCAAAACTGCACTGTCACCTGTAAGGTGCTCAAAGCTATTTCCAACGAACAGGCGTATCTTGAACGCTCTTGCCAAGAGGAACTGCGTGGGCTTGACCTGATGTTGCTGTCAGACAAGTGAACATAAGTAACAACACAGCAACCTATAGCTCTCTCTATAAAGGTGTTGACCTACATTGTACCTGTTCTACCTGTTATCTAAATCTTGATTCAGTGCCATAACTGATGACTTTGCGATTACGTAACATTCAGGAAAAGATTCATTTTTATATAGAAAGGAATTTCAATGAAACGTATAAAATGTGAAAATGTTGAAGGGATATTTTTAAGTAAGGATAACTCTCTATAAGGATAAAATCAGTTTCCCTTAATTTAAATGCTAGTCTAAAGTGTTATCCTTGCCGGACTTTTACTAAGCTTGCCGTCGCGGCTTTAACTAATAATACAAGAACACTAATGAATAAAACAAAAAATTATTTTTGATTTCTCCTCGAAGCACAGAACTAAACTGACTAATAAAAACTTACTTCCGCTTCTCGCGGGAGTGACAGACAGTCATAAATTCAAATTATGTGCAGTTTATAGGAATGAGTTTAAATCTTAGCACCTGGTTCATTTAATATTACTTACCATTGCATAAATACTGAAAGCAAATTAGGAAATTCTCCAGCTGGTAGAAATAATGCTCACGCCGGATAGTAAAGTTTCACTTCATCTGGTTTAAAGACCTTTTTGCCTTAGATTCTCTTTTTAAGCTTAGATTTTCTTTGTCTTAACCTGGGAGGACGCGCGCTGTGCTATCTAACACGAGAACGCGCATAGGATGTCAACGCATGCCAAACAATTAAATGGTGCACAAATGAAATATAAAATTACAATTTAGTAAAAGAATGCATTCTTTATTAATTACAACATTTATTATATAAAATAGCTTAAAAATAATGTTAATTTTAAGATTAATAACAAATAAATGAAAAATACTTACTTTTTTCTTTCAGATGACTAGGAATTATTGATTTCTATGAGAAATTTTTGTTTTTTTTATTGGTGAATGAAATTATAATCCAAAATATGCAGAATTATTACATAAGCAATGAGTTATATAATTAATTTTCAAACCCATTAGGTTCAAGAAGTACTAGATATTTTGCAGTTTATACATGAAGCTTCTATTTGACAGTGCTCTTGACATATATTTTTTTTTGTACTTCCCACATACAGTTTTTGATTTTCTGTCTTTTTCCCTCGAGCGCGTGCAATATCTCGAGTAACATAGATTTCTTGTCTTTGTTTGTGGTTCACCAAGAGGATCTTTATTGTGTTCTTCTGTTTCTGTCGTGTTTTCAAATGAGGATCTAAAAGCGCAAAGGCCAAATCCTTCAGGAAGTGCCTCCTGTTCCTGAGCTTCTCTGGTGGAGATTTAGTAGATAAAAGCAAGATCCTTGAATTTATACCGGCAATATTTAATGGCAAAAAATATTACCCTAGGTCATCGGTTTGATATTCTGGCCACAGAATACGTGCTACCCATTTCGTCGACTATATCAACTGCTCCTTTCGTCATGTTATAAAACATAATTTCTTCGGATGTTTTCAAATCTCCCGTGCTTTCATCAATATGGACATCATTGTTCATAGTTGACAAAATGTTAACACATTTGTTCTTTTTAGCCATGTAAGAAAGTAGCATTATATTCTTTTGAAAACCGAAGAGGGTTGAATGCTGTTTTTTATTCGTATTCGGCGCAAATTCAGGTCAAATAATCGTCTTGTCCTTACATATTGTTCCAACGACAGAAATTTTATTTTTCTGAAAGAAATTGGCCATTTCATAATTGGAAAAGCAAATGTCTGTGATAACGTTTCTTCCAGAACTGTATAATGGAGCTAGGATGCGCTTTGCTATTTTACAAGAACTGTTGACACTCTTGTATGGCCCATCAGGCTGCTGACCTGAGTAGATTTCCATGTTGAAAGTATAGAAGGTTCTAGAATCAACCACAGCAAATATATTTATACCATATCTTGCAGGTTTTTTAGGCATATACTGGAAAAAGGAGCATCGTCTTCGAAAAGGTTTTAGCTTTTCATCTAAAGTCACGTATTCCCCTATATGATGTAATTTCTGACAATTGTTGACAAAATTTTCAAACAAATCAAGTATTGGATCTAATTTATCTCTCTCTTTCTCTGTCATTCCCTGTTACGACATCATCGAATGGTAAGGCACGAAGAATGAAAAGAAAACGCTTATAGTTCATAGTTTTACAAAAAATATCCAATCCTGTGCCATCAGTCGCCCATAAATCTCTAACATTTACATGTGAAGATTTGTGCAATCCAGCTATATTTAAGAGTCCTAAAAACGCAAGGAACTCTTCTTTTTTTATAAGTTTCGCTTCTCTTTCTCTTTTAAAATCTCCCGAAATATTTTTTACATAAATATTAGAACAGTTCACAAGCATTTCAATCATTGTGTCATCAAATATTAGGTTCCCTCCATCGATGGGTGAAGCCACATCTTTAGATACATGTGTATCGGCAGGCCATTTTTTTATGTTATAGGACGCCATGCATCTTTGAGCTTCAAAGGGTTCTTTTTGCCGTTTTGCATTTCATCTTTTCCTATAAAATAGTCAATTTGATCACAAGGAATGTCTCCTGAAGAGCCGAACTCTGCTTCTGATTCAGACTGACGATTATTAAATATATCTTCATTATACGAATCTCCTAATTCTTCTTCTACAGAATATTTATTCGAGAAATCTTCTCTAATAATTTTTGAAGTCTTTTCATTTCTTGAGCATACGTCAAATGAAGAAATGAACGAACAGAGTGACTTGCACACGCCATGGCTCATACTGTTAAAACAGCAACAGGAAAGCGCGAGTGGGGTGTCGGCACACCCCAAACCATTATTTAAACCACAATAAATGCTCAGAATTTTCCCTTTCCACCTGATACGTATAGCACATGATCTTGGAGGTAGCTAGTGAGGGACTTAACCATTTCGAATTATGGGGGGGGGAGGGAGATTGCCAGCGATATTTTTTACGGTGGGATGGCGAAACACCCCGCTCGTGTCTTCCCAGGTTAAAGTTGTGTATCTAATTTAAAATGTCTCTCGTTCACATTGAGTAGATGGAACAGTATTAGAAAATACAGGGTGACATAAACAAGAATTTTTTGGCACTCCAATAACACCAAGAGTGATGGTAGAAAAATTGATTTATAGTAATTTTATTTGTAGTAAATATTTATTTATAGTATTTATTTATTGTATTCATTTATAGTATTTATTTATAGTAAAGAACTTTATTTATAGTAATGGAAACCTTAAAACTTGCCATTTAAGAAACATTAATGTAATTTTATCATGTTTTAAAAATTACATCCTTCACATGGCGTCCTGCTGTACGAATGCATTTTTGAAATCTGCTATCAAGATTTCTCATTGACCGCTGCAACATCTCATCTGGAATTTCATCCCGAATTTTCTGTTTTAACTCATTCAGTATTCTTGGTCGAGTCGTGTACACTTTATTCTTGAGATAACCCATGAAAAAAATTACAAACGGACAAATCTGGCGATCTAGGGGCCAGAGAACGTTGCCGAATCTTGAGATTACGAGGTTACCGAACAATTCTCGCAGAGCTTCCATTGATTGCCATGCACTGTCTGATCTCCCTCCATCCTGTTGACTCCAAGTTTCTTGAACGTGTGGAAAATTGCCCAGTTCAGGTGTCAGAAAGATTGTAACATCTCCACGTAACGATCCGCATTGACAGTTGCTGTGATTTCCTGTCCATTTCAAAAAAAACAAAATGGTACGATGATGCCATGTAATGAAACAGCACACCATACTGTCACCTTACTAGCGTCTAAACGGCACTCATGAACTTCCTTAGGATTTGTGTGATTTGTGAATAATTTGTATTTCTTGTCCGTTCCAATGATCCATGATTACTATAATGGCGGAGTGTTTACTTGCTCAAGATCACTGTCCCTTAGTACTGTCACCTGTTCATGGTTGCCCCTACGCATTACAAAAATTGACGTTATTCTGTGTCACCCCGTAGATTTTACCATAAGTTAAAACGTGATTATTCAAATAAATTAAATAACTAGACATCGGGTTTTGAGTTCTTTCTTGTAGTCCATACACCGTCAGCTACTTTTCTAGATAGTTTCCGTTCTTGCTCAGACATTTGCTAAAGTGTGAGATTAGATTTTATCATAAAAGTGTGTCATATATGTGTCATAAAAGTGTGCCGTCTGAGAGAGGATAAGTATCATTACGTTGCTTTCACTTTTCCGTTGGTTTGGAATTGCTTGCTTTAGAGCAGCCTTTTCAAACGTAAGAAGACGTTGCAGTCTGTCGGTGTCTAGCTCTGGGGCGATCGAACTAATGCTGGCCAAACGATTCAATACATTTGAATTTGTGCAACAATATGAGTTCTTGGATTGTCTTGAAGCAGCAGAAATCAAGTAGGCACAAGTAGAGTGATGTGAAACAACCCCACAATTTCATCATTGGTCGTAATGCCTCGCTAAATGTTCAAACTTGCCTCAATTTTGATGGAGAGCACTTCAGGGAACGGATCTGGAGGTCTTCAAGCCTCTTTGCCTACCACCAGACTACTTAAGAGGACTTCTGCTTCTGCTCTCCAAAATGCTCCTATGGCAAACAGGCGCTATACAGTTGCAAACAGCCGTGCCTTCTCGGACTTCAAAACAGGACCAAATGATACTTCAGCCAGCATCGCTAACCACTTTTCGGATCAGGGGAGGCAAAGACGACACGTCGCGGCATTTATTCTCGATTACGCGGCGAAGTTGGTCCAGAATTTGACAATATGTAGCAATGTTTATTGTTTTCCTTGTGGCATAAAGCGTGCTTGCTAAATATCGTATTTCTCTCAGAACACGTTGGAATAGCCTCTCAAATTATTTGTTTGAATTCCGCTTTGTTCGGAAACGACATGTGTCGTCCCTTCAACCCACAATACGAAATTCAGATTCCACCGATAAGAATCAAATTGGCCTCTTTTTGGGTGCATGGGAGGCCGGAAGAGATTGATCATGTGCAAAACGCGCTCAGTAAAAAAAATGTTAATTGCTAATTGGTCCTTAGAACTCAAAATTATGTTAACTGCTTTCGATAAAATAAATTTTAGGTTACTCGAATACCTTCCATGTCGTTTTAGATTTTGACCGATTGAAACTCGGCCGTATTGTTAAATGGCTTACGACCGATTCTCAACTCAGCTTTCACAATTTGTTTCCCATTTCAGCCTCAGAGGTTTTCTTTTCCTAATAGTGGGCTTTAGCCGTTTATAGGTATTGGCCACTACTAAGGCGGAAGCAGTGGTCTCTTTATTATGAAGGCATTTAACAGGTGGGCCACCGTTGCCTCTTATGAAGGGACATACAAATTACATCAGTGCCTTCTCCGCGATTCGAGCCTGGGCCCTTCGCCTCTTCAGTGAATTTTGGGCGGCTCAGCCTTGGAAGTAAAGATTCAAGAATTGTATTCCCAAGTTAGTCCAATCCAAAAGTATCCTATCATTTCCTTTATAACATAGTGTGAGTTATACAGTTAGCCTTTTTATATGTAAATGAATGTGTTTCTAACAATATAACATTTTTTATTGGGGTTTATCTTTTAAGAATTTTATTGTATATTAAAATAATACTGAATAACAATTTTGATTTTAGTTTTATTTTATTTTGTATTATTTTAGTGGCAACTTTTAATCTCACGCGTTTCCAGAATAAATTACCGGAAGACAGCCCCGTCTTTCTAAATTTCATCTTTCTAAAATTAAAACGTCCGGTTTCGAGAACATTTGTATACGAGAAAACCTCATAATGTTCGCTGGAACTTGAATTGTCACTTTCAAAATTCTTCATACAGATGCACTTTCTAATTCACATAATTTTCAAAAAGTTAGCAAATTTTGAAAAACAAAAAGTTACAAACTACAGCTGAATTACTTTGGATTAACCAATATCTGTCGTCGTTCACTCCTGTTCTGATTAGCGGCTTTGTTTATACATACAAGCTGCAGGAGGCAATACCTAAAGTCCTTGTTACCAATTATGCTGGTTATGATTTTTCTTCTCATTTTAATTTACGCCTCCTGCTATGAGATATTTATAAACTACTGGACAGAGCCAATACGTAACGAAACGGAGCATTAAGGGAAGGACAAACGTAAACTTAATTGTTAATCAATTAACTAGCAAAATATACACTGCTGTGCAAAAATTAAGAATGAAGTCGAAAAATTAGCATATCAGCTGAACAAAGAGGCAGAGCGGACAGAAAGACCAATCAGGAGATTAAGTAAGGTGATGTACGGTAGCACATGCGCAGATATGCAGATAGATGTAATGGGGGAGTGTCTGAGTAGTATAAAGCATGTTGTCGGTGTAAGATCAGTATTTCTGGCAAAGAGATTTCACGCCGTATAGCAGTTAAAATCACACCGAGTTGCTGCCTCAGGGAGAAATGGCGAATAATCAATCTGTTAGACGACATCTGGATGCTTTTACCCGAGGTCGAATCATTGGGAAGTTGGAGGAAGGCCGCAGTGTGACAAGTGGGGCTGCAGAGTGCGAAATTGCTCCCAGCATCGTTTCACGACTTTGGAGACAATTTCAAACTACAGGAACAGCTATCCGGGGGTTTAGAAGTGGTCGTCCACGAGGAACCACACCCGCAGATGACCGGTATATTGCCTTACAGGCCAGAAGAAACAGGCGGCAGACAGCGGGAGAAATCGCTAGACACACGACGCAGGCTACTGGACGACCGATATCGCGTTTTACCGTGGCCAGAAGACTGCACGGTGGTGGTCTGTTTCCACGACACCATGTACATTGCGTACCTCTAACGCCTGCCCATCGGAGAAGGTGGTCTCTGTGGTGCCGGGAATACCGGAATTGGAGAGACAATGAATGAGGACGAGTACGCTTTGCAGATAAGAGCAGATTTAGTCTGAGTTGCGATTCTAGACACATACACATCTGGGCAGAGCGGGGAACACGCAATAACCCCTTCAACATCATCAAAAGGGACTGTTTTGGAAGTCGCGGAGTTCTCGTTCGAGCAGACATAATGCTTGGTAGCCAGACCGACCTTCATATCTCCCAAGGAGTTTCGTCACCTGGGACTGCTATTGTAACGAGGTTCTTCTTCCTCACATGCGTCTTTTCACAAGGACTATGGGTCCTCAGTTCCTCTTCATGGACGACAACGCTCCACCTCATCGCACAGTTACTGTCGAAGAGCTGTTGGAGAGTGAAGATGTTGAACACATGGATTGGTCGGCAAGGTCTCTGAATCTAAATCCCGTCAAGCATGTACGGAACTTACTAGGGAGACCCGTGGCAGCACGTAACTTATCGCCAGTAACGATTCCGAGACTGCGATTGGTGCTACAAGAGGAACGAGCAGCAGTGTCTCAACAGCTCATTAACAACCACATATCCAGCATGCACAAATGATGTGAAACCTGGCTAGCAGTCAGGGGAGATCATATCCCCTATTAAAGACCGGATGTTTCTTGCTGGACACCCATCACAGGGATGTTTCGGCCTTCAGCCGCATTGCTCTCCATGCTACTTTTTTAATAAAGCTTCTTTTTATCCCTCTGATTTCTCTTTTAGTAAGTATTGCTTACATTACTCATGTCCTTACGTATTGGAGATCTTACGGTATTAAATGTTTTGATTTGGAAAGCTTTTGTACAAAGTTGTATATTGAAAAAACCGTCTCGTCCTTAATTTTTGCACACCAGTGTAAATAAGATATAATTGGATTAAGGACTACTAAAGACATAATTTAATTTAACTCTCTATTGCACTGAATTTCCTCTTAATCTTTTATTTTAAATAGGTTCACTTAAATCATTGAGAGAAAAGGAAAAAAAACATGTTTTGAAAAGATTTGTACAGCAAATCTTGGATTTATTCCAACTCTTCGAGGTGTTGCCATTCTTCGCGGAATAAAATTTATAATTTTTTTTTAACCAGTTGCTTCATTTCCTACAGCAGTTCCATAGATAAAATCATGTCGGCGACTGCCTTCGTGTAGCAATGCGTAACTTTCAAAATTTGCTTAGAGAATGATGATTTAAACCAGCAGAAAGTTTTTAGCTACAGCTCAACAACGCTCTATACCACTCTAACATGCTATTTTCGCACACGCAATCCGTTACAAATCTGCTTATTTCTGTCCGCTCTCTCTACCTATTCATTTTTATTTTCTTCTCTAGACATGTGCAATGTGATCGAAGCCTTCAATCCCATGAAAACATTTCAGTAATTCATACAGTAGATGTCAATCAATGGCTCAAGTTTGACTCAGAGTTTGTTCCTGACAGTTGAATGAGCTTGCCGTAAAGGGCATTTCGTAGTTTTTCCTTCTCTGTCAACTTTAATATGGGCTAATCTCCTTAAAATTTCTTCCAAAAATTAATTCTATTTCACAGGCAGATAATCTTCGAGTGTCTTGTCATGATTAATTTCTCTACTATATTCAACATTATATCCAATACAGAGAAGAGAAATCCAATACAGAGAATAGAGAAAAATTCAAGGTCGATGTCTATATCATCTAAATCTTATCATTCTGTTTCTCTATGTTTTAACTGCAAAGCAGTAGAAGTACTAGGCCCTAGATACGAATATTGTGTGTGTGTGTTCGTAACTCAATCATGCTTCACCATCATGACAAATACTCAAAAGAATGAAAGCAATTTATTTTTAAAGATTCGAGATTATAAAAAACAAGGTTGATTTTATTGGAACGAAATTTATTACGAAATAAATTTTCTTTTCAATACCTCATTCTTTCTTGAATATTTTTTTTTTCATTTTCTGTCTTATTAAATATATAGATCTAAATTTGTAATCTTTCGTATGGTTTTTTAAAACTCAAAACTTTGTACTTCGAACAGGTACATAAGTATTGGTAAATAATTAAATATTACCAAGTTAGATTGTAGAGTCATTAGGTTTATTTCGAAGTAGAAGAATAGAAGAATGAAAAATGAGCAATGCCTTCGCCGAGAATCGAACCACAGACTTCTCGGTTATGCGTCGAGGGTGCTGACCACTACACCCCGAAGGCATGCGAAGAAGGTTCGAGAAATACCTTATATACTCCCTCTTTTAAAGGGCGAATGGGGTTTTGGGGACCCAATCGCCAAGTCCCAGTGGTAGAGAATCATCATCCACCACCTTTTTAGTTCGGGCGCCAGTGTAGAGTCATTAGGTTGTTTCGAAAAAGGGAGCAATGCCCTCTTCGGGACTCGAACCACGGACCTCTGGAATACTCGCCCAGCGTGCTTCATTTTTTCACAAAGGCATGCGAAGGCACTACACCGCGAAGGCATGCGAAAAATGCTGGGGAAATACTTTTCTTATAAGATGAGAAACATTAAACTTATTCATCTCTGTTGCTAACATTGATTCTTATTTTAAGCAAGGGTTATAAAATGTCACCGTTAGTGCTAACGAATTTAAGGTTTTTTTTTGAGATAATCTTATTAAAAGGTTATTTTAATTAATAAGAACTGAAGAATACATTTGTGTTGCTTATACAGATGTCGAATTAATTTAATTATTGCTAATGTTTGAACATTTCAACTATAAACTTTGAACTCTAAATTTGAACTTTAAATTTTGAAGTACTTAGAATGTAGCCCAATTATTTTATTTTTCTCAAAATACACTCACGTTTGTGAAAATTGCAACACCAAGAAGGAATCGTCATAATTGAATGCAATTTAATACACAGTTAAGTGGTAGTGGTACAAATAGATTAAATGT
>KK114236.1:173115-194306 GCA_000611955.2 Stegodyphus mimosarum | reverse complement strand
GTGCTGCTGTTACGCTGCACACGAGAGGCTACTGCACGATACGACAATCCAGCTTCACGAAGGCCGATGATTCTCCCTCGTTCAAACTCTGTAAGTTGTTCAAATCTCGCTCTCTTTCGTCGACGAGGCATAAGTACAGATTGAGTTAACGTTTACCACTAGCAGATAACCACCGATAACCATACACGCCTCGCTACAGCCGTCTATTTATTCGGATCCATCAGCCGTTCAGAGGGCGCTGCTCAGCATACGCATCCGCTACGGATTTGCAATTCTAATCATTTGCATATCATGCGCTACTTTGCATTTCCTGAAAATTTCAGCTCACTCGCGTAAGTCCTTCATGGTGTTGCAATTTTCACAAACGTGAGTGTAGTATGATTTCATTTGATCATTTGGGAGAAAATAAAATAAACATTTATGTTTCATATTAAGACAGAATGAATTATTACTATATCATTTGTTTTTTCAGATTTTACTACTCTAAAGCTCAATTATTTACATTTAATGTATTAAAAATACTTCCTCTTTTCCTTTGCACCAAATTACTGAACTGATTGATAGACCAGTAAAATTTCGTAGACAATTTTGTGAATGCAAAGAGCGTAAATTTCCTAATTAAAGTCTGTAAGATCTTTGCCCTCTTCCTGTTATTTCATTGACGTTCACAATGGATCAAAAGGACTGCAGATTACCTCGACAAAGACAGTGAATAATGCGATGGCATGAATATCACTGCTTTATTTTAGGATAGCTGAATGTACAAAGAAATCAGAGGAAATATTTTCAACTTATACGTGAAGAATTCGATTTGCTTGTTGAAATTTCTAACCTCATGAAGAAAAGAGTGTAAATAATTAATTAAAAAACCAATTACTTTCTTTTCTAGCTCATAATTAAAATTTGGAATTGAAATTATTGATTTAATCTGATAATACGATGGTATTCAAACTACATTTCGTAAGTTATTCTGAAGTTTTATGTAAAACTTTAGTTCCCTCCATATAAATATTTTTATGAGTCGAATTGTATGAGTTCAGCTGCTGAAACTTTCTTTTAAGACTGGTCCCCCTCCCGCTCCACAATCGAATTGGTAATAGGATTCTATGCCTAAATTGAAAACGTTCTTGAAAAATATTTGTAGGGCAGTTCTCTTTGAAATGAAAATAATTACTACCTTTTTATCTTCAAAGTAATATCAATATGAATATGAACATACTTTCACCAGCGCTCCTGATATTCTTGAGAGCACTGAAAAATGCGTCTTTTGTTATGTTCAATAAGCCGCCTGACTTGCAGTTTCGAATAGCTTGAATCATATGAAACTAATAAACCTGTAGAACTATTTTGATAAGAAAGAACAATGGGTTACGGAAATCTGGTAAATAAAGAAGTCGTGAAATAATGAAACTATGTTTCAGATATAGCAAAACTAAGCTTCGTTTCTGAAACGCTATTTACTCAAAATGCGATATCATGCCAAAACATCAAAAGATTCTTCAATTCCGTTTGCAGTATAAAATGACCTGTGCTGTCCTGGATGTGTCATTTTATACATTTCTTCCATACAGCATACGCTCATGCCTTATAATAACCATATTCCACAACTGCAAGACTTACATATGTGAAGTGACCTTCTGTGAGTGTTTTGAATAGAAAGAAACCCATTCAATATCCAACAGACATAAAATGAGTGTATAAATGTATTATTCATTTGAATCGAAATAAAAGAATAACCCATACGATGGGTCTTGGGGTAAAGGAACAAAAGTATAAATATGTTGGGTAATATACCAGACAAGATAAATAGACATACAGAAAACTCTTTGGTTGAGCACTGCTTTTATAGTATTGCATTTGTTAGTTACTGAGAAAATACTGAACTGATCAATATGATAGATGTATAAATTCGAAAACATTTACTGTTTGCCGATTAACTTCATCAGTAAATTGTAATCATATTAGTCCAAAAAGAATTTATTGTTTAATACTAACAAGGAGCAAACAATTTTCTGATTGTTGTAGCTAAGGCTTGCTGATCAGGTTATCATACCATTGCTAATATACATGCATTATCTTTATTAATTGCATATTATATCAGATCGTAATTAAAAAAATTATAAAAGTCTCCTAGAACAAAAAGAAGGGAATCTTTGATTTAATATATTAAGATTTAAATTTGATTTTTCATTTCAGTAACGGTAATATCGTTAGAAAAGGACTAAAAGAACTATGAAGTTGAGTAAGTTCAGAAAACTTTTTAGTTAACTAAGCATTCCAAGAACGTTAGATTTGTGATTGAGTATATAAACGAAAATGTCTTCTTTCTAATTTGAAGGGATGAATAAAAATAACTTAAGTTGTTTCTGCTGTTTAGAAATATAACTAATTGCAAATTATAAGTCACGCAAATGAATTCTGATGAAGAGGCACACTCTAGCCGTTTTTACTGATATTATTAAAAGTGCTTTATATAAAAATTTAAAGCATTGCTGAATTTTAAAATTTCTAAATATTTACAGTACCTGTGCTTAGAAACACATTGAGCACGAAATTTTATAGAGTCTCTGGGTTCTCTTTGGTAGCATACGTCTTGGACTCTATGTAGAAGATGAATTAGCAAATCCTCGCTATGTCTTGAACAAATATTGCAGAAGAAAGATTTTAAATAACCTTTTTATTTAAACTAAATTAAAAACAGATACACGCACTTCGTGCTCACAAATCACCACCACTTGTAGCTACGTAAATTTAACAGAAAATAAGAATGTAACAAATCACTAGTAAATTAAGATATCTAACGGCTGGCTCCTTAGCTTAACTAAACGCTAAATAGGCTGCTCACAGCAAAGCTGAGCCTAGAAATATCAGTATAAGTATAAACTGAAAGTTGTCTAACACCGACTAGAGAGCTCATTTCAAACACGCAGCATAAACTCGGGACTAAGACCGCTACTACTTTTTGAACTCTTGAAACGCAGCTTAAATACTGCTTCTGAAACACGTTTAGATTAGCATCTACGTCATAACAAATTTACATTCCGGCAGAAATCTGAAATCATGACGGAAAGGAAAGAAAAACTTAAAAATAATTGGTTAGAATAAAATAAGTACATACAAGTTTGTATTAATTTTGTCAAATATGTTCAGTTAGCCCGTACGAATTTTCACATACTCAAGCACAAGAAACGATCATGACGTACATATACAAATAATACAAGAAATTTCCTTTTAAGTAAACAAATTGAAAAGAATATTAAATTAATAAAAGTTCTACATTTCTAAAATTATCTATGAAGAAAAATTTCTGTTCTGTTTCAAAATATTAAAACTGCAAAAAAGGACAAGAAATTAAGCTCACAAATTTAATAATGACAATAACACCTTACAGAAACAGCTAAAAAAATAAAAGAACTTGCAAAAATTGAATAAGGGAAAATTTTAATTGTTCAAGTAATTCCTAGTTTTAATAACTATTTGATTGTAAGAGAAGTACGGATATGTAGTCGAAAGCCAGTGATGGGCTGTTACAAAGCAGTTCTGATTACTGTCCCTTGAGAATATGCCAATGAATTGAATTAAAATCATGCAGGTTCAGAGTAGATTTGTGGTAAATTCAAATTTCCTTGCAAGCGCTTATACCAAGAGCTTTCCGTGTAGATACCCAAGTGACATCACATCCAAATCCCTCAATCTCTGCTTTCTGACTATTGGCTGACAACAGTGACACTTGGGAGCGAGTGTGTGAATGTGACTTCTAAGGACTGAATTATCAGATACAAATGGAATAACAGACAGCTTTATCGAGAATCTGATATATGGAACCTCCAAGAGGGTCAGTTCCGGTTCCTTTCCTTACAATTTTCGACTGTCTAACAACGATGTTATTTAATTTTTACTGAAATTCTAATTGATTTTAATAACAAAAGTTTTTTTTCATAACATTCATTTGCCTACATACAAATTCGATGTTGCTATAATGTTACTATTGTTCGAGTTTAGGTTTTTTTCCCTTAGTTTTCTATAAGTTGTTGAGAATAATGTTTTCAACTGACTTGTGAAATATAGTTTGCTAATAACTATCGGAAATGTGCTTATAGCACATAAGTTCCACCTCTCTCGATGCTATGTTTTTTTACCACTGTAATACGTTAACAAATGCATTCTAATTTGTTCATAAAGTTGTTTTTCGCAATGTTTATGTAAATGACAGTTTTGACTTGTTAGTAAAGAACTTTCTCTAAATAATTAGTAATAATTAGTAGAGCAATAGTTAGTAAATATTGTTTTTAATTTTAATTTCTTAAAAAATTAAGTTGAAGCATTCTAAATCACTATGAACTTATATCAGAAATTTTTATTAAAGAATATTATGGCTATAATGAATCAAATTTTTACAAGTTCGTACAGCTGTAATGATATAAAAAATTTTATTTTACTTATGTATGCCCACTGGCTTCGGAACATAAAAACAAATAAAAATGATGAACCATCATGAAAATGTATGAATAAACGAATTTTCTTTCTAAGCTGTAAGCTATTTACCTCCAGGACATTTCTGATATTTTAACAGGATGAGACAAAATGATTTTTGGTGTTAACCATTACATTCTAACAAACCAACATATTTATTAACCTTTCGGTACATAAGACTTATCGCTACCTTATAACTTTTGACATTTCTTTATTCTTAAAAGCTTATAAAGTATTTCTCCCGCTTTCTTAGCATGCCTTCGTGGAGTAGTGGTCAGCACGCTCGACGCGTATTCGAGAGGTCCGTGGTTCAAATTCCGGCGAGGGTATTGCTCATTTTTCAGCACTCTTGCTTCGTAATAACCTAATGGCTCTAAAAGCTTCATCAAAGAGAGAAATGGTAATGTTCGAATAAAATTTAATATGTTTTGATTCAGCCCTTCTTTGATAACAAAATTTCTTAAATTTCCTGAAATGCCAAACCTTATTTTGTTATTAGATTTAATGCTAGTTGAGCACAGGGAGAAATTCTTTATAAATAACATTTTCCTAATGTTAGAATCAGTTTTTAAGTTTGAAAGTTTTATGAGTTAAAATTTGCAGTAAAATTTAATATCGTGTTTGCCACCCAACTGGTATAGTGGTTAGCGTCGCTGGCTGCTGTACCGAAGGGCTCGGGTTTGAATCCCGGAGAAAGAATGGATGTTTGTAAGTGTATAGTGTCGGTGCGGCATCGCGGCACTCTAAATATGCGACGAGCCGAAAGTCCTCTCATTTGGTTTAATGGAAGGGGAGAGGGGTGGGAGACCCTCGGACTCGTCCCCCCGGGGTGCTCTCCATCAAAATTAGGGGCGGAACTGAGCCAAATCGCACTGTCACCTGTTAGGTGCTCTAGCTGTTGCAAACAATAGGCGTAATCTAGCGCTCCTTGACGCGAGAAATTTCGTGGGCTTGGGATGACTTTGTCAGACAAGTGAGCATGAGTAACAACAACAACAATTGTCCAGTGCTTTTTTAAATTTTAATTCGAGCGGCTGAATACGAAGCATTACAATAGTATGCTGAGAATAAACTTTTTTGTGTGAACTGCCAGTCTGTTGTTTGAATATAGAAGGGAATCAGTGATTGATTTAATTAAGTTTTCTGCATAATTACCGCTTATACCAGGAATTAGTACTGCGGTTTGTGAGTATTGTGGCTTGTGTTAAAAATGTTTGTTGCTGCGATTTGAATCTCCTTACAAATGTTACATATTCAAATTAGTTTACTTCAACAAGCATTAGAATAATTTTTTATGATGCCATAGTTAAATTGAAATGCATAATGATTTATGATTTAATTTAAGCGCGTTATTATAATTTAAAAGAATGTATATGGTTTAAAAAATCCAGAAAACCACGCAAGTGTTACTTAATATCTTCTTACTGTTTAATTTCTCCTGATATAAAAATGTCGTTCTTAAGTAGCACGTAAGCAATGATTTTTAACCGTGTAACGTAATGTAAGGTGTTAAATACTTCTTTAAGTATAATTCTTATACGAATATTTAAAATGATCATTGAGATGCATTATAATTAAGATAAATTAAATTTTATAAATTACAGCAGGTAGAAATATTATATGGTTTATTTTAGTTGAAACGCTGTTTCTAAGTTAATTCCTTTTTGTACTGTATTTTTCCATAAGTATTTGTCCGAATACAAATTAGTTTGAGCTTGAGAAAAAGTTGAGATTAAATAGCAAGGAAATTTTTAATTTAGAAAGAGTATCGTAGAAACTACACAATATATTTTGTTATTATGAGAGGAGAAATGGTTTACTTCTGGAACTTTGGGTTGGTGAGTGAATTTTGCATCTTTTAATGTGTGGGTTTAAACTTTCCATTGCTGGAAGCGAGTTAGAAGTTGATTAGCGTAGATTAATCAGTTATGGCAAGTTATATAAAGTATGTTTGCCTAAAAGGAAGCGTAATGCATTCGTAGGAGGCTTTTTAAGGGAAATCGTCTCGTATTGACGTTTTCCTTACGAAAAAAAATTACGAAATGCAGCTGGCTCATTCAAGAAGATAAAAATTAAGTTTGGTTCATCAAGCTTCAGCTGTCTTACACCCTTTAGCCACTAATGGACAAGAGCTAGTCGTTGAAAGTCCGAAAGTGTGTTTACTGATTTAAATATTTAAATTATTGAGATTACCTTTCGTTAATCTAAATAGAGGTAGAGGTGGCTATGTTTATAATTTTAAGCTTTAAATTGCGGAGATTAGTAATATAGACCTTTCAGTTCAATTTTACCTCTTGAATGTGTTACTGAAATTTAGCTAGAGTTCTCTTTAGTAGTCAAAAACATAATTTGTCGAAACAAGAAGGTTAAGAAGTGCAGTTAAATCAAATAACTAATTAGGATTAAATTTACGTTGTAATTAAATGGAAATAAAAGTGTACTTACTAAGAAGTATTTGTTTTCAAAATGTTGAATTAGTTCAGCAATGCGTAATTTAAATTTTTAATATAAATTAAACATCCTGCGCTACACTGAATGGCTACGCTTTTCAATATTAGCAGTCTGTAAGTCTGCGTGGATAATAAGTTAAACATCTTATACACTCTGAAATGCATCATGTACCAATAAATGTTATGATAGCTTAAATGAAACCAACTGGATGGAAAAAATTAGAAAGAAGTAGGATTCTAACTCTAACATAATGAAAACGTTACTTTTTTAAAATTACTGTACATGTTAGAAGAAAAAACTGAAATTTATATGCTCTTTAAGCAGCTTAGTACTGAGCTAGAGATGATAAATTATTTGCGAATGGGTAGTCTTACGAGGTAAGCTAGAAACTTCCTAAATTTAAACATAACTTTTATTTTTTTATTTACTATTTTGTGCAACTGCTTTATTACATAATTTTAGTTCAAACTGCAATCCACTTGCTAAAGCAGTACAACGTACTTACTTTACACTGTATTCCTTTAACCTAACTTTATCTCTATGACAGCAACATCTTTGCTTAGGACACAGCACCTCTACCAGTCCCTCTTGAGGTATCTTGCACCTCTAGTTCCCATCAACTGAAGATTCATAGTGATATGGGAGGAGTGGGAAAATTGTCCGACCGAAGGTGGGAAAAAAGAGATAGAAAAGAACGTTTTGTAATTTAGATGTTAATTTGAAAAGAAAATCTCAGAGGTAATAACGATGAAGTGGAGAAGAAAAAATAATGATAACGAAATAATTTTTCCCATTTTTCGTATAAGGGAAGGAAATTATTTCGCTCTCGTCGAATTCCCCGTTCACAGAATAATTTATGAAAGATATTTTAACGCGATGCAACAAGTGTTTCACTTATGTTCTTAAATATAAAATAGTGCATTAACTTTAGCTTTAAGTAATTATTTATTCAGGATTTTAAATACGTTAAATAAGTAGGTTAATTTAGATCTTTATACACATATTCAGTACAAATGCGTTCGTTTACTAATTTAAACGTAAATTCAGAATCTCAAGGGTGCAGTGTTTGAGTCTGAAGTTGTTCTAAATTATCATAGCTGTCCAAAGGGGAAAATGTAAGCTCACGATATTTCAGAAAAGATATTTAAGTCCGGAGTTTTCTAATTTTAATTGCATTTGGTTAAATAGTTTCCTAAAAATGTTGCACAAGTTTCAAAAAATCATTTCCATTCGTTATTATAAAAAATATATGCGCTATGGAAGCACTAATAAGGAATGCATAGTAGAATATTCAATATGTTTGGCTTCTTGATATCCATATTTTTATCAGAATATTTTATTCTTTGCTTCTTTTATGACACGCATATCGTACCATGCAAAATTGCTTATCAATGATGTTTTTTCAATGATGCGATTCATTTTAAAATTTGAATGTTTTGGTGTTTATAAAGACAATTCACGTGACAGTTACTGTTTGTTATATTGGGAAAAGTGAGGGTACCTTGAATTCTTCGGTAAGTTCATTAAAAGAGTAAAATAAAGTTTATCATTTCAATTCTCTTACCCTTTAAGTCAATACTGAAAGGATAACATCCTCAAAATTAGAAAAAAAATATTTTTCAAACAAAATGCAAAATGTGAAAATGCATTTCAGTATCCAATTCACCAAACTGTTATCTCTCACTAAAATACAAATACTAAAACACTGACCCCTTAAAACACCTAAATTTCAGTATAACTCTAGAGACAGCCACGAACACTTTTCATTTAAATATAACAAGAAAGCTTCAAAACACCAGAGAAGGATAATCTCACAAGTAAAAAATCAAACCACCAATTCAGATAAATTAATAACTCGATCATATAGTTACAACACACTTAAAGTTAATTTCAATACTCAGGCAAAGTTACCATGTTCGAATTGAAAAAGAAATAACCATGTTTTCCGTAAGGATCACATGGGTGACCTACAGTAGACCACCAGAAATAAACTCAAGTAAAACATACAATAATAAATCGCTGAAAATATTTATTATATCTTCCATAAAAATTATAAGATTAGATAACTGGCCGGACTACTCCTATAAAACATTATCTAAAAATTACTCATAATTTTCATTTGACATTCTGAACAATGATCAATATTGTACCGAAATTATTAGTTATGTACTTTACCATAATTACACAATTTTTGTTGAACACTAATCTAAAGCTAAATTTAAGAAACATACAAATTCCTTCACCAGTAACACATCAGTAATTTATATTCAGATAGTTTAGTAATTAATTAAGTTACTTGATATAATATTCGATATACATTAAATCAGTGATATTTTCTGTTATGAAACATTAAAAGTTTCACTCATGTATATATTGGGTTGGCAACTAAGTAATTGCGGATTTCACTCATAGATGGCTTCAGTTGAATTTTTCGGTTTGCAGACGTAGTACAAATGTGAAGCACATTTTGTTATTTGATAGTTGGCAATTCAGCTGTGAATCAGTAAAAAAAGTAGTTTTATGATCGGTTGCGTAGTTTTCGTTTGGCGTTCGTTGAAAAATGGAAAATCAAAAGGAACATTTTCGTCATATTTTACTATTTTATTTCTGCAAAGAGAAAAACGCATCGCAAGCTCATAAAAAGTTATGTGCTGTTTATGGTGACGAAGCCTTAAAAGAACGGCAGTGTCAAAATTGGTTTGCCAAATTTCGTTCTGCTGATTTTCACTCAAAGATGAAAAACGCTCTGATCGTCCAGTTGAAGTTGACGACGACCTAATCAAAGCAATAATCGATTCGGATCGTCACAGTACAACACGTGAGATTGCAGAGAAGCTTCATGTATCACATACATGCATTGAAAATCACTTAAACAAATTCAAAAACTCGATACATGGGTTCCCCACGAACTGAAAGAAACGCATTTAACGCAACGCATTAACAGCTGCGATTTCCTAAAGAAACGTAATGAAAATGATCCATTTTTAAAACGACTCATAACTGGCGATAAAAAATGGGTTGTTTACAACAATATCGAGCGGAAAAGATCGTGGAGCAGGCCAGGTGAACCGACTCAAACAACATCAAAAGCTGATATTCATCAAAAGAAGGTTTTGTTATCAGTTTAGTGGGATTACAAAGGAATTGTCTACCTTGAACTCTTACCACCCAACCGAACGATCAATTTTGATGTCTACATTGAACAACTAACGAAATTAAGCAATGCAGTTGAAGAAAAGCGGCCTGAATTGACAAATCGAAAAGGTGTTGTATTCCATCATGACAATGCAAGGCCACACACATCTTTGGTCACTCGGCAAAAACTATTGGAGCTTGGTTGAGATGTTTTGCCCCATCCACCATATAGTCCTGACCTTGCACCATCTGATTACTTTTTGTTTCGACCTTTACAAAACTCCTTGAATTGTAAAAATTTCAATAATGATGATGATGTCAAATCGGACCTGATTCAGTTTTTTGCTAATAAAAACCAGAAGTTTTATGAACGGGGGATTACGATGCTGCCTGAAAGATGGCAAAAGATCATTGATCAAAATGGGCAATACATTACAGAATAAAGTTATTTAGTTCCATGCAAAAATTGTCTTTGATTTTCTAAAAAAAATCCGCAATTACTTAGTTGCCAACCCAATAGTTAATTTAAATTATATCAATTAAGCACTTTAAAAATTCACCTTCTCAGTTATTAGTTAAGTAACCAGCCACATTCCAGATTTCCCTCTAACAGTAAAATGACTGCTCATGCTTTAGAAATTAACATTCCAAAATCTAAATAATTAAATATTTAAAGAAAAAGCAAATAAAAATAAATCACTCACAGTTTTCAGAACACAGGGGCTATAAATGAGATTGAAGGATCTCGCCGGCTCAGAACTGTGGTTTGCAGATCTACATAAAGAAACATAGAACTGATACGTTTGGGCTGATCATTTATTCCTCTTGATAAGATAACAAACCAGAGAAATGATTCTTCATTCCCTTCTTTAGTGACATTGTTGATGATGTCCAGAGCTTTTCTCTTTTTGCAAATTTACACATGTCGCAGACCCAAATGCACCGCCTTCAAGAATATCGAAAGAAATTATCGTCCTTAAGATGTTCACCAAATTAGAAATTATCTTCCTTAATTCGCAAAATCGTTAGATAGAACGTTGCTATTTTTTTTTCGGCTTTTCGAGCAAACAAGAAATTTCCTCAACTCTTTACGCCACAAAAAATGAAATAAAAAAGCTAAAAAAATCTCACCGGCTAGTAAGCATTTTTTCTATAATGGCATTAACTCATCGTAACAGCTCCGAGAACACTGCCACTCTTAAGTAGATGCGACTGAAGGCTGAAACGGGTAAGAGGAAGTGCGACATCCCAAATCCAGGGTCGCCTGAAAACTGGATGTACTACCATGGATGTACTCGCTGGCTTATTCCTAAATCGTAGAAGGACCTTCACTGCGTATATTTATACTCTGTGTTTTGTTGAGCTTTTTGTTTAAGGACAGATTAATTTTTATCAATTCGTGAGATAAAAATAACATTTCGTGTTAGAAATGTAAAATTTTATACATTGTACGCTTATTTAAAATTTTCTTAAAGCGTAACCTTTTGGCGAAATTACATAATCTTGTTTATTCCAATATATACTACTAGAACTCTTATTTCGGTATAGTAACTAAGTATTACATGAAGTCAATTAATTACAATAAGAGTAACTGTAAGTTTTTATTCATTTAACATACCGTAGAAAATTTTCACTGTAAATTTTTTATGTTTTTATATTTACTGTTAATATGATAATATTAGAACAAAACATAATTAAACTGTTTTTTTATGGTGCACAAAATAAATAATGGTTTTTAGTACGATATGTTTTGATGGAGCTTTGAAAGGCCTACTATTATATGAAAATAGTATTGTATTCACTTGTGAAAGAACAATTTCATCTTGCACAGAATAAAATTTGTGTCATGAAATAAGACATAAAAAAGTCCATTCATAAAGTGGACAGTACTTTGTTATAATTAATTTAACATCAATCCTGTGCATTATTTTCAGTTGTTGATTTAGATACGTTACATATTTAGAGTTTACACATTTTGAAAATTAACCATAAAAGATCTTTCTGATGAGTTAGACCATTCAATCACTGGTAAACAAAAGATCTTTCAAATTTGATTTTTATATGCATTTATGGGGGATATAAATGGTAATCTTAATGATTTTGCATTATTACAGAAGTGTCAATCAAAATTTATATTATGAAATACTGAGAATTAATAAAAAATTATTAATACAGTACAAAGTCTGAGATCCGGACGTCCAATATACGGAATGATCTAAAATCCGGACCTCAAAGCCACCACCAACCAATTTGTTTTAGGATTTTTTTCCCGCTCATAGTAAAACACGAGGAGAGTCCCGATTCTCACTGCGGCGCTAAATAAAATACCCCATTATTGAAGAAATAATCATTTTAGTATAAATTTAAACATAAATTTGAGTGATCAATAATTTGACTCCGCAACTGCGTATCTGCTTGTTATACATCACAAATCCAAACATTCTACGTAGAAACATCGTTGATTTTATACCAACTAATATTTTATATCCTTGACGCCAACCTGGCGAATCATTATTTATTATATTTTGCTCTCATCATAGCATGTTTATCAACACAGGACAACTTGAGTGATAACTCATTCAGGGATAGCTAACCATTTTTTTATATTAGTAATTGAATAACAAAGAGTATTATCCGATTACAGATTTAAGTTAAATGTGCTAAAATGTTGACGAGTATAGATTTAACAAAAATTTCTTTCCATACGCTAAAAATAGATTTTGTTAATGATACTTATAGGCCAAAAGATTATATTTAGTACTATTTGAATTAAGAATAACGGATTTGTTATTCACATAAAGCCAGAACCGGGGCTAGAACTCGTATGGCCGCTCCATTCGGCAAGAGTGAACAGAAGTTTTTCATTGCGATGACGATGTCCTAATCATTAATCAATTAAACGGACGGCGAAATCTGTAGTTTTTTATGGTTCCAGATCCAGAAAATACCGCTACCGATAGTGAATAAAGTGGAGAGGGGTCATTTAAAGAGGAAAAAAAAAATCGATTAACAAGTTAGGTCGGAATTCTCGACACAGCAATTACAGGACTTGAACAATGGAACTTAGTAAATGAACAAGAAGTTATATGTCAATAGAATTAAAGAGAAAGTATTAGCACAAAAAAAAACAAAGCAACTTAAACAACTTAATTGAAAGAAATGTTTAATAAAGTAAACATATAAATATTAAGATCTTTTTTTTTAAATTTTGATACCCTTATGCTTCATTATTTCATATTTTTAATTTTATAATTTATACATGCGATCTTAGCAGATTTAAAATGATCTAATATCGGGAAAAATCTCAAATCCGGGATCGCCGAAGTCCCGTCGAGTCCGGATCTCGGACTTTGTACTGTATATATTTCTCATTTAAATTGCATTTTATAAGACACATTAAAGAAACGTAATGCATACACTAATATGAGGAAAACCTCTCTCTAAAGTATCACATGGTTGGCATTAATGATAGCTATGAATAAACGAAAGTGATTGGCAATAATGGTAATTAAAATTGCAGTATAAATAGGTACATGGCTTATCATCTGTGATTAGATTACAACAAAGCACGTTGTGACTATATACTTAGGATGCCTTTTGCGTGGAGGACTTTCTAGAGGAAACTGCCCCAGATTTTATATTACAAATGTATAAATTTACATAATTACCCGCCCTTTTCTCCTAGGTAACTCCCTAAAAGTCGTGCTAATCGAATAAATGTTTGGCAATGTTGTATCTTGGTACAATGTTGAAGTAAGTTATTTTTTGTTTTAAGTGATATATTCGGGAAAGCAATTAAGTGCTTGATAAGCTGAAGAAAATTGGAAATATCTGAAAAAGTAATTTAACTGAAAAAAAGAGAAGAAAAAGAACTATACAGTCAGAATGCTAGATAAAAGTGTGAAACATATTTAGCAATCAAATTTGCAAGGAATAAGAAAATGAATACACTTCTTACAAGACGTTTTGGAATAACATTTTCTGAACTCAACAGAAAATTACAACTGTTGCTGTGTTATAGCGTGCTATGCAATGAAACTGTTTTATACTTCTTCATAAAATTTGGAACATGGGAGTTGAAAGTAAATTTGTAATTTTAAATATTGCGTCCAATACATAAATGTATACGAAATTTTATAAACGGCATAAAACTAAATTAACATTTTTTAATTAAATAGAAACATTTTTAGGAATTAAATTTCCAAGGAATAAGAAAATGAATATACTTCTTACAAGACGTTTTGGAATAAAGTTCTCTGAACTCTACAGAAAATTACAACTGTTGCTGTGTTAAAGTGTGCTATGCAATGCAACTCTTTTATGCTTCTTCACTAAATTTTTAACGTAAAATATTGCGTCCAATACATAAATGTATGCCTCCGAGACGGTATAGTGGTTAGGGGAGCCTGACTGCGATACTGAAGGGCCTGGGTTCGAATCCCGGAGAAGGCATGGATGTAAAATTGTCTGACCCTTCATAGGAGGTAGCGGTGGCCGCCTATTAGGTGCCTCCGTAATAAAATGGTCCCCCCTTCTGACCTTAGTAGTGGCCAATGCCGTTATAGTCAAGTGCCCGCCATTCATAAAAATATATATATATAAATGTATACGAAATTTTATAAATGGCATAAAACAAAATTAGCATTTTTTAGTTAAATATTTTTCAATATTATTGTAATTTTCTGGTTCAAATCCCACAGAAGGAATAGGTATGTGGATGTTTTGATTATAATATAATAGGAACATTTCGATTTACTATTCAATATTATGAAAAACACTTTATTTATAATACAGAATGAATAAAATCACTTCTTGATTTTCAACAGATACAGAGCATAGCTTTACACATGTTGTGTCCACTCACAGTTTTATGTGGTAAAAATAAGAATATCTATTATACTGAACTTACATGAAAAATTTCACCTCGAAATACGGACCGCCTCTTTATTCTCTATTGGCTCAAAATATCAATAAAATTAAATCTACCTAATCCAACACAAAACTAGAACACCTTCTAATCAACTAGAACAAGAGCAATAATTAACCTCCAAAATTCGAAGTAAAGCAGCCCCCTTTTTTTAAAGTGGCAAACCACAAGGGATGTTTCAAACCAATAATTCTGTCAAGTTGCTACGCGCCCGTTAGAGCTCTTCGCCTCCAAACGAGCAAAACACGTGTTCAGACCCGAACGATAACGGAGGAAAAGGCAACTTGCCGCCGACCTTTCCCCCCAAAGTGGTCGCATCGTGAGACTAAAAAATCGCCCGCCTTTAGCTGTACAAGAATTTCCGCTAGCTAAATAAAAGCTTTACCGTATTCAAACCAAAAATGAGTTTAAACAATAGTATATTCAAATTAACAGATAGTAACATTATAAATTTGCTACTCACTGTAAAATAATGTATTCACTAAGCACTTTAAAACAATACATAGCACTTCTACACATTACAATTTCTAGAAATTAAACGCTTCAGTAGTTTGATGAATATGAGCTCTGAACCACAGATTTCTTAGGGCGTTTTCCTGTAGACCGAACAAATGACCTACATTTCGTTTCAGAAGCTGTCTGAAGAGACTACAAGTATAAAGCATTGGCTACGATGAGTCAATACTAATATTTATATGGAATCGCTGGGTCGAGAAACAGGCTAATTTACGATGTATAATATTCCTACAGTCTTATCTCATTGATCAGAGACACACATTCATTTGCATGACTATTACGAATCGTAAAGTATTGACTCATGAATTTGTTTCTATGAAATAATTAGTTACTTTCAAAAGGTTCTAATTTTACAAGATATTTTGTATTTACTCTTTGTTTTTCATTTGAGAAATTCTTTGAGGCTAAAATGCAGACTGAAATTAATGTATTGACAGATGCAATAATTTTAAATCAGTGAATTCCTAAGCTGCGTTTGGGAAGTTTACTACATATCTTGAGTAAAACATTCATTTTGTGATAAGAAATCTCACAAAGCCTTCGGTACTAAGATCCGAACCAGAAGTACTATCATATTAACTTTTCATTATATCAAAAATAAGATAGTTTTCCAATTCTTAAGAACTTACGAATTTTCTTGGTGTAAGTGTATCAGGACTGACTGTTCTGTGTATGTTCTTTGGAAACACGGTGAAGTACTTACAAGGGTTCTTCTTCTCAAGTCTCAAGTCCTGAACTGGAACAGGGAGCGGAAAATACGCTATGTTTTGGTGTAGATACTGTATTGGCGAATAACTGCACCTGAAAGGGATTTGAAATCCTCTTTTATTAAATCACTATTATTTACACACTTCCCAACTCGGGAGGGATACAGAACGTAAAAGACCACACTTGGGTCGAACTTAACAATCAAATAATATTAACACTAAACCTAAAATAGAAATGTAATTCAACTTTGCTTCGCAGAGCAAATCGCGGAGTTTGGCCTCTAACTAACTGGTACGTAGCAAGAAGTACTAATACTAGCGCATTTCATTTTATTTCAATATGCAATCACGTAGTAAGCACTATGGCTTATAAATTTAGCTGCTAGCTGGTCAGGCGAACGTCGAGCAGAGTGTCCGTGATCTGAGACTGAAGCTCTCTCACACTGAGAGGTTTCTACCTCTGGTTTAAATAGTACTTGGCTGTACTTCAAAATTAGCATAAGCTGAAAACGCGCGCTTCTTCTGACGGGAAGTTGAAACAGAGAGGAGATAGAAAGATTTAAATTAAAATAAAACTTGGTTAGTTTAACTAAAACATTACAAGTGGCGAAATAATTTATTCAAGTGTTTTATGTCTATAGAGTATATAGTTATTTTATGAATGTGCTATAAAAATTGTTATCACCGAATGCTACAAAATATTACACTTTCTACAATGCGTTTTACATTTGTCCATTTGAACGCCAAACATCGTCCATTCGTGAAGTCCTTTTATGCAGTTCTATGCAGCCGTGAAGGAAATACAAAGCTGTTGTATTTGGGCAGTACAATGCGTATTATTTTGACAATTCGAACAAATGAGGCACAGAAATAACATTATTGATTTATAATTACATAATATTTAAAATAATTAGTTCCAAAGCTGATGCAATAGAGAATTAAAAATACGTAAACATAATTATATTTGTTAATGCAGATTTGTTAAGGCGATCCCAAAATCGTGGTAAATCAATTTAAATACGATTGCATACTTGCATTACGTAGATTGAATTTAGTTACTAGGTGACGACATTTGTTTCTCTGCGTTTTAAATACAAGTCAATAAGATAAATTAAGCAACAAAGTATTTTGAATTAGTAGGTAATATTAAATATTTTCTACATTTACTGGTACTTGTAATTTAGTGTAATATTATACCGTGATTTAATCTTAATTCTCTGTTAAATATTTTTTATACAAAATGCTTTAATTTTAATAATCAGGTGAAAACTTACTTTAACTACAACTACCAAGAAATATGTCAAGCTAGAATATTTAATATTTATATGTTTCTCTTAATCTTGGCTCTATTTCCAACGAAAATACATGCCGTTAAATAAGTAGTATGTTTAGAATGCTTTTTTCCAGAGTCATTGCCTTATTAGGTTTAAAGATTTTTAGTACCTTTTAACTTTAAAACCTAATGCTGTAAAATGAGCGACATACCACGGGAAAGTAATAAGAATTTAAGAACCCCTTAGAGTCTGTTAGGATTTATTTACTATACACGAATAAAAGTGAAGTAGGGGCTTGAAGTGCGAGAAAAGTCACGTAAGAAATGAAAGATTTTTTTATTTATTAGATTTGCAATCGATTGGTAAATAATTTTAACAGCAGGATTGATTTCAACTACTGTAGAGAGTATTGTTTACAGAAATGATACAGTTAATTGACCATTTAAGCTTTAAGGTGGAACGTAATGGCTGAAGTGTGATAGTGAGTTGAAACAAAAATTACAGACAATCATATTGTTCTTTCCCTGTCAGTTACTTCATCGAGTTACTGCAGTAGGATAATCTACTTTAAGGGTTAGATTTTCTGTATTTGCTGGAAAGAGAAAACCATTATTCTTCCTTTTTCTCGCCTCAGTGAGCATTACAGGAACTAATTCCTTTTGGCTAGTGGGACGAGGATCGTTACCTTTCGTCGTATTTGATCAGCACTTACGGAAAAGAGTTTTACTGTGTGATACTGAGCGACATTTGGTGAGGTTGATCCAAGAATTGGAAGAGAAGGACATTAAAAGTGGTTTGTCTGCGGTTTGAAGCTGTTCTGTTTTTTAAGAGTATGAGATTCAGGAGCCTATTTAAAAAACAGCGTGAAATCTTTATATAACAATAACGATATTACTTGTAGTATTGTCTAATTTAACTTAGCAGAATAAAAGAAAAATTTTTAATAAACTCCCCTTTAAAAATATTTTTTGCTAATTTCTGTAGTTCACTGTTCTAACAGCACGTTTTCTTAAAAAAATGTTTTAATTCTGTGAGTTTTTTGTTAAATAGTTTATACAAATTATCTTTAAATGTAATTTGAAATACATATTTTCTATTTTCACTTTACTAATTGCACGAAAAACATATCGGCTCTCGCTCAAGAACCAAATTACTTAAAAGCAGTTGCTATTGATAGAGGCTTTTCACCTAACATTATTGACCAAGCGGTTGAAATATTCTCATCCCAACACATAAGAAGCACCCTCTCGCTTTAGGAGGTTATAAGAATTCTGTTGTCATCACTTTCTTTTCGTCGATTAGCTATAAAATCGTATTATACATAAACTCAATTTTCGGGTCGTTTTAATCTTCTGTGAATAAAATTCACAGTTTCATACTAAAGGACCTCATTCCGGATATGAACTCTTGGAGTATATGCAATATTACTTGCTAATTCAGTTTAATTTACATTAGTCAAACGAAGACAGCCATAACATTTCGCACTAGAACATGAGATATATGCTAAGGAAAAGGAAACATGTAAATCGTCTGTTGTCCAATACTGTTGGTCAGAAAACCAGATTTTCCATTTTCCTGCAACCAAAATTATTCAAAAAATATCCTCCGTTGGTGAATTAATTAAAGCGGAGTTTCACATTCTTAAAATTCTTTCAGTTCTAGTTAAGGATCCCCATTCCAATACGTCTTTACCCTCAGCTTTTTATTTCATATTTGTTTTTGTTTTTCATCAATGGAGGGCACCAATAGTTTGATTCCTTGATTCCCATCCTATCATTCTTATCTCCTTATTTTATTTTACCTTATCACAGGCTTCTATTCCCTCATTTGCATTTCTGCAGTTGAAGAAGCAGCATCTATACTTAAAACTTCACACGTAGTCCGGAAAATTTATGAATATTACGCTGATTCTTGTCGCTTCAATTCTCCTAATACCTGCATATATATTTGTCACATAATGTCTTTAAACTTGCCTTTTATTCAAAATAAGGTAAAAAAAGCAATCTTAGTATGGTGAGATTTTGAATAAAACTAGATCGGATCGAGGGTGGTCAGATTGGTTGGTCTTCTTTAGTTGCAAAAAAAGTATTATGTGGTATGTTTCTCTTTCAAGATGAGTTACTTTATTACAAATTAAATATTTTAAAATTTATATCAATTAGTTATATTATTAAAAACGGGAAATAAAGTTTTAAATTATCGAGATTAGTCAGAATATTTTAAATTTCAGCAGCGAGGACTAGATAAAATATTAATTCAATGATACTACATCAAAATGCATCTTAATTTTTAGAGTATTATCGCGCTTTAACCTAAATCAAGAAAGCTGAGAAAAGGAAATGGCAGCAGAGAGACTAGTAATCAAAATAAGAGCCCATTCACATGCACAGAGCAATCTGCGACGAAGTTAGAAATGCCAAATGTTTGACTTAAGGCCTGGCTGCTGGCCAAATGTATTTCAACATAATCAAAAGGTTGATGTAAAACATAAAATGGCTGATGGCAAGACATAAAAATGACAGTTGGCAAAGAATAAGGAAGTTGATTGCTTAAAACGTAGAGTAAGCGATCCATTACATTGAAACGGCCGAGCAAAAGATAAGCCCTGGGATAGATTTTAACAGCTTTCTCTGATGGAAACGAATTTATATAAAATCATTCTGGACTGAAGCCATCTCAGCATAGTGGATTTAAAATATATTTATGCTTAAGCAGTGTCAAAGTGGGAAGCAAAGCATTCACAGTGAGTGCATAAAATTTCAGATTGGAATTCATAAGAAACTGATAACAAAACGAAAACCTTTGAACCTTTAGCCTTCAAACATGCGTTCATTTCAACGCTGAACAATTCTTGCTACATTCACACAGGTTAGAGATGTTTTAATAGATATCAACTTTTGGAAGGCTTTCAGATCCAATGATATATTTTTCTGAGATTCTACATTCTTATAATAGCGTTCTTTAAGAAGAAATTTCACTTTAAATCGAAAGAAAATCTCAGATTCTAGATTAGTTGTGTAAAGAGGTTTGTTAAAAATAATTAAGAAATTCATTGCTTTAAAATATTTGATAAAAATTACAATATTCGAAGTTGCGTATGTCTTAATTCCTTCTACTGTAAGGAATCCATGCAATACAATCATTTTCGTAATCAAGAATTTTATAGCTTATTAATTTTATAGTGTTCTGATTTCATTCCGTAAATCAATCAGTTAATTATTGTTGGACACAAGGTTCATTACCTGCTTTTCAGGTACAAATTCTTTGCGAACTGTTCTCTTAGAATCAAGCAAACCTGAAAACTTTATCGTTTCTTGGGATGTAATCAATAACGATAACTGTAGCTGTATGGAAGTGTATTAACGTCATATAGACTACTGTTCCACCATAGTTTCAAGTTACTTTGTAAAGCTGGCTTTAGTATCTCTCTTCAGCGAAAGAAAATCGATGATGATTGTGAGGAACTATTATGCCTCTACTTTATAGGCATTAAATTTTGTTTTATATGGAATATCTTTGTTTTATATATATTTCTGTTTTATACCAAAGTTTGGTAAGTTTCCACTTTTTACCGGATTTGTCTGCTTTTTTTATTCTTATAAGACTGTTCAAAATCAGTTTAATTACTTCAATAAATTAAAAAAAAGTTTGCTTTTAGATATATGTCTGAAAAGTGTATATATATATATATATGAATGAATATATATA
>KK114236.1:135353-172154 GCA_000611955.2 Stegodyphus mimosarum | reverse complement strand
AGAGATTTCAGCACCTATAGGAAATGCCAAAATTCAGCCCTAAAGTAATAAGTTTTCTCTCTTTTACATAAAAATCTAATTTGTTACATTCTGATTGACAGTGTGTTTTATCTTTTACTCCAAACAAATGCCTCGCTCGTTCCACCTTCGGGTCAGTTGAAACATAAAAAGATCACTCTAAAATAATCCGAATCTGTACCTGGCTCACATTCTGGACCAGAGATTCCCAGAGGTGTCAGTACGAACTCCATGGGGGATCAATGAAATTTTAAGGGGAGTTTATGATGATCAAGGAATTAACTGGGGGTCAATGGCCGAATTGCACCGGCAATTAATCGGCTTAATTAAGATTCCAGTGACTGCAAAAAATGTATTAGTAAAATTGATAATTAATTGCTTATTTTATAAAGCTTAGTCATACAAATAAATCAAGCCTCATTGAAAATAAATGGGTGTGCTAAGCTTTGGAGTCATCCGAAAGAAATATCCTAAAAGTTAAAGTTGTTACTGGTTCAACATTTGACTAACCCAGTGGTTGCTTCTTATTCAGCGGAAGCAGGCTTCAAATTCAATAAGAGTGAATATTTCTTAAAGACGTGATTTAAGAATTATGTTAAGTAACTTGAAACGAAGTATTTAAAAAACAATTCTATCATTTCATGAAGTAGAGTCATCATATTAATTAAAATTAATTAAAATCGAACTTTTGGGCAATTAAAATCATATACCAAGTCTGATAAGTTGTTTAGATTTGTAAAATTAAAAGTAAAAATAAAAATACAAAAAATAATAAAACATAAGAGTCTAATAAACAATTTTTTTCTAAGGTTCCGTTCGTACTTTTAGTCTCACTGCTATCTTTAAATTATTTAAGCGCAATTATTTGTATTATGATTATGTTGTATGCTATATGTTGTAGAGAAAAATGTAAAATGGTCGATGAAGAAAACTACTCTTTCAAAGAGGGTTGATGTAAGAAAAAGGTTGGCAACCTCCGGTTTCTCTGGAACATGCGGTTACAATTAGCATAAATTACTTACAGCATTTTGTGACAGTTTGAGAAATAACATTGAGCTGCAGTTGCTCGTATAGCTTTCCGTGTACTTCTTTAATGCTTGGTAAATGTGCTGCGCGGATGTTTTGATGAATTCTTATAAAAAACAGCAAGTGTGCTCTAAACATTTTGGAGAGAATAGCTGATGAAATTGTAGTGTTGCTTTAAGTTGTATTTAAAGGAAAACCTCTAAATGTAGGCAAACATTTTCGCGTTTCGGATGAGAAGAAATGTCAATGAGGTTGCGATTCAGAATTAGAAATTATGCAAATCATGAAACATTTTGCAGTACAATTTATAAAGGTCATTGACGAATTGTTGAAGAGATTTCTGAAAAGATATTTGTGTCTTGAAGCTTTGACCAACAAATTTTAACCGAAGATTTAAACTCACTGCTGCAAAACTTTTGTCTGGATTGCTCAGAGAAAGTCACAAAAACAGTTTTTTAATGCGTGTAGTATAACTGTAAGACCAATTTCGAAATCACCCACTGTTGTGTTAAGATATGAGAACTGTTACTATGGTTATGATTTTGACATGAAACAATATTATCGAGTTACTAGAAATCATCGAGTTTGCCGAGAACCCGAGTTTGTTGAAACAGGGAAAATTATGGCAAGTTGCACGAAATATAAAGACAATGCTAATTTACTTTTTGATATGAAGGGGATTGTTCAGAGAATTTTTTCCATCTGAAGAGACGGTAAATAAGCATTTTTACCTGGAGTTAGCTGGATGATTGCAGGAAGGCGCTCGACTCATTATGCCTCCCTTACATCCAATAGGTTTTGTCGCAAACTGTTAATGTCCACTCTCCCTTTTTGCTTAATCTTGTTGTATGTGACTAGTTTTCGCATATGAAAAACGATCTGAAAGAAGAGCATTTTTATGCCATGAAGGAAGACAAAGAAAAATCGCTGCAGACCCTTGGACAGCATTTTTGGTTCAACAAACTTTAAAAAATGTTTATCAGCATAGCGAAAACATTGGGACAAGGGCGTTCATTCACACCGAGATTATTCTAGAGGAAACTTGGTTTCAGTCTTTATAAATAATTATATTTCTTGCAATTTTACAAGAAGGTATCATATGATCAAATCTGAATCAACATAAATGCAAAGGTCTAACTTATTTGAGTAATATTTTACATGAAAAAGTCGGATTTCTGCTAACCATTCTCTATTTCATCAGCAAATTGATTGTTCTGAATTAAACGCGCAAGGAGCAGACTATCAAAACAATTATTCAATTATTTCCGTGGAGAATTAATTGAAGCTTAAAGCAATAAAATATCTTACAATTCCTTGCATATATAATGTAATTAAAAACAATTAATTTCACGCTTTTCCAGAAACGTGTTTGTGAATTCGAAAGAATAAATGGGTAAAATTATACCTCGCCTACTCGTGCGTTAATATTTCTTCTCAATACTTAAGACACTAAATATATTTAATATTTCTTAAAAATTAAATAACATAAGCTGGGCGTTCTCTGAACGCAAGGCTTCTTACGGTTTGCTACTTACAAGATCTCATCATTTTACCTATATATTTACTTGTTTAGTGAGAAGGAGGAAATTTAATTTAAATATGATTATAATTTCACTCTGTCATTAGCAAAACACTTTCGTTGGATTTCAAGAAATTTTTAACTTTCATCAATTTATGTCTAATCGCTGAAATCAGCAAGTTATCAATTTTTAATTATAATTGTGTTGTATATAAAAGTGTCATTACAAAGTTCTTGATTGTATCATTGTACAAATCACATTCAAGTTTTTCTAATTTGAAGGTACTGAACACAAGATTCACAAGATTAAAAAGCTAATGGAAGAGAAATTGTGGAACAAAATTTTTTTCTGAACGTAGGCACATAAAGAAATTAATTAAATGCTTATTACTTTAGCACCTTGAATAATTATAAATAAAGAAACATAAAAAACTTTGATATCCGTATAAATAAATGTTTATTTTAATATAAACACTTATACAATTTAAATAATTGTAGTTGTAGAACGAACAACATAAACCTTGGAATTTTAGTAAATGTTCATCTCCTGGGTAACGGACATCCTTTTTTGATGTGAATGAAGTAAGTATTGAGCTATGTGTTTATGGAAAATGTTAAAAATTATAATTAATTAAAGATTCGTTACCTTATAATTCAGAGCAAACAGTAAATTGTTGATGAAAATACGAATTTTATTCGATATTTATAAAAGTGCGGAAGAACAATAAATGTCTAACGAATATTTTGTAGTATTTTGAAGAAATGTATGCTGATTTACCACCTATTATGAATGCAGCAACATTTCGCAAATCTAATGGCTAGTAAAAAATATACTGAAGGTTTACATTTTCAATTCTTTCTATCTTAGACTAAAGGAAAGTTTCGTTTCCCTTTTCCAGAAACTTAATTTAAACATCTCTGCCTTACACTTTTGTAAGCTGTCCTAACATCGAGTGGATAATTTATCGTAGCATACAGAATAACAACTGGATTATTTTTTTGCAGTATGTACATTTTTGAGAACTATTTAAAGCAATAATATACTTGCTTAGTTGTTCAATCAAATTTGAGTAACATTTGTTTTATCAAATTTGAATTATTTGTATCAGAGAATCTACTACTTTTGTCTAGTTGCTGGTTATTAAAACTTTGGTGGCGGATCATGTACACAATAATTTTTTTTCTCTATTTTTCTTTAATTGTCTTATTTAATTTTTACTTTTTCCGTTTTAAAAATGTTTTTTAAAATAGTTTCTGAGTGAGCTATTCTAAGTGCTTGCCTTAAGATTTTGCTTAGAAGGTTTGTAGAGACATTAGGTTATTTCGAAGCATCAGACATGAAAATGAGCAACGCCTTCGCCGGGAATCGAACCACGGACCTCTCGGTTACGCGTCGATCATGCAGACCACTACACCACGAAGGTATGCGAAGAAGGCGGGAGAAATACCTTATAGGTTTACAAAAGAATGTGATGGCAAGAAATATCAGAAGAGTAGCAATGTTAAGGTATTACCTGAAAAATTAACAACCGGTGAAGTTACTAAACACAGTAAAGACCTCTCTATTCTTCAGAACCTAATATTTGAATTAATTTGCAGTTACGTTAAAAATATTATATACAGAATATTTATAGGTTACGGGATTATAATTGTTAAAATTTCAGACACAGATACTATAACAACTGAGCTGACAAAAATTTACTTTAGAGACCGCAAGTACAACAAATATGAAACGAAGATTAATAAAATCCCGTAAATTGTTTTAATGACGTAAAAAATCCGGAATCAATTTTAATAGTTATGCTAATTTATAGCTGAAAAAAATGAAAGAGAGAAAAATAATTACAGCTTTGTAAAAGCTTAACCCTCCTATATACAAGATGAGTGGGGCTGAAGGAGAAAATTTCAAAATTTCAGCCTGATGAATTATTGAAGCATACATTGCAGAGTGAAAGGCTCAAATTCCTTTTAAGATTTAATACGATTTGATGAAGTATTAATTTAATTAAAAAAGGATTATTACTGGGATTTAACCCGGAAATTCAGAAACGGGAGAGTTCCCATACGAATCTCCAATAAAGCTCTCCAAATTTTATATATGTTAAAGCCATTGACGAGAAGTATGTCCCAAATCTGACTGAGAAGTTTTCAGTAAGTTACTGTAAAGAATCTGGTTCCTGATATGCCAAGTTAGAAAGTAACAGATAGGTTATTATTCAAATTATCCTCACAAAGTACTCGAATTTTAGAAATATAATTATGCTTATTTTATGTTTCTTGCAAGTTCATTATTAGGTATTTTAATGATTAATTTTAATGCATTTTATATTTAAAACTATTATAGTTTAATTATATTTCTTAGTATTTTATCACCGTTCTTATGGCTTATTTAATAATTATCAGGGAGTAATGAAATAACTATTATTATATTGTAGGGATTTATATTTATTTTAAATAACCAGTTAAATTTAATTTGAAGCTCTTTCCTATAAACCTTCATTCCCCTAACTGTCAGTGCCAGAATATTTAAAGTTGGTAGCGCGCGTAAGGAATGCAAATTCTAGCAGTGGAAGAAAAAGTTTAAATATCGAGTTCAAGAAGGGAAAGTTAGAGAGTCTAGAAAAACTCTGTGCATATTTGTAATGCAAGCTTCGGCTTAGCATTTATTGCTGGTTAGACATGGCTTAACAGCTATGATCTTGCTGCCACTAAACTCATCTATGCGCTGTAAGATACAGGATTGTATGATCCCTAGTTTAATTGTACTACTTGTTAATATTTTGAATTCTTGAGTTTTGATTCTACTGTTTCAGTTACCGCCCAAGCAGAGGCGTAATATGTTAGCGTCGAGTTGATGCGTTGTAAATAATTTAAAGAGTTTAATAAAGGGTAGTTTTAACTCTTCTTCTGTGCAATCACTATTTTCCAGATTTCGCACAAGGTTTAGGCAGTAGAACTCTACAACATTAAAAGCAAGCATTATTTCCAATAGCATAAAATTTGTGAAAGAAGTTGCAAATAAAATAAAACTTCTCGTAACAACTACCTTGCGAAGCCGACTGAATCTAAGAGTAAGACTACAGATAAATCTTGGTATTTAACATCGCCAATAATCACGTTTGTAACAAAACAGCCGCTTTCATATGAGACCAAAATAGCCTGGGAGGTGATCGGGTGAAAATAGTTTCACTGCATTTAATTATTGCAAGAATAGGATAAGAAATGAAAGCAATAAATTTAGCTTCGAGATTTCCGGTCATTTTCAAAAGATATCAGAAATGAACAAAGTAAACAGTGGATGGAGAGTCATATGCAATTGAATGGATATGTCAAATGCAAAATTCTTTTATAAACTTGAAATTATGAATCAATCTTAAGTATTATCCTCATAGAAAATGTAACTAATAATGATGTATTTTCACTTAAAGTATGAGAACACACACATTATGAATCAATATTTTAATAAAGTTGTCTACAATAGCATCAGATATTATGTAGAAGAAAACGCAAGAATATGATGTTAAGAATAGAAAATTTGAGGTATGAAAGCACAAAAGCATTATTCGATGTTTTAGTGCAATTTGCAGAATCTGATATTGAGTTTTGAGTCTTGCTTTTTCTTTGTAAAATAATTCCTTTTTCTACTTCGGGGAGGTTGGAATCTAATATTCCCTTAACGAGAGGAAGTCTTTGTCACTTGAAACATTTTCTGATTCTCTAAGTTTGTAATAAATAAGGGGTCTTATCAACAAATATTTGGCATTGTCAATAGTTTAATCTTCTTAAGTGTTGTTGCAGTTTATGGGCTGAAATACGTTTCCCTTATATTTTGGGAAGTCTTGAAACATTATATTGGTGAGCCATTTGTTATATTTCCCCCTATCTCATATCCTTTTCTAAACAAACCCATAAAGGATCGTGAGAGGCGAATACATCTTCGTTAGTCATAGACGTACTCTTACTCAAGTTGACAGTTCGACTTAGCCCTACATATCATACCACTTTTGATCAAAAAGCTTCGAAGGATTGGCATCCGTGAGTCACCTATCCAGCACCCTTTGCCTTTAAGTATATTAACGAACTTATGCTTCTGCTTCGCATTCGTTCCTTATTTTACATACTAATTATATTAATGATTTTGATAAGTTTCCTCTCAGTCTTGCTTCAAATCTTGAGAAAGTCGTCGAGATTTTAAGTCTTTGAAAGATATATCACTATCTATTGAAATAATATGCACTCACACTATTTATGTTGCTTATTACAGTTGTTTTGAGTCTAAAATTTAAGTTTTTTTTCTTTGATTACGTTTGTTTTATGCATAGTGCTTGACAAAGATTTAAGATGGCATCAATAAAATTCCAGCATTCGAGAAAGTATATCATATTTTACCATTCTACATACGTTTCATTCAACGCTGTTGAACTTCTTATGCTCATAGATTCTCTGATATATTTCTGTAAAAGTCAATAGCTGGACTGACATCTTTTTCTTTTTAAATCAAAGGCTTGGCGATACTTGCATTACGCGAGGAGACGAGAAAGCGATCTACCTGTTTGAGGCTTTCTAGGAGCTAATGCGATGAAATCTTTGCAGAAGTTCGATTGGTTTGGTTTCGTCTATTTCATTACTATAATATGCCCATAAGGGCCATCTCCCTAAGGGGAAGGAGGCCTTCAGGGAGGACTGTCTAAATGAAAATGGTTCGTATACACGTTATACACTAAGAAAACTATGAAAGAGACATGCTGCTATCCCATTCGACGGGATTCGAACCCCAAAACGAGCTACCAGTGTTTAGCGACTTTACCGCTTGGTCACTGGTAGGTTGCCAGAATTTCGAACCACTTTGTTATAGAATATGAGTTTACTTTCTTTCTATTATTTCCGTCAATCAAAATATCGCCATGCTGTCTTCACTGAAAGATTTTAAAAACAGAATTTCTGTGAAGAAGACAGATTTTCTCTTACCCATGCAGATGATTTTCGATTTCCCTTTGTTTTATAAAAACCCAACTTATATCCGAAACAAGGATTTACTTTTTAAATTTGGATTTGCTATTTCTCTTCAAATTAGATTATGAACTATGCTTATTAATACTTTATTACTAACACTTTACCGATTGTTTTAAGAGTCTCATATTTTTCCCTTAATAACAAATTGTAATTTGAAAAAGGTTAAAAATAATGTAATCCTAAAAATTTGTAAGAAGTACGCACTTTTTTAAGTCGCTTAAAATTTAACTCTGGTAGGCTATTTTGCTGTAGTTTGAAAACAAATTAAATATTTAATATCTACAGATTGGCAGTTTGGAAGATTTGCAACTAGCGAATATCTGTTTTCTGATACTGTAACTGAACGATGACTGGCAAAGCCTGCTGGGTTTTACTGCAGTCGCAAAACGAAAGATCGAATAATTGGAGAGACAATTTAAAATTCAATCCGGATCCTGCAGTTCTAAGTGTCGATCATAAAAACCAGTGGCTTTACAGCACTTTCTCTTTAAAACTGCATAAAAATTGGAGCTTAATTCGTAACACCTTCTAACTGTCAATGGCATGGGGAGGGGATATTTTTTTGTCGTCTTAGAGAAGTTATTCTTTTGCATGTAGCTATATATCAAAATACCTTTTAGACAGTGAAGATGAATGGATGATTCTTGTCACTTTTTCAATCGCTTTATAAATTTAAACACTTCTGATAACATTGACTCGAATATTGTAATAACTCCTTTTCCTTTCTTCTTTTTTTTTCTGAGTTCCTTATTCACCCTGGATACACAACGTGATTTCTGACGTCTATTATTACGTTGTGATGTAGATTAGCGTCCTCAAAATGTAAATAAGAACAATTTAGAAAGATCTAAATAATAAATAATAACTGCATAATAACTTAACTTTCGGATTAGTCACCAAATAATAACTGAGTAATAACTTAAATTTCGGATTAGTCACCGGTCATGTGAAATGAAATGAAATACACATGAAGAATGTAATGAATATGAAATATGTAAAAACATTTCCTCACATATGAAATGTAAAAATAAATTATCAACAGATTATAGTGGTATTTATAACGTAAAATAACCATAATGCCCTATTAAGCAAATGTATGATCATGGAAATCTGTGTATATTTAGATAGAAATCATTTTAAATGCTTTAGGAGCACGTACGTAAATTGAATTACATTAGTTTGAATAAAATATATTTAAAGTTATTTATTATCAGCACAAAACTCTGGAGATCGAGTATCGGATATGAGGTAGTTTGATATTGATTGGGCGTGTCGAAAAAAATACTTTTTAAAAATTACCAGATTTTAATCCACAAATAGCCTACAGATGGCGCTACGTGCATGTAAGTTAGCTATAATATACCCACAAGCTTAAGTTACTGAAATAATTCTATCGCCACATACGGTTATTAGGGCAATCAAGTTCTATTATTAATCCCACAGAAATCATTTCCAACAGAACTAGAAATTTGACAAACAAAATTTTTCAACAAATTTCGTATACATCTTGCACTAAGAGATACTGATTCCACTAAATTTTAGTTTGAGAGGATGGTAAATATGTTAACTATAATTTGATCATCACGACTTCTACCTCCAAGTATTGTGTTCTTGAGTAAAACTAGGAATGCTGAATGAAACAAAACAAAAATTTCGACAGCTATTAATTTTGTACAGTTTTAATAATTTATCAAATCCCCTTAAAATGTCTCAAATAGCTGAAATGAATATAGCCCGCCTTTCTACAATTCTGAGGATGAAATTTAAAGGCAAATTATCACGAAAATGGCGGATTTTAGAACAATTTGAAAGAGAACTATATTTCAAAAACTGAAGTTATCGTTAGTTTGCTTTAGTGGGAAGAGGGTGAAGGGATAAATAAATGAAAACAAAAATATTTAGATGGATATTAAAGAATGAAATAAATATTTTAACCATTTCATTGGCTAACAAACCTGGATTAAAATATCGACGAAACAGACAAATACAAAAGCACTAACCTTTTTGGAGTTCAAATTACAAATGACTACAATCGAAATAAATGAGATTAAAAAAAAAACCGCATTTAAAAGGAAACTGAAAAGGAATACGTATATTCGAAAATGGATTTGAGCTATGCACTAATTGTTTCAAATTTCTGTAGAAAACTATTTTTATTTTTAGTCCAAAGGAGCTTTGTCCCTGAAGGACTATTGTTTTCGTTTTGCGATTTTGTGTCGGAAACATTAAATGTCGGTTCACTTTTCAAACTGTTGCCACCAAATATTGCAGCCCTGTATTGTATTTAAAGAAATTAAATAATAAAAATGTGCATAAATGTATGTATGTTTCTTTCATTGTGATAAAACGACGGTACTTAGAGCAATCGATTTTTGAACGACGTAATCCTGCTGGAAAAGTGGGCATCTGGAAGCCCAAATTCGAAATTTGGAATTTGTTTTATTATCGATTTCATATTTTGTAAAACTTTAACGAATTTTTGATGAACAAACTCAAGGATTTCAAAGCGAGCAATGGCAATGTTGTACAAAATGTTGTATATTTTTATCTCCAGCGCGTGAGACTGTGCAATAGGAAATTCTAAGGCTATGCTCAATTTAAAATTATTTTGCGATATTGCTCTTTAACTGAATTTTATGGTTTAAGTGCGAAGAACATGATATTTAAAAATAAAGGTAACCCACAAAATGTTAAAAAAAAACGCCCCTTTGGACGTAATTTAAAATCTGAAACATTTCAGATTTTCTTTTTAGTCCAAAGGGGCTTTGTCTCTGAAAGGACTATTGTTTTCGTTTTGCGATTTTTCGTTGAATTACTATAAACGGCTGTATAACTTTTCAAATTGTTTCCACCAAAAGTTATAGCCCTCTATTATATTTAAAGAAATTAAATAATGAAGAACCTGCATAAATATATATATATTTCTCTAAATGGGATAAAACAACGGTACCCAGAACCATCCAATTTTGAATAACGTACGTTTCCGAATATGCGCATCTGGAAGCCCAATTTGGAATTTGGAATTTGTTTTATTATCTGTTTCATATTTTATAAAACTTAAAGGATTTTTTGAGGAACAAACTCAACGATTTAAAAGCGAGCAATGGCAACACTCTGCGGGAAAAACAAAACCTTTTTATCTTCAGCGCACGGAACTGTGTATCGGAAATTCTAAAGATACGGTCTTTTAAATTATTTTGCGATATTGCTGTTGAACTGAAGTTTATGGTTTAAGGGCGAATAACATGATATTTAATAGATAACCGTAACAGACAAAACGTTAAAAAAACGCCACTTTGGACTTAATTTAAAATCTGAAATCTTTCAGATTTAATTTTTTTTTATTTTAATTTAATTGACTTAATGGTATATACTATATTCTAGGAAAATATATGAGCGACAGATATATAAGTATCACGAGATAACAAGGCTGTATGAATAATAAATTTATGCATTACACAGGCCACTGGGAATTTTTATTTCGGAGCAGGAGATGTGAAAAATGTACAATGTCTTCGCTGGCGTTCGAACTCTGGATCTTCGGATGCTAGCCGGAAATGCTTTCCAAATACTCCCCGAAGGTACGCGGTTACACAATATATAATTAATTTTAAATATAGCACGCATAAATGGAGGAAAACATATCTGAGGAACTTAAGTCAAGGTTATATTCAAACAAGGATTATTATGCATTCCTAACAAAAACAAAATATTATCAGATATGAAAACGTGTGACTGAACTGATATTATTGCGTAGTTAGCCGTTAACTATATAACAGAATAAAATTCGTGAGTTACATAGCAGTTAAGATTGCAATGTATTTTCTTTCTCCTTACCGCGTGCTGTGGTGCAATTAGAAGCATGACCGGCTGGCAGTGGGAATCCCGGCTGGGTCATAATTGATTTTCCTTGTTAACTGCTCTGATAAATATCTAATTGCTGTGCAAAATGAAATAAAATCAGTTCATATAAATTCCTTATAGTTTGGGAACGCAGTTAATTAATTAGTTAGATGTGGTTTTAGTGGATAACTCTCAAAGAAAAAACTAGTCGCTATTGACATTAATAAGAGTAAAGGAAGGAAAACTTTCGTCAGTCATTGCGGTCCGTTGAAAATTCCATCAGTATGGCAAAACCATTAGATTTTAATGTAGGTTTTCAAGTAGTAGCAGGAAAAGTAACCCAAGCTTTACACTACTACTCAGAAACAATTAATCACAAAAGAGAAATATTATAGAGTACGAAAACAAAGAGAATACAGGCCAATCCTTTATTAGCCCAAGCAGGCAGTTTGCCCAGAAGGAAAATTTCGTTTTGGCATTTTGCGTTGGTTCATTCAAATTGTTGCCACCAAATATTATCGCCCTGTATTATATTTAAAGAAATTAAATAAATAAGAATCTGCATAAATGTTTGTATGTTTCTCGCACTCTGATAAAACAACAATACCTAGAGTCACCAAGTTTCAATAACATACGATTCCACTCGAATATGGGCATCTGGAAGCCGAAATTTGGAATTTGTTTTATTATCGATTTCATATTTTGTAAAACTTTAACGAATTTTTGATTAACAAACTCAACGATTTTAAAGCGAGCAATGGCAACGTTGTACAGAAAAATCATTTTTATCTCGAGCGCGTGAGACTGTGTATCGGAAATTCTAAAGATATGCTCATTTTAAAATTATTTAGGAATATTGCTGTTGAACTGAATTTTATGGTTTAAGTGCGAAGAACAGGTTATTGAATAAATAAGGGAAACGCCAAAACGTTAAAAAATGCCTTTTTAGGGGTAATGTAAAATCTGAAACCTTTTCAGATTTTTTTACTTTATTTTATTTTAATTTTATACTCCAGATAGTATGTTTGATTGTTTGTCTTTTTTTTTTATTTCCTAGTTGTTTTTGATTTTCTCGCTCTTTCGCCTACTTTCTTTTGTAATGCCTGTTTCCTTTTACCGTTTTCCTCACATTTGATAAAGACATGCTTGATGCTCCCTAAAGTTCGACATCTTTCATGCTTTGATAAGCCTTTATGCATACTTTAATATTTTACACTTGGCCCATTATTCTGTTTCCAGTATTTCAAATTTAACATACCATTAAAAATATATATTTACGTAAAAATTTAAAACCTTTTTCACCACATGCATCTGTGGCTTTAGTTCAAGAAATGAGTGAAATAAGATATGTTATGAGATTGCAAGGAATACTTTTACGTGACACCTTTCACTAAAATATTCGAAATTTAAAATTTTTATACAAGTCTTGTAAGCAAACTATCATTTCATGGTCAAATACAGTGAAACCTAAATCTACTGTGTTTGAAAGGGATGAACGGAAAAAAAATAAGCCCGGAAATTATTACTTATTGTAAATAAATAACGTTTCTTACTTTCAACAACCACCTTATTATAAAGGTACTTCAAATAATCTTACCTCGTTTTTTTTTTTTTTTTTTTTTTTTTTTCTTGATATTTTAACTTAGCTGAATTTTGCCTCAACTGAAAATACGACTCTTCGAGATTTAAAACATTTTCATGATCTACGTTGTTTCTACTTTGCGTGTAGAAAAGTGCCTTAAAATTTTGATAAAGTTTTATAATTATTGGTTTAGCCCTGTGTTTTCTTTTGCTTGTTTTTAGCTTGTGAACTTCTTTTATTATACCCATTGTGGACCTAACCCTTGAAATCTACCTGGAATAACCTCAGAAAATCTAACAGAAACAAACTTATCATAGCCTGCAACTCAGGATCATTTGGAAGTGGTGGTAATAATGCGCACGGAGAGCTGATGATTGTATGTAAGATATTGTTACATTAGTGCGTTGCCAGATTTAAATCCAAAGAGCAGGTAATGCAAGTAATTAGTACCCGTTTAGCTTCAAAATTCCTTCCAACCGATTCATATGAGAAGGCTGCTTCAGGAATGTGATTTACGAATGGTTATTACGGGAAAACGATAATTCTGGAAATTATCAATACGCGAGTCATTAACGCTATTTATATAGAATTTCATTTGGAATAAGAAATAGTTAATGTATGACGCTGGCCAAACGGACGTTGCGGAAACGATAAATAGAGTTTCTATGATGTATAGTATTAACCTTTTCACGCGGGCTATAGACGTTGATTTTTTATATATTTTTGCCATTTAATCAGTTATTTAGCCACCAAAGGATAAAAAATAATCGATAAAGTCTACCATTCCATGCTCCGCATTCAAAAGCAGATTTTATATTTACACAGTAGACTAAATTTCTTTGAACCTCAAGGAATATACATGTAACCTTGGCCTCATGAAAAGGTTAAACTTAGATTAGGAAACTGAGGTTCTTCTATAAACTAGACAGGTAGTGTAAGTGCTTATGAAAATTATTAGTTACTTTCATTATATAATGTATCAAATACACATATTACTAAAACGAAGTAAACTAAGAAATACTAAAAAGTAAACATTGTTTCTAAATTTCTGATTTGTCTGGCAGAAGTTGACTATTATCTTGGACCCAACTGAAACTCAAAACTAAATTAATGGTTATCATATTTAAGGCTGACAATAACTGGTAGTGTTGGTAGTTTGTCAGGTATTTAAGAGGTTAATACTGTAACAGCTAGACGTAACGTAACGTAACGTAATAAACATACCATGTTGAAAACAGGAATGTTCAACTATCATGAAAAAGCGAGATAAAGGTCTTTCTGTAGCCGAATTAGTTGTCAAAATAAAATACAATGCACCAACGAAATGATAAGAAGAAACACTAATTAGGGGTTTGGGGAATGCGTGGAGGAACTGATGTACGTTAAGTACGTTAAGTTTTCGATTCCAAATTCCTGAAACTTGCGCTTTACATCAGAAACAGATATGTACAGACATCTGTTTTTGTATTCTCATTTGTAGAAATACTGTAATATAAAAATTGTATGTACGGAAAGTTTGGTTATATGTCAACCCTAAGCGACATTTCGATTGCTATTTCTGTTGGCGGAAAATCATATAATCTAAAATGTTTTCCTACATTGCATAAGACAGAACTAATAAATTTTTCTAAAATATACTAAAATTAATTTAGTAAAAACTAAGAATTAGAAGTGGAAGGTTCATTTCAATTTCCTAACCAGTTAAGTTAAATTGCTTTTTTTTTATCAAGCATCAACTTATTTCCCTGCCAGAACATAAATTTCCAGCGCGTGCGATATTGAAATTAGGTAGAATGAAGGAGGTTTTGGAGGGTTAAATAAGAGCGTGTTCTGTCTGCTTGCAGGCCACATTGCTAACCTTGATCCTCTAGAGATTAGAATTCTGCGGCGGTGAGTTATTTTTGTTATTAGGCTTGCTTACGTCGACTTAGGACAGAGCCAGATTGCACGCAATTTAAAATGTGAAGCCGCTAGTCTATACTTAAGCTTCATTAATTTAAATTTATCCTTTATATTTGATTTTAAACCAAAAGTGTTGGCTTCTGTACGCATTGTGCCGGATTGGATTAATAAAATCCTTTTCCTGTCTCTGTGGTATTTTTAAGACACAGCGAAAAGTCACTAGCTATCTTTTAGAGGTCTGTCTAATTTTATGCTTCCGAAAAAGACCAGATCCTGGTAAATAAAATATACAGATTTAAGTTTTAAAAACAAAAGTTTAAATTTTAATAAAATTGTAAATTTTCTTTATTTTTATTTAAAATGCATCATACAATAAATACCGATATATTCTTTGATCCTACTTTATTTGATTTATTTCTTAAATTGGAAGCACAGATTGATAATGGTTCTAGTATGGAAGCTTATTTAAGCGTGCACACTCGTATTTAGATCTTGCAATTTGAAATGAATAAAAAATAATATGAAAACTCGTTCTTCAAGGTCTTTGAAATTTGAGAGAACTATTTTTACAGTATAAAATTCTCTTAACGTAAAATTAAATTCAGACAAATTGTTTAAAAAGTAATTTTTCTCCAAATTCCAAAGATATGCTGTTTTCAAATATTTTGTGATATTGCTGTTGAACTGAATTTTATATGGTTTAAGTGTGAAAAACACGATATTTAATAAATAAAGACAATACAAAAAAAGTTAAAAAATGCGCCTTTGGGCGTAATGTAAATTCTGAAAGCTTTCAGTTTTTCTAAAAATTTTAATTTATTTTTATATACACATATATAAATTCTGAAAGCTTTCAGTTTTTTTAAAAATTTTAATTTATATATATACATAAATCCTGAAAGCTTTCAGTTTTTTTAAATTCTAATTTTTATATATATATTACATTTTATTTAACTTTTTAAGTTACTTTAAATTAATTTCGTTTTTAAAAGTAGAATGTTCTAAAATACTGTCATTGAAAATTTACTTTAATTCTAAATTAAAAATTTATCTTGAACTCAAATGCCTATTGCAGTTAAAGATGAAACATATTGAAAATTATCTAGAGTATCCAGTAGATAGTGACTGTTCCCGTCAACTCTGGATTTCTGCACCTGTTTTGTAACGACTGTTATCTACTTACATTCTTATTAATAAAATATGCTTCTACAGCTATAGGACACTTCACTCGAATGTTAAAGGAGGTAGAGAATTTAAGATTTGTGCAACAAAATTATTAACAAGTTGTAATATTTGACAAGTAGGAGACCCTAAAATACATACCAACCTTTAAAAAGGTAGAACTTATAATCAGTCAGTCAATGATGAAAATAATAAAGCAGAAGAAAAGGACAATGTTCAAGTCTGAATTGATGAAACAGAGTTTTTAAAGCAGAAGTAATTAATTTTAATTCATGCTCAAGAAAAACGATATTTTAGATTTTAGTTTCGAAAATTCCAAATTCCCTTAATAATTCTTTCTCTAGGTTATGTTCCAGTATCTTAACTCCTCCAGGTGTGCACCAAATGCTTAATTACTACAAGAAAATTTCAGTACTCGTCACGTAAATGCAATTATACGAAAGTTGGATGCAGTTAGATTAATAGTTTCTAAAGCGTTCAAAAATACTTTTAAATAAGAACAGTAGAGTTATTTATTGTTTTTGCCTTCAGCTTTAACAACTAAATCTCGTAGATTTCTTCCTGAATCCCGGCATTGCAGTAAATTAAATGAAAAGTAAATAGCCTTTTATGTTCTAGTCTCTCTTTCAGAGGGATAATTTTAAAGCTGTTGAAGATACGTGTGATTATGAATTGATCCTTTCCGTCTTAAATTCCAAACCGAAATTGGTATGATGCGCTTAAATCGGTTTTGAGTCCATATATACGACTAAGAAAAGGAATGAAGAAAAAATAGCAGGCGAAAGTGAAACGAAAACAATAATGAGGCTTAGCGATCGTTTCGCAAGGCAGCCATAGCCATTGGTGGAAATTAATGATGCTGAATACTCCTTCGTTCGCTTCTTTTAACGACAGCGCATTTATTCTGAATCTGGCTTTCCAATTTAAATTTTCTCGCTTTTATTTTGATGGGACTGCAGATAAAAAAGGGATTATAATAGCGCCGCTTTGCATTTAAAATTTGAAGAAAAGAATCGGTTGGAAGAAATGAATGGTAAAAGAAATGGTGGCCAAAAGAGAAAATGTGTGAAATGCTACAGACATTAATTTTAAATGCCAAACAAATTGGTGTTTCCATAAGATTCGAGAAAATGGTAGGTAGTATTGGGAATAAAAAGATTACAGATGAATTAGAGCTTCGATTCGTAGTTGCTTTAACAGAAACGCAGTTGACGATCTTATTAGACTTCACAGAGTAAAGGTTTTGAAAAACGTTTCGGCAATAAAAGAACAGCGGTAGTAATCATCGTAATGTCTTTATTTTGATGGAAGCTTGAATGCAGAATTACTAAACTTCTGTCTTTAAATGCTGGTCTAGCTTTAAGATTCGATTCAAGCTCCATTCTGAATTGAAAAAGGAAAATAAAAGCTCTTTCAAATGAATTGATGAAATAATCATTTTCATAATTTTTATTCTTCATGTGTTCGATATACTTAAAGTTGATTTAGAGTGCCATTATTTATCAGAGCTGATAATGGATTTAGCATCTTTGTTAAAAATGATGTTACAATGCAGAACAAGATTGCAAATTACAAAATCCCTATCAATATTATAACATTATCTATTCATATGGCATTTTAAATGATGCATAGACATGCAGTTTCAAGGTAGTAGGTATTGCCTTAATTCTGTAGATAAACTGGGTTCTTATGTACAAAAAGCATGGCTGAAAACCTACATAACAGTACGAGTTAGTTAGGAGCGTTACACTTGTATGTAAGTCTTAAAAACAAACATTTTAGCACAAGTAGTAACTATGTTATCATTTCTGCAGCGAAAGGTCTATTGCTGAAGAATGTCTAGTGTTGTTCATCAATAATCCATTCAAGTTTCTTAAACTTTTTTTGCTGCTTACTAGATGAAGACTTTTACAATTTCTTCATTTGAGTGCTAATTTGTGGCCGAGCTGTTAGACCGCTGAAAAATGGTATATCGACACGGGTTCAAATTTCAGTGAAGTGAATGAGCTGCATTGGCTTTTTTGTGGTTTCTCTATTGTAGCGAGAACAGCAGACAGCTTTCATTACATAAATTTGCATCAGTTATCCCTAGGCAGATAGCCCATGCGTGCTTTTCAGGAATGAAAGGAGTCCAATCCAATTCAGTCCCAGCATTCAAATAAATATATTACTTTTATAATAATTTCAAGATTTTATGAAAAAGTTAACGACTTTAAAAATCAGCTACATACTGATGACAAAAAGTAACTTTTTGAATTAATGAATAGTCCTGAGATATGTTGCGATACACAAACATAATAATAATTTCATGTCTAGGATAAAACTCGAATTCCCTGTTTGCTGATAAAAACCTTTTTTATGAATACCAGTAATTTTTCTGGATAGATGTCTTGAATCCTGGTGTGGATCACTTTAGCAACAAAGATTTGATAAATGTTTAGGAATTTTGCAGAAGTTGCTCAGGATATATGATGAAGGTAAAATATAGGATTGGAGTAAAAAAAATATTTTAAAGCGACCTTTTGGTGCAATTATCCCTGCTTTAACAAAATAAGAAAAGCTCATGAATTAGCGTATTTTACAAATGTTTAAATTATAGAAGTGAAAGTACATTGATTTCAGAAATGGAAAATGCAAGGTAAGTTTAACTTTGTATTCTTGAAGTTAGCTGAAAGTGAATTCTTGAAATGAGTAAATTTAGCTGAAATTCTCCTTTTAGTTTTAGACGGCGATACTGCTCTTGCCCATTTTCATAGTCAGCTTTGATGAGACTAAAAAGTTTCAATAAGAACTTTATTTTTGCTTTTTTAGATAAAGTAAAACTTTCAAGGGAGAAATTAGAGAAAAAACATTATGCTTTCCATATGTTATACTTGTTTAATGTACTGAACGTAAGAGTTACATTTTATGTAAATAAATAAAATATCCTAGAAAATAGGCTTCTAAGGCTGATATCACAAATCCATATATTTCAGAAGAACAACTGTTTCAAACAGTTTTTTTATCTGCTTTACCAGTTAGAGTAAGGAGCACGATTTTTTTTGCTTTCGGAAAAACTTCCAAATTGTTCGTTTTAAATAATCAGTCTGCTATGAGTGTCGAATCCCCCGTGATCAACCATTATTTGCAATGCAGAACTAGTTCCCCTTTGGCAAGGTAATCCCAAAACGATTTACGGTGATTGGCAATTTCATATAGTGTGACAAAGTAGATTCATTGTTCTAAAGAGTTGTTTACGAAATGTTTTGAATTTGTGATACGACCTTAGGTTGTGCAAAATAAACGGAATAAAAAGCATTCTTTAAAAAAGCAAGGGATTGAGAAAAAATGTTTGGATTATTAAATATGTATTAAATTAAATGCGTTATATGGTATTGATTTTATCGACCCACTCAAAGGACGAAAGGCTGAGTCAACCTTGCACAGTATCTAATAGAGTAGTAATATTAAGTATATAATATTAAGTAAAAGAGCTGAATATTAGGAAAAAAAAGACTATAATGAATATTTTAAGAAACCTAAAATACTTAAGTGTGCCTTTAAAAGAATTTTTGTTATGGTTTCTGAAGAATTTTTGTTAAAGTTTCTTAAGAGATTAAAAACTCTGAAAGTGTTTATAAAATAATTCAATTCTCAATTTAATTTAATATCGAAATTACGTGATTGTTTCCAACTTGTCGCAACACACTACCTTTCAGCAAAACTAAACTTTTCTACAGGAAATGCTAGAGAAAACTATCTGAACCGAAATTTTTGGGATGGGTAGTGAATAAATGAGGAGGTTCTTTCTATGAATAAAATGTTGCCTTTTATAATAAAGGATTGTTAGAAGTAATAATTTACAAAAATTTTAATCTGTTAGTAATGTCTGTGGGTAAGCATATATATAAACGATATCTTTAGTGAAACACATGTGAATAGTATTTCTTCGCGCAATAAAGGGAAGTTTGATGCATTTCTGGTTTCCAAATTTTTAAAGTCTAAAAAAACCTGAATTACTTTTATTTATTAATTTTCTTTTATGATATAATTTATAGCGAGAAATCTTGTGTATTGCAAATAAAAATCAGATGCATCATAATATACTATTGCTAATCAACGACGTGTAAGATCTTTTATTTTTTCTCTGCTTTCAAAAAGTGGTTTGTTCATCAGCATAAGAAACTGAATAATTTAAAACTCTATGTCATCTGTCTTCAATAACATTTCGCAACAAGTATTATTTTAAATTACATTTGTGATATATAAAATATATTTTAATTACATATAAATATGTCAGTTGCAAAATTTCTAATTTCCCTTCTACTGTACAGTTACCTACACTCAAAGTAGAATAAAACGAGAGAACGTTTATAACAATAGAAAAATGATAATCATTTGTATATAATAGCATTTATTCAGTCATTTATATATAATAATGTATTATTAATTTAATCATTTGTGTATAATATGGTAATATTTATTTAATCATTTGTATATGCCTTTTTATTTTAAGTTTAATTGAAACGGTAACGTACTTTTTTAATATAGCGATACTTTTAGTTTTATACTACTTTACTCTCAGAAAAAAAAAGAGCATAAGCAAACAGAGTATTTCAAATTGAAATTCTCTCTGAATTGAACGATAGTTTTTTTGTATAACGGCAAAATAATTTCTTTTATAAGTTGCCAACAATAGATATTACTTTCATTAATTAAAAGGTAAAACATTTGGTACCTATGTACATTTTAAATATTTTGTACATTTTTAAAACGTTTTAACATTTTTAATGACATAGTCTTCTTAGAAGTGTTAAAGTATAAAGTAAAGTTATCAAATCTCAGGCCTTTTTTTAATGAATGGACAATTATATAAAAAATGATGTTAATTTCTCCAGCATTAATTATGCTTACTGATTAATATTAGCTGCAAACATAAAATAAATATTTTTGTAAAATGCGTATTTAATGAATTATGCATTTTGTTTTATTTACATAGTGATAAGAGGACATGAAAATGAAATTATTCGCCAGTGTGGCCGGTAAGGTAAAGGTATTCGTAAAAGACTTAAGAACCACTAAGATAAAACGATGGAACTTTCCATGTAAATATTGTCAAAACCCAAACATATCTGAGCATGAAAATCATTTTGTTAGCTTTTTTGCGAATTTATATTTTGAAACTATAATTATCGGTTATGCAAAAGTTTATTTTTTGTGTGTACTGATGACTAAAGCGTTTAATAGCGACTAGCTAGATAACTGACCCTCTTATTCTTTAGCTCACTATTAATTAAAAATTAAGTAATAAAAGATTGAAAATGTTTAATTTATTTTATTTAGCTTATCCACACTAATTCAAAACAAATTACCTAATAATAAATTCTGCAATTATTATGTTAAAAGCAAATCTTATCTTCTCATGAAGCATTATACTTTAAAGTAATAGTTAAAGCTATATTAAATACATACTTACATCATAAAGAAGAAAACTGTAATTAATAATTCAGCGTATATCTGACAATTCTAAATTATAGGGTCTACATTATTCTAACGATTACATATAAAATAATTTTTAATAGATGCTTTCAATTTATTTTAAAATAAAATGTATTAATAAACGCTTCTTATGGATTATTTCATTAATATATAAATAGAATAAGAATTGAGTAGTTTTTAAAGTAATGTAAATAATTAACTCAGAAAAAAATCTCTTCACTGAAAATTTTGGCAGCTTAAACTCATCCTTAATTTATAAATGTTTCATTACTGAGTGCATCTGAAAGAAATATGACTTTTAAAGGAAATAAGGCTTCAATGGATATTTCAATAAATGGAGACGTGTTTAAAACAAGCAAATAGGAAGAAAATGTATGAAATTCGTTATGCAGACATTTAGTACAAGATTAAAAATTTATCTTTAATAATTAACTAACAATGAAAATTAACCGTAGATATATTCCCTTATTTGGAGTGTATATACAAAATTTCGAAATGATAATTTTGTTTATTATACTAATAAATGGAGACTCAGACAAAATCTTTTTAAATGCCTATTTTACGCAAAAGTTAAATCGTCATCAAACATATTATTAGACAGTTATTATATAGATACATATTTAATATTAGCCACGATTAATCATTTGCATGTTTTTCGCTAAAATATTAGTTATTAGACGCAAAGGAAGACTTTAAATACTAAAAAGAAAGTCTGGGCAACATTTGAACACCACTATTAATGCTCGCGTTAGCGAGTTTAGAGCTGTATATAAAAATGGAATATTTTGAGCTCTCATATCGTCCACTGCAGTTGCAAAAAGATGCCATAAACCCACCTATAACAGCTTTTTGCCTGGTCATCCAGAGAATACTGATGGTGATTTCTCAAATTCTCGACCTAGTACTTAGAAGAATCGCCGGTACGTGTTTGGGATACGCTTAGAAAATCGTTGTTCTCTGAAAGACACCAGGAGGAAAATCCACCTTGCAACCTTCCTTTTTAGATCATTGCAAATTGAATAGAAGGTCCGCCAGTTGAGAAGGTAACAAATAACAGAACATCCTCTACTGCTCTCCGGGTTGTGAGCAGAGTATCTGATTAAGAGCGGATGAAAAAATAAATGGGAGATACTTTTTTGGAAACCAATAGAAGGTAATGGTGATAAAGGTAAAACGTGATTCTCACACTCTTTTACCGCAATATTATTCGAACTTCTGACAGGCTACTCATTTTAGCAGATGGAACAAAAATATTGTATGTTGCTTCATAAAAATTGCAACAGTTTTGTGTTACAAAAGTTTTAGTTTATTTTATTTATTTATTTATTTGCTTTTTTTTATTTTTAGTTACATTCAAGCATTTGGTTCTTTTTTCACTGTGATGGATTATAGACCACAGGAAACGAAAAGGAAGTGCTACCACGTTCACAGAAAGCACACTTAACAATTAAAAAAAGGAGAAAAGGAAAATGGCATTACAGAGAAGAGAAGAATTTAGAAGTGAGGAATCTTTGAAAAATGAGCCTTGAAAAAATGAACTCTTAAAGTTGACGCTCCAGAAATGGAGCGTCAAGTTTAAGATTTTGAATTTCCTGGATATATTTGCTGACTAATACACAACAAGGCAGCACAACTGAGTTTAGAACTGTCTTTAACTGAATACAACGTTAGGTGAAAGAAAGCTTCAGTTGAATTAAGATTCATTACGAACTATTATTAAAAATGATAAAAATTCTCTTTCTCTTATTATAAAATAGGAAAATAAAATAAATAGAGCATATAAGGTAAAATATATTAAAGGGGAATACGTTATAATAGTAATGTTGTATACTCTTTTATATGTTTTCTGATTAATTAAACTTTATATCATTTATTCCAAATTTCGACTACACAATTTGTTATGCACTTTAATTAAGAGTGCTCGTTATTCATTTGTTTATTGGTTTTTATCGTAAGAAAGTTTTAAGTCAGTTTTTCAATTTTTGTCACTTTCCTCGAAAGGAGAGACAATGACATTAGGTCGAAATTTCTGAGTATTATTGTAATTTAAAAATGCTAAATATTGTTGCTTTCATTTGAAATTTTTACAACTTATGTAGAAACATTTTGCGTTTCTATTGAATCTACTTTTATGAAGTTACGTTACAGGAGTTATGCTCATTTAAGTGATTAATTTCACTAGAATTGGATAATTTCTTGCTGGCTCAAAAATGGCACATTTTAAATCTTTTTCCCATCAAGATGACCTTACTTCTTGTTCTGTTTGAGAAGCGGTTTTGCTCGGGAAAAGAGGTTGCTACTTTTTCATAGTCGATTTGGCGACGGGGTGAAGGTTGATTGAACTATTTTGAACTATTGATCTGAAAAAGTCAATTTTTTTTGTGCCGTTTAATTCTTGGCATTAATGAAAACTTTTTCTCCTTGATTTTGCCGGAATGTGGTATTTGCGTAGCTTAAAAAATGGGGGTGCACGCTTGCAAGAGCCTCTTTTTTTCTCGACTTCGACTGCCTTGTTGTTACGGCTGACGTTCTCAGTGAGCTTATGAGCTCGGGGTGGTACGATGGACGACTACATCTGTAGCTACTTGATAATTCCAGTTAACATCGGACCAAGATGCAGCTTTGCGGGAAACAAATTTGTTGCTCTGGAATTGCAGGCAATGAATCTTATTAACCACTAAATTTCCCCGTTTATGTCCAACTGTTACCCGTACTATGAAATTTTCTTCTGTAAGTCAAGTCGTTCGCTTCATGTTTGGCTGCACATCTCATTCCCTGTTCATCAATACTGCCGATATTTTTTTAACTCTGAAACCATGTCATCTCGTCAACGGAGTATGCTGATAATTGGGACTCAAGTACTTCTGGAGGATACGGGTAGCTGTGTTCATCTGCTTCTTCGCCATGTAGTAACAAACGTCAGTAGTGGCCTTATTGTTACGTTTCCAGTCTTACAACTGAATTCCATCCGTCTTTGGATAAGTTCTCTTTCCATATTATTTCCGTTTAATTATTCCCAGAAATTGCTTCCTAATGTTCTCGTAATAAAATTTAATAGCGATTGTGTAGTTACTTACTTGAAGTCTACTTATAGTCGTAGTAATGTGGTGTTGAATGAATGTGAATAATGTGAATAAGAATGTAATTGCTAGTCGAGGAAATTAACTGGTTTGGCACTTGTATGACACCAGGGGAAATTGGGTGCAATAAATTTTGATATAAAAGTGCAAGGAATATTAATTGTTAATAGTGTGAGATTTATTTTAGTCTCATGTCAGTTAGCATAAGTGCAATATTTATAATTTTTCTGTTAATGTTATCTGAGGCAAATATATATAAGACAGGCTTATCGACAGTATTGTATTCGGCGTAGATTTTGTAAAATCCCAATCGACTTCGAAGGCAAAACAGGTCTCCCTTCATCATGAGAAAAAATTCTGCAAAAGCAAGAAAGCGAATGTCGATCATATTTATACATACAGGCGACCAGTGGAAGAGCCGATAGCACCATCTATATAAATAGTAACGAAAAATGAAGGGTTAAGTTAGTAGAATTTTGAAGGCATTTGGCAAGACTGGATTGGAATTTTTGTGAATGTGAAAAGCTTCAAGAAAATCCAATTTCCTAACAGAACCAGCTTTCTGGATAATTTTAGCAGAATCAAAATCAAAATTGTGACTGAATTTCCAACTATGATTAGCTATTGAAGATTTGTTAGTTTCGCCTTTTCGGACGTAAGATTCATGTTCTTTTATGCGAAACTTTAATGCTCTTTTCTTCTGTCCAATAGAACTTAAGCCACACTGACACGATATGCTATAAATTCCCCAAGAATTAAAGTCAGGAATAGAATCTTTAAGAGCCGAACCTCGGATTTCATTTATAAGCGCGAAAACAGCTTGAAAATTAAACTTGTGTAAAATCCGTGCAATTTTGTAACTGATAGAAAGATGAAATGGAAGCACAACAAGGTTATTAATGTTGTTTCTGACATCAGAATGTGTTCTTGGATGGCACGATGAGAACTTTCGAACAGCTTTATCAATGACTACGGGAGAACATTCGGAATATGACCGACATTCGCTTTCTCGCTTTTGCAGAATTTTTTGCTCCTGATCAAGGGGGACCCGTTTTGTTCTCGAAATCGATTGGGATTTTACAAAATCTACGCCGAATACAAGGTTGTCTATTTGCCTGTCTTATTTTCCATGTTGGAGTGTTTCTCTTGCGTCTTGCAAATATATCAATACAATTACTGTTTCACTAATTTTTTATATGGATTTCATATAACAACATGTAATATTATAATGCGTTTGGTGTGTTGATTAACATTAACCCTACTGGTAATAGTTCAGTAAATAGTGTATCAGCTATAGTGATTATTTACTACAGTTGATTGTATAATTTGTTAAATTTAGTTGAACAATAGGTAGATGGTTTAAATGATTTTTACATGGAAGAATTCTGTTGTTTAGTATGTTTATTGTTAATATGTTTATTTCCAACCGCCCGGGAGTTTGTAGCACTTGTAAACAAACTTTTCACTGATAACTAATAATAAATAACTTGGAATTAAATTTACTGTAGTATTTGTTTGACTTTATATGTAGTATTTCTTGTGCCACCTTACTAGCCTTTTTTTCTTTTCTTTAATACACAACGCAAAATTCTTGATTTTCTTTTATTTGGAATTCATGAAAGTGACTTTTGAATTTGAATCTATGAAGTGTGTTATTTGTTGCCTACACTGTTGTTATATATTTTGATAAAAGGCTCTATTCTGGCTTTTGGAATTTATTAACTTTGAAGCTTAATTAACATCTTGATGATATAATTGTTTATTGTTAAATTTAAATTCCGCTATTTAACAATTTATGTTTAGTTACCAAACACGTAATTTTTATACCAATGAATTTTGGGAACCAGCCTTTTCCACTGCTACGGAACAGTAAAGGTCTATTTCCATTACTGCGTTGCGGACGCTTTGCATATGCGTTTCTCCAATCACTTTTCACTTTCATTAGCATCTGTGACGCATTGACGGATGAAGGACCGCAAACAGTTGAACCATGTTCAATTTCAATCTGTACGTCTGCGGAAGCGTTGAGTAACGTGGTAAAAAAGGACCATTGGGTAACGGTCACGTGGTAAAAAAGGAGCAATCAGGTGCAATTACCAAAAAATAATGGCGACAGAAGTAGCAAAGAACGATGGATCAAGGAAAGTGTTTGGCTAAAAAGTACTTGTTTCTGAATTCACATTATAGCGAGAAATCTGAGCATTGGAAAAGACAGCAGTCTACTGAATTTCGTTACAAAAAAAGAAAAAGATAGAAAAAAAGATAACTGCAACTGCAGTACTAGTTCGCATCAGTTCGTCTAACTTCAGTCGAAACTCCACTTTAAAATTATCTTTTTGTAAGAAATGCACTAGAAGCTGAAAAATTAACTCTTGTGAATTTTTTAAGTGACAGCACACTGAAATAGGACCAAAAAATTTAGTTTTTAAGAATTGAAAATTGCATCTGCTTGATGATATCGTGGAGGTGAGTGTCACGTGGTTTGACTTCTGAGGTCGTGAGTTCGGATCCCATACTCTTTTTCCACCTTCTATGCAACTTTCTTCGCTCTGGGTTCTAATTTGATTTATTAATTGTGTTTTATAATTTATTTTTATTATTATATGCATTAAATCTAATGTTTTATTTATTTTTTATTTATTTATTTAAATTCCCCCTGCAAGAATTTGTTTTGAAAGTTGTAACATAACGGGCATTTAAAGCATAATGCCTACACATATGTATATTTATATATTTGTAAGATATAACAAAATATGATAGCAGCTTTAAAAAATAATTGGCGATCTCAAAATTAACATTCCTCCCTAAATTCCTCTGTTCTCCCAAATTCTAGATCTTTCTATCGTTACGTAACGCTGCTTGAAAAGGGTAACCAAAACTAATATTAACCAATCGTAGCTTGTCTCTGGAATAGCACCAACTCTGGTACAAATACCGCAGGCGATTAATTACGTCACTTATTATTCTGCTAGCTTCCATCTTGCTAATATCTCACTGCTTTACTTTCCCGTCTAAAATGTCTTCGTCTTAATTTTAAGAGCCAATGTACATAGCAGTTTATCATATTTCATTATGATTCAATCATAGAAACATATCGGATTTCATAATGATTGGATAAATATCTATGGAGATGATTTTATATGCGTGGAAATAAAGACTGGGAATTTTTCATGTTTTGTTATCTTCATCTGACCACAAGTCACAACGACTGAAAGCTGATTCTTCTTCTATGCTTCAGAAATTTACTTTTATGTAAATGTACATACATGTGCGGTGACTTTAGGATGTTTCTAGCTGTAACCTTGCGTTAATAATTAATATGAGACAGTATTAATGTCCTAATCATTTTTAATAAAACATTAAAAAAATTCTTATTATAATAATTGCTTTAAAATTCAGTCCTCTGCAACTGAAGTACAGGATATTTCCATTTTCTTTACCTTACATAAAGAGGAAAAAGATTATCTTTATAACTTCTTCTATAAAAAGGAATATTAATTTAAAATTCATAAATTGAAAATAATATTTTATAGATTATGCATAAAATATAACTGCGTATAGTGCATTTTAAAACAAACGAGATTTCTAATCAATTATAAAGCTATGGCACGGAAGAAATTGATGCTGAAAATTTATATATAATTTGTTTTCTCTCAAAATTGGAGCATATTTTAAAAATATACAATCTCACACGGCAGTCAGCAAAGCAAATTTTGTGTAAATGTTATGAACCTTTCTTTACAGTTGCTCTGTATTTTTAAAGTACCAAATATTATTAAATGTGTTTAGGTTTTTTGTTTTTTTCAACTAACAGTACATTTTAGTTTTATTTATATATTGTTTCATAATTATTTAAGGCTTCTAGAAACGCAAGGAATTTTTTTTAATTATTTCAGCTTCTATGCAATTAGAGATGTTTATGCATTATAACCTTACTTATCTAAAAGTTGCTAACGTGCTTTACCTTCATAGTTCATAAGCAGACATAAAAATTTCCAATAAAGTAGAACTTAAAGTATCTTAAGAGTCTGAATCGCGTAAGTTAAATAGAGAGATCTGGTGGCGATAAATGCAATTGACCACCGAACTTCCATAAGCACAAATCCAACGCAGTAGTGTAAACGGTTGTCCGTCTGCGTCTGAGTTTCTTCCAGTGACGCTAAGCGTTCGCAAGGCACTAATGGAAACGGTCCTTAAGAATGTATAAGAATTTTAAGTATGAATATATAAAGCTAAAAATATATGTTGCATGCAGGATAAATCATTAAATGGCAGAGTTGTAAGAACGTTGGCTAATGTGCTACTTAGTCTCAGATTCGTCAAACAGCGAATCAAAATAATGCACGCCTGTTACTGTCTACCACACATCAGTTGATGACTAAGTAAAAAAATCATCAGTTCTAAATTTTATTTTTAATAAGGCGTATCTGGTTTCTCTGGTTCTAACGAAATATTAATATTTTTTTATAAATCAATTTATTTACAATACGTATAAGGTATTTTATAACTGATATATCCTCCAATCCGTTATACCAATTTAAATGTAGAAAAACAGAAAAAAGTAATAATGCATATAGGTAGCATGCTTACTTGTAATACACAAATTCAAGTCTAATTCATCGGCAAAAGAGAGGATAAGACGAGAAAATATTAGTAGCTTAGAACATCTGTTATTTATTTTTAAGGATACATTTAAAAAATTATCACTATTTTTATATATTAGCATACTTAATTTTTACTGAAAGAGGATAAATATTTCAAGGGGTTATTAGAAATGTTTGGTTCTGAAACGTATGAAATTATAAAATAAAAGCTAAAATTTTTGTACCTTTACATGTCATGCAAGAATTAAGGATTCCTGAAGGTGCAAAAAACTTCGCGTTGTTGACATGAAAATAATTACAAATTGTCCAAAATTTATAAAGCTACAATAAGTTTAAGAGGTTTTCATTGAAAACTAAAATAATTAAAATTCTACATACAATGCAGTGTACAAATGAAACTACAGTTAGTAATTCTATAAGAATGCTCGAGTAAATGTTTTAAAAAATCGAAACAAATAGAGAAACTATGAAAAAACAAATATTTAAAATCATAAATATTTAATTTTCAATTTTGTGTTAAATCTCCCATATTCGTTTAAAATTTATTACCTGAAGTAAGATGAAATTTATCGAAAAATAATATAAGCAAAAAAAATTTAATATTTACTGCAAGTTATAAAATAACATAGCGAATATCACTTTTTTCTTACTGATCAAACAGTAACAGACATTCTCGAAGCAAACGAAAATGATTTCTCGCTTTTGCAACAAATTTCCTCAATTTTTTTTAATTTTCTGTCTGCTTCTTCTTTTATTTTGAAAAATACTTACTTTTTATCTTTTTCATATTTTCCCCCCTTCTTATTGTTATTTTAGTATCTGGATTTGAAAGTTTACTTGTTCAGTATTTAAACTTTCAAAGCATTTGAATTTATAATTCTGACTGAGTTCACAGATTCACATTAATAAATCTCAGTTATAATATTTGACCCAGTTAAAGTTCACAGACTGTTTACTTTAACTGGGTCAAATATAACTGAGATTTATTATAACTTTAGAAACACTCAATATGTATACATTTAATAAAATACAAGCATAAGTTTCAAATTCTTATAATAACACATTTTATAATTAAAAGACAATAACACGCCGAACAAATATTAATTTAGAAGTCAAATAAGAAAAATCAGCATTATATTTTCAAATTTTCACAGGACTAGTTTCCATGGTTTTACCGAACCGCCATCCTCAGCTGCAAAAGCGCAAATGAACCAGATAAGATATAATGATTAGATAAGATAAGAAAGCCTGGACGGGAGACAACCTACTGTCGCCTTCTATTGATGAAACCAGAACTAAAACATAATCTCTTTAAAGGCTGAAGGCAAAGATGGATTGGAATTAGGGTCGTTAACTAGAACAGAAAGATTTTTTTGAATTTGAAATGCCTCTAGAAATCCAGTTCACCAATGGAAGATGTTTTTTGAATAACCTTGGCAGCAGAAAATTTAAAAGTGTGATTTTCGGACCAACAATGTTGGGCAACAGAAGACTTCTGAGTTTCCCTTTTTCTAGCACATGCCTCATGTTCCTTAACGCAAAATTTTAAGGTTCTCTTAGTTTGGCCAATGTAAATTAAACCACACTGGCAAGGAATCCTTTAAATACCCCAGAAATTCATATCCGGAACGGAGTCCTTCAGTACGGAACTCGGAATTTTATTGATGTGAGAATAAACGACCCGAAAGTTAAATTTCTGTAAAATACGTGCAACTTTATAGCTAATTGATGGAAAGAAGGGAAAAGAAACATAGAAGTCTTCTGTTGCCCAACCAACTTCTGTTGGTCTTTCAATTTTTCTGCTGCGAAGGTTATTCAAAAAACATCTTCCATTGGTGAACTGGATTTTCTAGAGGCATTTCAAATTCAAAAAAATCTTTCTGTTCTAGTTAACGACCCTAATTCCAATCCATCTTTGCCTTCAGCCTTTAAAGAAATTATGTTTTAGTTCTGGTTTCATCAACAGATGGCGCCACTAGCTTGTCTCCTGCCCAGGCTTTCTTATCTAATCATTATATCTTATCTCGTTCATTTGCGCTTTTGCAGCTGAGGATGGTGGTTCGGTAAAACCATCGAAACTAGTCCTGTGGAAATTTGAAAATATAATGCTGATTTTTGTTGTTTGACTTCTAAATTAACATTTTATAATCTTCTTTTCTCTAAGGACTCCATAAGCTTTACTTTATACCTGAAAAATGTAAGAGAATGTGTTAAATGTTTGAATGTGTATAATGCATCGCTGTGTCTGTGCGTATGTAGGCACGAAATAGTATAGCATATTTTTAGCTTTCTATAGGCAACACATTTTTTCCGGTGATTTCTTTTAATGAAAATGAACATCTGACTGTATCAAACTGCTATAGCAAATCAGATAAGGCATTAGAAGATTTGCTTTTTTTCCTTTGAAACTGATGAAAGACTATAGCGTGATTTATAAAGCGTTAAAAAGTATGTTAACTTTGTATTTCTCTATTTATAAACATTCTATACAGCAAGTCTCATGAGACGCCTTGAAATAAGACACAATTTTTAATATTTCATCGCGGAAACTTGAGCATATTATGAAGCAAATTATTAAGAGCTCAATCAGTTATCAAGAGTCGAAAGCTTTCGTACTTATTAAACATAAGATTTTTTTTTTTAATTTTCTGTTTCGTCTATGGATGTATATAGGATTCTCTCTAGTTAGCCAAAAACTTAAACTACAGATTATATATACAATCTATTTGAATTCTCAAATGGACAGTACCTTTTATTCTTAACTTCTTGCTTTTTATGGTGACATAAAAGTTTCTGCTGTTTCATATACTAGTGTCCTGGCTTAATCACAGAAATAAAGTGTACGTCTCTGAGCGGTATAGCAGTTAGCGTTGTGGTCAATTGTGGGCTCGGGGCATGAATATCGGAGATGGTTTGGTTGCATAGGGTTGGTAAGAAAGTAATTTCGAGTTTTTAGTGTGAAATAAAACTCAATTTTTTCTACAAAAAAGGAACTTTAATCAACCAAATATTTTTGAACCTGTTCGATGACTTTTTGCGATCTTTCTGATAACTTCATGATTCCGCGCTTACAGAAATTCCGGTCTTTACCAGCATAAAGCTAAATCAAATGCGATTTGAGATCATCATTATTCCTGAAATTTTTATCATTTAAGAAGTTTTGTGAACTTCGAAATAAATAGTCATCCGATGGTGCAAGGTCAGGTTATGTGGGAGGGGCATGGGACATCGCTTCTCAACCAAGTTCCAATAATTTCAACTATGTTACTAAACGTGGGAGACTTCGCACCGTCATAGTGCAATACATTTCCTCTGATAATTCGTCTGAAAAAAGAGTCGATTGCATTACGTTTGCGGCGCGTACGACAAATATTAATTGGTTAAGCGGTTTCTTTCAATTCATGCAGATCCCATATATCGAGCTTCTTAACAAGTCCAAGACATCTTATGTGATTTTCAATTGTTGCGTTTGATACACACAACCCACTTGCAATCTCTCTCACAGTTATATGACGACTTGTTTTAGTTATGACTTTAATTAGGTCATTATCAACTTCAGAACGTCGGCCAGAATGTTTGTCATCTTCATGCGAAAAATCTTCAGAATGAAAGTTTTAAAGCAATTCTGACGCATGCATTCTGTTAAGCAATCAACACCATAAAAATTACATATCTCTTTGTGAGAATCAGCTGCTTTCTTCCTTTCATGAAAACAAAAAAGTAAACTACGTCGAAAATATTTATTTTTGCATTCCATATTAGAATTGAGCGTAACTAACAGTTGTAAACAAAAATACGCAGAAGTTAGTTTTATAGCAATCTAAAAGCCAAATCTCAAATAAAAAAAATTATCAGATTGACAGAAGAATAACAGAACGGACGTAGTGCTACGCATTTGTGCAAACCGAAGTTACTTTCTTGCCAACCCAATATGTAAGTGTATAGAGTCTTTGCGGCAATGAGGGCACTTAAAATACACGGCTGTTCTTCTCGTGCGGTTTGATGATAAGGGAAGAGAAGTGCAAGTTTTTTGGCCCCGTTTCTTGACATTCTTCTTCAAAACTGTGATGGAAATGGGCTGTCATCTATAAATACGGAAGGTCAACGACCGACGGATTTTCATATTACTGTCAGACAAGTGAGGTAAATTACAACAACAACATAAATAATGGATTTTCACAAAATGAAATAAATGTAATTGACATTTACATGTCTTGAGAAATAGAGCTCAGAAGGAAAATTCTATAGTTTCACTTATTCAGTTTCAAATTTAATGAGATCTTAACAAATATACTAATAGAAATTACCTATTGACATCAAATGTGAAATGAATTTAATATATACTTTTTTAATAATCTGGTATATTAATCGAATCTTTTATCATTCCGGATCCTGTACCAAAATTTTCTCCCCCTAAAAGCAACAGCATGATTTCATGGAGAATTCATTTTCGGAATATTATAAACATGAGTTGTTTATCACAGGTAGCTTAAATGAAAGCTGCTCTTAAATTCGAATTTAATGATCATAGCCATCTAAGCGAGAAAGCGATCTGGATTACTTTATAGCTTTGCAAACGGCATAGAGTAGACGCATTTAATCAAGAGTTATGGCCCACTTTTTTTTCCTCAATGAGTAAATGGAGTAAATGTTAGCATTGGCGATTGGCTTGGAGATGTGGTCTGATTTGCAATCAGCTCCTGCATACAAAATGATTGAAACTGTAATCTTAAAAAGCAGTTTGTCTTGTAGTTAGAGAAAGATTAGTTTATAGCACAGTGGTTGTTCAGCATTTGTTAAACTGCCTGCAGTTAAACGGTCCTCTTGCATATGATAAATTATTTTTTCCTGACAGCAGTGTTTCATTAGGGCTAGAAAAGGACGATTTGTTAGATACAAAGTAATACTTTAGCAAGCATTATCATTCTGCCCTCTTTTATGTACCCACAAAATATGCAATAATTGTTCACAGTTGAGATGAGCGGAATCTTAGTGGAGCTGATGAAAATTTGACATATTTGAGAATCACAACAATATTTACTTAAGTCCAATAAGTTTAAAAGATCAAATGAATTATGTAATACTTTTGTATGGAAAAAGTGCATTTCATGAATAATTGCACAACAAATATTTTACAGGAGTTAATGCATTTGAATTTGGTGATTTGATGACATGCGTAGAATTAACCAAAGTAAAGGGTAGGGATATATAAAAAGTCTGACTGATGTTATTTTGAAAGTTTAAAAGAAGTATAGAAGAATTTAACTAAGTCTTAAGGTTTTGCCTTTCTAGTCGTTTTCTATTTCATGATTATCTTTCTCTTCATATTTAATACATTCTTTCAAAAATTGTGAATATCTAACGCGTATTTAAGAAAACCATAGAGAAATAAATAGTACCCAATAAAGTTTGCTCGCTGAATGAATTTTCTTTTAGCTTCTGTGAGCCTGCTCATGTCTGTGAATGTTTTGGTTTATTTTATTTTGGCAAAGCACTCGAGGGCTGTATGTCTAAGGGGAAGTATGCCATCGTAGAGGACTTTATAACGGAAAATGTTTTGTATACACGTTACACATTGTGTTTGTGAGTGAATTTAGCAGTTTGGCAAACAATCTGACATATCCATATAAGCGCAACTTTGTTTAAATTTCAATGAATCAAGTACATCTGACAATAAATTGTCAAATTTACTTAGCAAGAAATTGTTATTTTAGGAAGCGATGCCATTGAAGAGCGTTGAGTTCGATTAGATAATTGACTTTTCAAACTGATTATTAAAGAATATTAGATTTTCTATAAAATACTATATATTTTTTCACAGTACGTGTGCGAAAAATATTAATAGTATAACTAACTAAATTTAATAACAACAAACAGCAATCAAACAAATTTCAAATTCAAATTTTTTAAAATGAAAACGTTTATCGATACTAGTTTGCATGTTCTTTTCGAAATTTTATTCCAGCTTCATCTGAATTGCTGTTTTAAGATTCTTTTTTTATTAGGAATAATAAAAAAAAAGAATAACAAATTGTTATGAAACGTTTAAGTGAGGGCACGTTTAAATGAGATAAATATTTTATTTTAAATCTCATTTACTTAGTCTTCCGTGCAAACCATATTTAAATATTTCGTGCGTATGGGTCATGTTTTCTCCATTTCTATCTGTTTGTCTCCTCTGCGTTATAACTGATGTATGATACTAATAATTTAGTTTCATTTTTGTCTATTAGTGTACTTTAATTTTCCCTTTAGGAATACGTTTATTTTTGAAAATTGTCACATAAATAAGATATAAAGCATATTTCCTACATACGTGTTATCAATATATATTAATATGAATCTGCATACATGTGCAATTAAAAATTCTTATTTTTATTACTTTTCTCAGAAAATGTGCTTGAAATTAAAAAATTATGAATTATCTGTAATATTTTAGGCGTTTTGCATAAAATATAACAACGTATGGTGTGCACTTTAGAACAAAAACAAAGTTTCTAATAAAAATCCGATTCTGAGATTTTAAACAAATTGATACTAAAATATTTTACAGTATTCTCTCATTTATCTCTAAATTTCTGCACATTTTTTAGCTTTATGGAATCAACACTAAAATCTTATGTTAGATATTCTCTCTGTTTGAGTGTTTCGTAAAAGTTACTTTGTATTTTTAATCTATTGAATCGATTAATTTTTTTCTTGTACAATAACGGCATGTTTTAATTTTGATCATATATTGTTTGTTCATAAACATTTAAAGCTCCTAAAATGGAGAGAAAAATAGGATAATTACTTAATAAATAAGCTTTAATATGATGACAATTCGTAATGTTCGTTATACACTTATTAATCAAAGACTTACTAGTGTGATTTTTCATTATGGGAGATATCAGAAGTCTCACTAAAAGGTAACCTTTATTACGTAGACACCGGCAATGCCCTCCCTCCTCCCGAAACGGGTAGTAAGAGGTTGTGTGCATCTGCTAGCTTAGCTAGTTACCTGGGGAAAATACTTTGTAAATTTTGATTTAATGTAAGTTAATTGATCCTTTTTAAAAACAGTTTTACTTATTCATTTTGTCTATGTATTAAATTTTAAAGTGCTGCTATAATTTTGCAACTAATCGCGGTATTTTAGTACAAAATCCCCCGAATAAATACCGAAACCATACGATAAGACAAGCCGTAGACAAATCTTGGGGTAGTTTGTAACATGATGCAATATCATTTCCCAAGATCTTGATTCATGTAATTATCCTTCCATTTTTTATTGTTAACATGCACATTACTTTATTTCATTTGGTTTTCCTTCCCAAAATAGAAAAATTGATTTTTTAACCCAATGTTTAGACCTTTGCATCTCGGAAACACTCTGCAGAGACCGAGGCAATAAGAAGTATCCCGTTCTAACTGACACACATTAAACAGAAGCATTAGAAAAATAATATGCAAAGATAATGAATTAAAAACGAAAAAAAAGGAAAGAAATATAAACGAAAGGCAAAGATTAAAGAAAAAGTCTAAAAAGGAAAAGAAGAAATAAAAATAGGGAAA
>KK114236.1:114414-134524 GCA_000611955.2 Stegodyphus mimosarum | reverse complement strand
AAATTTCAATAGCACATTTCTTCGATTATTATGATGACAATTTTAAACACTATGAAAATTAACAAACGAAGAAATTTGAAGTGAGAACTAGCACAAATAGGTATAAAAATCTATTACTGATTGAAGTTTCGTTGAACCTCCATTGTCGGGATTAAAATTTCTAACTTCTAATTTTTAAGGATTAAAATTATTGTTTACATTAATTCTTCTTTACTATGAATTTCTTAAAACTTTACAAAATGTTTTGCCGCATTAGCTTCATGGTGAAATACATTCTACTCTGTTCCTATCAGAAACATATAAAATCCTGTTCTGAGCCCCATTTAAATTTTTTTGATCAAGCAATTGACTTATACGCACAGTACAGTACCTGTAAGAAAACAGTTGCAGTAATAGCAATGCTTTAATAAAGTTGGCTTAAGTTGCAATAAATTTTCTTTTATGGCCGGGCGCTTTATTTAATAGCCATTAGCCTTACGCCACTACAAGGGCCGGAAATGGTATCCATTTCATTATGGAAGCATCTAACAGGTGGTCATCGTTGCCTCCTACGAAGGGACGACAGCTACAACCGATTCTCCGCGATTCGAGCCCGGGTCCATCGCTACAGCAGTTAGAGTCACTAACCATTATACCGTCTGGGCGGCTAAATTTCATGTTTAGTTGCTCCAATTTTTAGATGGAAATATTTCATTTCTTATTATTAGTACCACAGCTTAATAAACTGAGAGATTTAAAGCTAATTTAAGCTAATTTAAACTAAAAAAACTAATTTAAATCGAGATATTTAAACTAAACATAGTTACTCGCTAATTTTCCACCCTCGCTAATTTTCCTTTTAAGATTTTTGCAAAAGTTTCTGAAAATGTTCTATATATTCACATAATTCTCAACTTTTTCAAGTCGTTCTGAAAGCTAACTTTTCTAAATTTTAAAATGAGTTCATCCACGCGGTGGTTGTGTTCGTCTTACTAGTTGATTTGTCGTGGATTTTGGGTCCACACGCTGTGATTAATGAAGCAATAATAGCGAGCAGCTTCAAGGAAACTGGTATATTTAATGCTCTTGGTGGTTTTGAAGGTAAATCCACACCCACAATCCTGTTCTCCGGTCCCACTCAAGCATTTCATCACTTCAAGCGCTAGTCGAAGCACTGAACTTACGATAGAGGGAGTAAAACTTGCAAACTTGGAAATTCATCGACATTCAGTTGAACTTGGAACTTGAAGGTCATTACGCGGTGGAGGGCAAACTGAACTTTGGCGAGGTGATAACAACGATGTGACGACCTGCGGGCTGTAACGGACGACACAGACAATTGTTCCAGCAGAATTAAATAATTCAAGGTCAAGGAAGCAGCAGTGGACAAGGGTCTGAAGCAGTCAGGGGACAGAGAAATATACATGAAGATATTTTATGAAGTACTGTAATGCTATTCTTACTGGAATGTATTCTTATTCGAAGTACTGTGCATTGTTATTGGAATGTAAGTTTCGTTTAAAGAAATATTTTTGTGATAGTTACCAGTAGTTTACCCCTGACTACTTTTTATTTGTATGTTCTTACAATAACAGCGTTCTTCGGAAATTAAATTATTCGCATAAATTTCCCCTCTCGATTTTCCGACGATAAAATTTAGTACAGAAAAGGAGGAAAATACGAGTGCAAATACGGTACTTCTTCTCGTAAAGAATAAGAATAAAACTTACTTTTTAATAATATGCTAGAATGACGATACGTGATAAACCTAAATATTGTAATAATTTATAACGTAAGTTAATTATTACGAACATTTCTATCATTAGTGGAATTAATGAAAACCATTTTAACATTATATATATATTAAATATGATTGTTTGTGCGTCACCCCTAAAAGTCAATTTAGTGTATTCTTTTACGTTAGAAATGTTCTATTGTACAGTCTTTTCCCATATCTTGTTTATTATCCTGCCGTTTCTGAATCAGAATTGTAACGCCTTTTATTTTGTTACCTTTTATCATATGAACGCAAATATTTAAGTATTTACAAGTTCAAAATTATGAAATAACACGAGAAAAAGGTGTTCTTTCTGTTACACCAAATAAAATTCAAATTTGTGTTTACTAAAAGAAATGTTGTATAATTCCAGATTTATGAAGAAGAATAAGTTTATGCTTTCTATAATTAGAGATTTTCTGTGCATATGATAACAGCTAGCATATTAGCAAATGTAATCCAAAAGCAAATTTGGATAGCTCAAGTAACAGTAGAATAAAAATATATTTTTGTTCACTAAAACTTTCTTTTGCTTCCTTCCCTTGAAGACAGGTTTACCTGGAAAGTTAAACTGAATATAAGTCGTACTTTAAGATTCTATTTCAGATGTAAAGTTTAAAAAATATTGCTTGTAAAGTTTCGTCAGTAAAGTTATAAAATACTTAAATAATTAGTTACTGATTGTGTGTTTTTTGTAGATGCATCCCATGGTAGTATTTAATCTCAGAGATGAATTGATTTCTATTTCTGCTCAGAAAATAGTAATAACTATGAAATGCAATTGCATCGTTTCCTTAGTACGTTGTTGTTTTGACTTACTTCATTTGTCGAATCTAATCAGAAAAAGTCTACGAATTTTGTCATGGAAAGGAGCGCAAGACTGTGTTTGGCAATGACTTTTAACACCATACAGGTGATATTAACAAGTTCCTGAGCTCTGTCCCAATTCTGATAGCAGCGTGGTGGACGAATATCCCTCTTTACCACTCGAGACCATTCTAAAACACTCGAGCGAACATCCGACTTGGCGTGTATTCTGAGTGCCCCATGTCGCACATACACTATACACTTACAAACATAAATGCCTTTTCCGATATTCGAATCCGAGCCCAATGAAAGAACTTATTGCGTACCTATTTTCACATGCTCATCGGAACAATTTAGCATTTTCTTTCCGCAAGTTAAAATAATTTTTCTTTTTTGGAGACTTTTTTATGTCTAGGGATATTCTCATCGCTTTAACCTTTTAATGATCATCAATGAGTTCACCTTGTATTCCAGTTATGCACAGCAATGGGTGCAAATGAATACCGCTCGCTTACAAATTTACTAATAAGCGGAAGAGGTTGTATAATTATCAACCAAAAATTTTTATGACTGACATACCTCTCAAATTTGAGAGGCATCCTAAATAATTTGGTTTTACTCTAGACCCTGAATTTACCAGCAACAAGCATGTGGAGGCATTACTGCTGAAGAGTAGGAAACAGCTTAGTATTCTGAAATATATCTCGGGACGAGACTGGGGTGCAGACGTAGGAACTTTAAGAGCTACCTGTTTGGCTATTATTCGTCCCATCTTGGAAGACGACTTTCCTATATATTGCTGTGCGCCTACAACCAACCTCTTGCAGCTTAGTGCCTTTCGTGTACTAACTGGCTTACATAACAGCTGCCCAAATGATAGTGCGTCGTTTGAGGCGGACCTTCAGCCTCTGAGTCTCAGAAGGAACTTAAGCATAGTGAAGCCTTACAACAAACTTTACAGCTACGGTTCCCAAAATCGTACCTCGGATTTATTGCGGCTAATTGTCAGTGCCAGAATATTTAAATTTGGTAGCGCGAGTAAGAAAGGCAAATTCTACCAGTGTGAGAATAAGTTAAATATCGACGTTCCAGTAGAGAGAGAGAGAGAGTCCGGGAAATTTCCGTGCGTGCTTATCGCAAACTTCCGCTTAGCAGTTACTGCTGGTTCGGCGTGGCTTAATCGCTATTATCTTGCTACCACTAGACTCATCTACGCGCTGTAGGATACAGGATTGTATGAGCCCTGTAGTGTAATTCTACTACTTGTGAATATCTTCAATTTTAAGTTTGATTCTACTATTTCAGTTACCGCCCAAGTTGAGGCGTAGTGTTAAATAGAGAAAATACTGGGTTTTACTATTAACTTTTTAAAATTTAAACTCATACTCAATCTCTCTAGGGGCCGGACAAACAAAAACTTAAAATAAAACTTAAATGTAAACTTACTAAAATGAACTGGTTAGAAAATAGAGAAAGGAACTAATTGGTTGATCTGACTCAAAATAATATTAAATATAACATTTCTTAAAGCAATTAATTTACACATAGCAAGGCAAAGCAAATTCTTCTTAATAAACTTAACCTGAAAAGGAAGCTGGAATAAATCTTCTCTGGAATTCGGTAAAACTAAATACTAAATCCCAACCAAGCATTTCTATAATTCACTCATTTTAAAATAAACTCACGAATAATTCATATTCATTTCATAGCAAAAACCTCATAAGCACCAGAGAAGAAATATTCAGACACCAATCAATCAGTTCCGCTACTAAAAATCAAGCACTAGTTTTAACTTTCCTGTCACCTAAAAGTCATTTTAAATTCTATCTTAAAACACATTCAAAGTAACATTAATAAGTGGTTAGTACATATTTGCTTAAAACAGGGCGCGTTGTGAGTACCCTAAAATGCATAAACATTTTTCAATAACCCCAAGCAAAAATCTCCATGTTTCTTAAAAGCCTCCCGGCTCAAACAAATGGAGTGACTGAACAGACCAACTACATACACACAAAAAAAACAAATGCAAGTAATAACATATAATCAAACTCATTTATTAATTATCTAGGATAAATTTATGGGAGACCTGGCCAGACTACCCTTACATACAAATGCAATTAATATTCTACATTAAATTTCTCCTAGAGTCATTTATCAAGATCAAATATTTTTTTTAGTTTAACATAATAACGGTTACTTAGATTACACAACTTCTATAGAAATTACAATTAGCATAAATTTCTTATTTTTGTCGTTACTCAAGATTTAATTAAGATAACTACCAAAGAAAATATAATGTAACTCACAGTTGAAATACCGGAATTTCATCATCATAAGAAGCTATAGGCGACATCGGCAGAAGAATCCCCCATTGAACTCTTGAATTTACTTTATAAGTAATCAGCTCCAAAATAAAGTTCAAGAAAAATGACGTCTTGTAGAACCATAATTGAAGGAATCTTTGAGTAATCAGTTCCAGAATAAAGTTCAAGAAAAATGACGTCTTGTAGAACCATAATTGAAGGAATCGTTGAGTAATCAGCTCCAGAATAAAGTTCAAGAAAAATGACATACTGTAGAGCCATAAATGAAGAAGCTCGAAAATAAAAAAAATTCTGAGATATGGAGTAGTTTGCACACGAGTTTCAACACTGAGGCGGCAGAAAACATACATTTTTGCAGGAAAACCCACTTCAGGAAGTATCCGTTCTCTAACTCGGAAGAGATCGCTCTAATTTCTACCTCTTGCATAAATTTCAGGAAAGATTCTCAATTATTCACATATTCAACTTGAATCTATCTCTAATGAATACCGGCGCAAATCGCCGCAGGATCTCAAACGCGAGGCACCAGGAAGAGGGCTCGGCCGCAGGGCCAAAAGCCCTATCTGCTAATTCTCTTCTCTCTAGTTGTGTCAAAACTTAACTCCACTCAAAAACTGACTTCTAAAATCGTGCAAGAATCGAGGAAAACTCGGTTTCTCCTCCCACTCACAATAATAGGTCCAAAAATTACACATAAAATTAAATTCTTGCCAATCCGAGACTTTTCAATATAATTTAATAGGACAAGTTCAAACCCCCAAACGAATCAGAATTAAGTCATTGTCTACAGTAGCACCTGCGAAAACTGGAAACTAAACATTTGACCCCCTCTGCTAACAAGCGAAAAATATAAGAAACAACAAAAACTGCCCTTTCAAAGATTCAATTTACAACTTCCACCGAGGCCATAAACAAGGCGACATCACAATGCTGAAACGTAAGTCAACAGCGGGAGCCCAATAACAGTGTTCACTTTCCCATCTTGGTAACAAAGACAAGAGAACAACGATATACTACTCAATGTTGCAACTGTCATCTTAAAAGGCATTTCCCACAGATGTTACTTCCGTTAGAAGACGCTCCCCTCTCTGCGTTAAAATTGAACCGTTGAAGGAAAAAAAAATAATTGCCTAAAAATTTAAGTACACACTTTCCAAATATATATATTCATTACGCTTTTCACAATTTCAAACTTAAAAAAACCAAATACAAATACAAATAAAATACTTAAATAATTGATTACTTAAATCATTAAAAACACTTAAATTAAAAAACACAGAATTCGCGACACAACAGTAGTATGTAAGCGTCAAGTTGACGCATTGTAATTAGAAGTTGTTTTAGAAGAGTTAAATAAAGGGCAATTTTAACCCTTCTTCAGTGCAATCACAATTTCGCAAGATTCTACACAACAGATAGACAGTAGAATTTTACAAGTGACTGAGCTAAATAATGTCTTTTTTAGACCCTAAAACCATCCGGATTATGACTGATAGTCGTAATGCCATCCAACATTTGAAAACTGGTGTAACGTTGTTGGCAAAATTGAAACTTCAATTCTCACTAAGTTAAAACAAGTCTCGGCCTCTTGTGATGTGCATATTCAGTGGACCCCTCACATGTGAATATTTGGGGGTATGAAGAGGCGGATGTTCTGGCAAAGAAAGGTACCGAGGAGGCGGATGTCCTGGCGAAGAAGGGTACTTCTAATTGCCTGACTTACCTTCAGCTGTATTCTGCCAGAAAACAAACTGATAAAAAGACTTGGATTGTCCCTCTGGCACATAATTGGTACCGTGTTGAACTCTCTGGAGGATCCCTGGCTGTGAATTGTGACAGATACACCCAAACGGCACAATCCCGATTTCTTAATGGCCATCTAAGAAGCCTTGTCTCCCAGGGTGGTCGAAAAACCCAGCCGATTTTTCCGAAATGTAACAATCAGCAGGCTTCTCCGACATATATTCTTGGGTGTCTGGGTTTGTCCTACGACAACCGATTAAAGTTTTCTATGTTGGTCTATGACCTTTTGAAGGTGAATAAACTCGTGGATCTCGTCTAGTAGAAGCTGGACTCGAGGATTAGCAACAACAAATATTTACGACTGGCAGATACATCGCGCGTTTTTGGGGAGAAAGAATCGCTCAATCTAGCAAACGTCGAATTGTAAACATTATATTGCTTTAAAGGTTCATCATAATTCAAAATCAGACTTTCACCTTTGATTACCGAAACAGAGCTATTCATTTGAGAAAAGCTAAAAACGAAAAATTTACTCGAGACATCTTAAAATAATGTTATCCTTAAAGTAACAGCTTTTCTTTGCTTTTAATTATTATCAGTATTTTTAATTTACCAAGAGTAGTTGAACTTCATAGAGGTTGAATCTTTTCCAATGTGAAGTTTTTGCTTTTAATAAAAAGGCTTTGGGTATAAAACACATTTGGGTGAAACGGCTTTTCAGAGTTCTGAATTTTTAAGCCGATTGAATATAGTCTTAACGTTTACAAAAATAGATCTGGCAAGCATTAACATACTTAAAAAAAATTCAAACATGATAATACTATCTATCCTGTGCAGTGATATGATAAAATAATTTATTTTTAACATTCTTGGGAATTATGAACGCTCACCTTTTCTAAGTATTTATCATATTATTTCACAGTGAACATTATTTCCTGAGACTAAGCTAAACGAAAGTACATATATAATGTGATTTAATATGCATGAGGATTTCCTTTTTATTCGAAGATTTCTTTGCATAACGTTTATTAATGTATCAGGAATCTCGAAGAGGGCACTAGTGATTCTTCATATTTCTCAGCTCTGAAATAATAATAATAATAATAATATCTGCACTGGCCCTCAAGCGAAAATGTAGTGGACGACAATTCTTTACCACCAGGATTTGAAGATTGGATCCCCGCCTCCACAGTCACCTTTAATGTGGGGAATAATGTAAGACAGTTTGTAAGGTTTTAGTTAAACTAACCAAGTTTTATTTTAATTTAAATCTGTCTATCTCCTCTCTATTTCAACTTCCTGTCAGAAGAAGCGCGCGTTTTCAGCTTATGCTAATTTTGAAGTACAGCCAAGTACTATTTAAGCCAGAGGTAGAAACCTCTTATTGTGAGAGAGCTTAGTCTCAGACCACGGTCACTCTGCTCAACGTTCGCCTGACCAGCTAGCAGTTTAAATTTATAAGCCATAGTGCTTACTACGTGATTGCATTGTAAAACAATTTGAAGTGCGCTAGTATTAGTATATCTTGATACGCACCCTTTCAGGTAGAGGCCAACTTCCGCGATTTGCTCTGCGAAGCAAAGTTTAATTTAATTTCTATTTTAGGTTTAGCATTTAAATTTATTTGATTGTTGAGTTCGACCCAAGTGCGGTCTATTACTTTCTGTATCTCTCTCGAGTTGGGAAGTTTGTAAATAATAGTGATTCAATAAAAGAGGATTTCAAATCCCTTCACGTGCAGTTACTATCCAGCCCAGCAGTACATCAGAACAAAGCTTACGTTTCATCAGCTCACTGTTCCAGTTCAGGACTTAAAACTTGAGGATAAGAACCCGATTACAGACTATATTTATGTTTCCAAAAATGATGCACAGAACACTAAGTCCTGATAAGTTTGTCTCTCCTTCATGTGTACTTTCGGAGACGGGGTAGTTGGAAGTACACCCGGCTATAAATCGTGAGTTCGAATTAATTGTTATACCTTCATATTAAAATTTATCAACTATCTGGTTCTAACTTAAATTATCAACGTGCCAAATAAGATTCTACTTTAGTAATTTCCATGGCCAAACAAGAAATATTCGCCAATCTAAGTATTAAACTGATAAACAGCAAGTAAAAATCATTTCATAGAAAATTATAATCCAAAATCAGTAATACTAGTACGATGCTTTGTATTATCAGAAAATCAAAGTAACCCAGATTAATAAGAGAACAAGGTGGCATAACAACAACACATAAAAAATCTGAAAGTTTTCAGATTTTATATTACGCCCAAAGGGGCTTTTTTAACGGTTTGTGTGTTACCTTTATTTTGTTAACTATCATGTTCTTCGCACTTAAACCATACAATTCAATTCAACAGCAATATCGCAAAATAATTTTAAAATGAGGATATCTTTAGAATTTCTGATACACAGCCTTGAGCGTTGGAGATATATATTTTTTAATCGTACAGTGTTGCCATTGCTCGCTTTGAAATCGTTGAAATCGTTCCAATTTAAATTAAAACAAGATGTTTTTATGGAAATATTGATATTTTCTTAGGCATACTTCTTATAAAAGTAGAATAAATATTTTTTTAAGTGTATGGCTTTTTAAAGTATAAGCAAGTGAGTGATTGTGATAACTTAGAGAAAAGATTCAAAGTCCATATGAAGTGGTTTAAAAATCTCCATTACCTACATGCGAATACATCAGTCTCAGGAAAATGTAATCTATTGCAGTGCTAAATTAAGATAAATTTCATTCAAGCTGAGTCTTCCAAACAAGTAAAAAATGTTAAAGCAAGCAATGTAAGAATTTAGTGAAATTTGTTCCTGAATCCTTAGAAGGCACAGTAGTAGAAAGGAGTTACAGGAAAATAATTGAAAATGCGAGGATTAGTAGCAATACCAATGTAAAAGGAGGAAAAAAATAACGTATTCGAAGGTGTCCAAAAGGTTAACAATAAGGAATTTCCTAAAAACCTTCTCTGAAAAATTAATGATATAACAGTTTTTCGCAATTGAATTCCGTGTAACCTGAAAATTTTAAGATTTTATACTCGAAAATTTAACATTGATGTAAGGAAAAGAAACATTAAAGAATTTTCAAGAGATATTCATACTTTCTAATTCGTTTGTAATTTTTTAAGTCATTGTAATGAGCATATGTAAGATACATATGTGAATTAGCAAAAATTTCAGTATTTGGCAAATTTAAGTAGAAATGAAATGATTAAAAAAAAATAAAATCTGGAAGGTTTCAGATTTTAAATTACGTCCAAAGGAGCGCTTTTTGACATTTTGTGTGTTACCTTTATTTATTAAATATCATGTTCTTCGCATTTAAACCATAAAATTCAGTTCAACAGCAAGAAATATCGCAAAATAATTTTAAAATCAGCAGCATATCTTTAGAATTTCCGATACACAGTCTAACGTGCTGGAGATAAAAATGTTTTTTCTGTACAACGTTGCCATTGCTCGCTTTGAAATCCTTGAGTTTGTTAATCAAAAATTCGTTAACGTTTTATAAAATATGAAATCCATAGTAAAACAAATTCCAAATTTCAAATTTGGACTTCCAGATGCCCATACTCGGGTCGAAACGTTGAATATTCAAAATTTCACTGTTTTAGGTACCGTTGTTCTATCAAAATGCGAGAAACATTTATACATTTATGCAGATTCTTCATTATTTAATTTCTTTAATATAATCCACGGCGATAATATTTGGTGGCAACAATTTGAAAAGTGAAAGAACGCTTTTAGTGAATTAACGCAAAGTGCCAAAACGAAATTAATAATCCTTCTGGGCAAATTGCCTCTTTGATCTAATAACCGAAAACTAAGCCTTGTTTTGAATAGAAACTCAAATTAATAATAATAACACGCTGAATATTCGGTAATTTTCTTTAATAATACAATAAATGCAATAAAGAGCTTTACTTGATGCTAGAAATATTACTTAAATTTACAGGCTGGAGTGAAATATGTCTTTCAGACGGACCTCAGATATTTGCATAATATATAATAAAAATTAAGAAACAAAACCAGCGGCTGTAAATTAAAAAAAGGAGCATATTTCAAATGGTTACTTTAAAGATATTAAAGAAGTAACGTCTGGTTTAAAAAATAAAGGGATATTTCTCAAAAAAGTGGTCTCTTTTCTTCTTTGAATGCTCTAAATGAAAAGTATGCTAAAGTTAAGTAAATGAGTAGATAATTCGTATGAAAAACAGTGATTTAACGTGAAGGAAATGTTTTCTTGCCTATATAATGAAATACAGTGATCGTAATAAATTTCAAAAAAAGTTTTAGTTTCAAAAAAAGTGTGAAATGCATTTCTTTTTTTGCTACCTAATCTGAGAATTCATATATAACAGCGAAAATAATCGCCTTCAGTTTTTCATAGATACTGCATACTTCTTTCATACTTCTGGGATTGTTTTAATAATTTACATTAGAAATTAGTTTAGGGAAAATCCCTAGATATACAGGAATTATTTTGAATTTTCGAAAAAAAAATTAATAAGAAGAAAAAATAAAAATAAAACTTGCGTTTGGGTAAACAAAAGAAGTAAAAAATGAAAAAGTAAACCTATGAAAATGAATGTAGCGAAATATAAAATAAATAAATAAATAAAGGAAAAGCAGGAAGAAAAATTAAATTGAAAGAATGAATACAACTTTTGTAAAATAAAAAAATAGTTGAACATAAAAATTTTTAAAGTAAAAAAAAATAAAAAGGAAACATTGTAAAAAAATATTAATTTTCTAAAATAAAAAAAGTAAAAAGAAATATAGAAGTAAAATTCCTGTTCGCATAAAACACAAAAATAAGGAGTGAAAAGTAATAAGTTAAATTTGGTAAAAAGTGAGAACGAAAAGAAAATAGCGAAAAATTATGTTTGCTACATTAAGCAATGAAAAAAGAGAAATTAAAAATGAGGAAAAATCTTACAGTTAAAACAAGAGAAAATAAATTTAAAGTAATGACTTGAGAATATACGTTCTATTGCAATTCAAGATAAAAAGCACCCTGATTGGTTGAAATAAGAAGGATATTGTTAGCGAGATGGTGATTAGTCCTTAAAATAGTATTCATTCGTCATCGCGGATGTACAAAGGCGTGCAGGTTTGCGCATGTGTAGTTCTGAAGCCGAGTGACATCATGGTTATTTGCGCTCGTTTGTAAGGTCATTTAATTTGCTTGAAGGTCGAAACCATTGCTTTATGGTATCGAGTGCATCTCCCATGACAGAGGTGGCATGTTCGAATCCCAGCTTTTTAAAATTCATGGAAAATGTATCTCATGAATTTTAAAGTATGAAATGAAAATAAATTTAGTAATTAAATTAAAAGTTTGAAAATAAGTTAAGTATATTTTCCATAAAATATTCCATAGATATATTGCAAAATATATAATGGAATCAATTAAAAATAATTACATATTAAATAATGAGATGCTTAATTGTAAATAATAACAGATTTAGTAACTAAAAAACTACAGTAAAATTAATTAAAATTGATATCATCACATGCACGTGGTTCAAGAGGTCGTTGCCACAAAAAATGAAAAAATAATTGTCGTTGCCACAAAACGTAGGGTTGAAAAAATATTGTCATTAGCACAGAAACTAACGTTATAAAATGGCTTTCAAACACGTTTGCGTTACTTCCGGTTGTGACAGGATCCAAGATGGCGGCGGCCATGCCCCTTACTTGTGACGTCAAATAAAGTGATGCCGTGACGTAACAAAAATATAATTTATTGACAGCAAATATGACTCAGTTAATAAGATTCCTAACCAATAATATTTCCAATAATATAATCACATTTGGCCATTAATAAATATCTTGTTTATTTTGTTGCCAAACGCCGTAATTTTGAAAGTAACTGTGCTGGAAATAGGTATATGCAAAATTTTTCACATATTGTTATTCTATGCATTTAATTCATATGTGAAATAAAAAGCTGAATAGTTTAACGAAGAAAATAATATTTTAAAATAATTTTTCTGTAATGTGCATTTTTTCATATTTCTGCCTGTCATCTTTTCTTCACCGTTATGTTGCCAATCCTATATCTGTGGGTTCCTCCATCTTCTTTCAAACCGTGAAATATTATTTGTTTGGAGAAATCGTTCTCTGGAAGGAATAACAGCGAAAAAAAATGAATCGACGAGCGTTACGAAGTATGATTATCTTTTTTTCGCTTCCCATAAGGGATTTTATGATCGTGGCACGGCAAATATTTTCTCCCGAGCGGTTGATACCGTCGATATGTTTCTGACTTCTGAGTGCGTGAATAACGCGGCGGATAAACGTATTTTCTCTTCCAAGTGTTGTATATATCATGCACTGTAGGTTGTTCTAGTATGACAGATTAATTTAAACGGAATTTTTTATGCAGGATTTTGATCCCAAATATCGTTTTAGGTTTCGCAGTTTTTCAGCAGTCTAGTGTTCAGGAAAAAATCCAGCCCAATGGAACAGTCGTGATTTGAATCACCCCTAGGGATTCGATGCACTGTATTTGTTTTGATTTCACTTGAAAGCCGAGTAGGGATGTTTACGTAAGTTGAATATTTTACCGACCGCGATATAAACGTTTTACGCCTTAAGCGTATATTCGAACTTTAAAAAGTATAATCTGAGGGGATTTTTGATACTTTTAGGCTCAAATATTACAGGATATTAAGGCTCACATATCATGTTTTTTTTCTGAGTTACATGTTTGAGTTTACACTGCTAGGGATATTTCAGTTAGCTGTTTTGAATCCTTTCAAAGATTACCATTGTTTATGTAACGTAGTCAAATTCTCTTTAATCTTAGTATATTAAAATATACTTATATTTGGCAAAGTTATATTTATATGGTAATGCCTCGGTTTTTAAAAATGCACTTAATATATTTCTTATACATAATTTAATCCAAACAAAGGAAATAAAGAAATTATTTTGAGTAGAATACAGAAATAATTAATAAAAATTAGAATTTCGAAGATTATTACTTGTTGATAAAATGAATAATTCAGGTATCATAGAGGGTATGATAGAAACTGAAGAAAGAATCTATGCAATTTCGTCACGTAAGGTTTAATTAAATAATATATGTTACTCTAACTTAGTTAGTTTGAAATTAAATTAATTTAGAGAATGCCGTTTTGGTTTCTGGCTCATTGAATCTAATACTGGCAATTCTAATCGGTTACTTCCTTTTTATAAATGAACACATTTAGATCTTAATCTTAATTACACTTTTAGATCTGAGAAACATAGATAAAAGATTGAAATAGTAATTAATTAATACAATTAGAGCAAGTGTAATTTATGCTTTATAATGTTATAAATGTATGTAGAAATCAGTGATGAATTTATTTGTTTTTGTGTATTTTTTTCTTATATACTGATTTCATTTATTAATTAATTTGTTGAGTGCATTTTATAAATTTCTTCTATTAATTAATTTATTTAGTGTATTTTATATATTTTTGTTTAATCAAATATGTGATCATATCTTGTGCTTCTAAGAATTTATTTTGGGCATTGTGATAGTTTATTTTAAATCGATCATAGTTTAAATTGTAAAGATTTACAAGCTCAGTTAGAACATGAGAAATGGGCAAAAACTTTTATAGCTAGCTTTCAGGATAATTTTGGCTACCAAGCTGGCTACATTTTGCATATTTATGGCTGCATCTGGAGCCATAGTTGAGTGAATTCCTTGATTCAATTCAGAATTGTGCGATTGTACTTTAGCTTTGCTGTGAGAGTAATTTTGCTGATCTGTGTTATTTTTAGTAATTTAAGGAGAATTTGTTTTATGTCTGGTTTTCTCCATGATTTGTTTGTGGCTGTTTATCTAGTGTAAGCTCTTATTTAGTTCAGTAAAGTGTAAATATTTTCTTGCTCTTCGAGTGTAGGTATGAAAGATATATATGTAATCCCAAAGCGCAGCTTGACAACAATATGTCAAACAGTTCTTATTCATAGGACCACATGATTTGGATTCATTAATAATGGTAAAGCAAGCGAATGGAATCAGTGAAAGGGGTGAGCTGTCTGCATGGACGAGGAGAAGACATTGTTTTTCCTAAGATTGGTTACACAAATAATCACGAAAAAAGCATGCATAGATTATCTGTTAAGGAAGAAGTATGAGTTACTAAGGGAAATTGGGTCATAGTCGCATAACTCGTAAAGAATCTCAATTACCATGCAGCCGGAACTTTCATGCTCCAAGAATAATTCCTTTTTGGAGCTAATAGGTGAGTAGCAGTGAGTAATCCAGCAGGTGAGTAGATTTCTTAATTAAAAACCATGAAAATCTATGCGAAATGCAAGCTTCCAGAAAACTTCTGAATGAGACCATTGAGTCACTATGAAACAAATCTAAGACGAATTACCAATGTTCATGATACCAACTGTTCGACAATTTCATTTCTCTAATAACTGCAATTCAATAAATTAATTATTTTATTCATATGTATTCTTCGCATGCTAATAAATATTTAATGTTGCCTTTTTAGAATTCTGCCATGGGTAAATTTAATTTGGGAATTCACATTTTTTGACATACGCTGTGTTCAAAATTATCTTTACAACCTTAAAGATAGTGATATTGTGTGAAATAACCATTAATTGGTTTCTTTACTAACGTTCCTTTATTTTTCACAGAGTGAACGAAAGGGAAACATCAAATTTGTCCAATTAGTTTTTGGAATTCAAATTACGGTGCTTAATCAGATAAAGATACGGTAAAGGCTTTGCAGGATAATTTCTGAAATTCTGATTTTTTAGCATTAAAACTGCCTTTTACGGCTTCGAAGTGTGACTTTAAACAGTTGCTGAGCTTTGAAGCATGGGTAATAGTTAGAGATATTCAAAGAAGACCGTATGATCTAGGCAGACCTCTGGTAACAATTTAATTACTTGAAACTGTTAAAGATCCGAAACTCTTTCTAGGAAACTCGGATAAGTTTGTAGAAAAAAATGTTTTCCAAAATCACTTAACGCATCCTTTCTATAACTCTCTTTTTAGTTGGAAATTAAACGTTAGACAGTTGAATTTAAAACTGTTATTTCTAGACCTTTAGTATCCTGACAATCCTATGCAAAAATCTAATTTTACCAATGAATAAAGTAAAAAATTTGTTTTGTAATTGTTTTGTGTTTCACTGCCATTACACACACACACACAAAATAAAATAAAATAAAATAAAAAAGAGTCACTCCGAACTATTTCAGAGCACTGCAGAGCTGTAGTTTATGGCAATGGACTTGGGATTCCCTCAGTGACGAGTATATTCTGGTTAATATCCCATCCTAAATGTGTTTATATCTGAAAAGTGTCAATAACACGAAATATTACATCAACACTAAACTATTTAGAATTAATTGTATGGGGAAGATTAAGGGTTAATGAGAGTACTTTCCTATGCAAATTCGATAGAAGAATTGTGCTTACCCAGAAATCTTGCAACCAAACGCAAGGCTTCTCAAGATGCATTGTGAAAAGCCTTTGATTTTATGAATGATATCATGTGTCCACTTCATACAAACTGCGCTGATGAATTTCATGAAGCGTAAGCCAGAGAGAGAAGCAAAATGGCCAATTAAATCATCTGAATTTAATCAGTGAGGGAACTTATAAGACACCTTTGGAAGAGCTGTTGAGTAACAAAGCTCGGTTCTTTGAAATCTCATTGTCTTAATTGCAATATCTGTGGTGAAGTAGAACTCAAGTCATCAAATTCTACTTATTATCTTTACAGAAAACATGAAATCGCGTTGCAATATGCATGTACGAGTTATAGGATATCATATTTTTCAATCATGTCTAAAGTCTAAATTTGTTTCTGAATTATTTCCTTTTTCGGCACAACTGAAAATCTTCTCATTCACTGCTTTTCGCGAAAGTTTTGTTTTCTCAGTTTAAGAATATACTGGTTCTTTTCATTTCCTTCTTTCTTTTTTTCCGAATTAAGTCCTTATGACGAAAAGTGTAACGACAAAACCATGGAGACTTTTTTCATCTGAAAAAGCGTGTAAGTTGAGAATAAGCCTTATATATTCTACGTTTCCTTTTACTACTTCCTTGTACTATGAAGAACTGTCAAAAGGCATTTTAGTTTGGAAGTCACACTAAAGGTTTTTTTTTCCAACAGAATTTGCGATATGCGTAATCCAGATAAGGTTTAATCTAATGCCAACATAGTTTGCTTTGTTAAGAAATGGAATTTTTTAGCGAAATAATCTGAGCTCAACATTCCCTACATTTAAACAGAAATTATGACAGTTTAGTTGTTGTGACTTATCTCACTTGTCTGATAGTAACATCAGAACAATCCCACGTAATTCATCGTGGCAGGGAGTACAAGATTGAGCCTGTCATTGGCAACAGCCTTGAGCATCATACAGAACACAGTGCGACTTCGCTAATATATATATATTAGAGAATTAAAAGATATGGAAGGAAATTCAAAATGTTTAATTTCTAGTTGTAAGCTTGTTGTTATAATTACAATATTAATGTTGTCATAAATTTGCACATATTCAAAATGTCGGAAAGATTAAAGCTTCTATTATGTTTCATTTGTATTGTGTTGTTGTCGGGACTTACCTCACTTGTCTGACAGTAATATCAGAACAAGCCCACGAAATTCATAGTGACAAGGATTGGAAGACTACGTATGTCGTTGGCAAGTGCCTTGAGCACCATACAGATGACAGTACGACTTCGCTCAGTTCCCTTCCTCCCAATTCTGATGAAGAGCATCCCGGGGGGGAACGGTCCGAGGGTTTCCTACCTCTCTTTCCTTATCAGCCACCTTTCGAGAGGACTTTCGGCTCGACATATATTTAGAGTGCTTTCATGCCGCAAAGACAGTATACATTTACAAACACCCATACCTTCTGTGGGATTGGAACCCCTGCCCTTCGGTACGGTAGTCAGAGTCGCTAACCACTATCCCGATTGGGCGGCAGAATCTGCGACTTGTTTGCCTCGATGCATTTCATCCAGTCTGTGCAAAAGACTCGATTTTGTAGAGGCGCGTAACATCGTCTGCATAGCACAGCGTAAGGTAATTTAAGCCTTCCCTGAATACAGGAAAAATCATTAACATAAATTAAGTAAAATTTAGGCGTCAGAACCTGAAATTTGGGTACAACATTATTTGCTGTAAGATCAGAAAAACGTTTCCTATGCCTGATAGAAACGATTTTCTTTTCTAAGAAAAACCTGAGAATAAGTTCCAGCAGCCTGCTAACATTTAGCTGAAAAATATTAAATAATTATTTTGTATTTCAGGCGCGACCAAATGCTTTAGCCACTTCAGGTATAAGGTAAGCAATGGCGTAACTGTTATGCAAAGCTTAAATTTAACTACACGTACAAGTTTCATAACGCTGCACAGTCCCTTACAGAAGCATTTTGCTGGAAGTGAATTCAGTGATGAATCAAATCTTGAATAAATAATTTGCTCCAGCAATTTTCTCAGTACTGAGCAGTATATCGATGGGATGAAAGTTCTTGATTTTAGTTTTGCCTTTGTTATATTTTGGAATTAAAACAGTTGTAGACTTTTACAATATCAAGTAAAATAGGTATGACACAAGCAAACTTTATGGATGCTGCAGATTTCATTACTGCAATTTGTCAGAAGGTTTTTCGAACATTTTATTCGAAATATTACCACTGCAGTAGGCTTGGGATTTTGCAGTTTTCGGATAATATCTTTAACTCCATTAAGAGTAGTGAGTTTTGGAATTAACTGCAATGAGTTGATTAAACCAGGTATCCACAGAAACTTCAAACTGAGTAATAACTTTGAAGTATTTTGCGCTAGTATTGAGAAAACGGATATTCGGAGAGAAATTTGAGAATGTAGCAGCTGTCTGGTTATCTAATTGTGCATGTCAGAATTCCATATAAGTATATTTGAATTTATCACGTTTCAAGTCTCCGAATGAAACTCCTAAACTTTATGTTTTCGGAGGTTAAACCGGTAATTTTATTATTTTACAATTCAGTATGACGAATGTCACAATTTTCTTGATAGCTGAGAGCTTTCAAAAATTGTTAAGAAATCCTTCTAATATTTTTCTGCGCACCTAATTTAATTCATGATGTCGGGGAGGCAGTTCATAAGCAAATTTCTTACACTTTGTTTCCATAACGGCATGATCGCAAGTACTGGGTATGTGCTCTGAAACATGGTTGATCAGTTTTTGTCTTGATTCCTGAGGTAATTATTTGTGGAATGATATCTTTTAATGAAGGATGCCAATTTGTAACTTTAATGCATTTTTGCCATCTAATTTGGAACAATCCTATTGGGCAATAACTGAAAAAAGAACTAATTAAAAGATCCCAGACAGCTTCTATTGTCCTTGCTGTGCGTTGAAGCAATAGGTAGAATCCTATTGCAGCTGTGTATATGTATCCGTCTTAGCAATTCGTTCTCAAGTCAGAAAGCGGTGCACAAGCCTTCTTATAATCATCATGCATTCCTTTAATTTGCAGCTAAAGTTATCCTAGAGCTATAGAAATACAAGGAAATCATTTTGAGCTGTCTGTCCTTGCACAGCATATGGCGGCGAAATGAAAACAAAATTGTTTGCTTGGTGTGAAATCACCAAATTGATAAAGATGAAAATTCTGTCTAGAAAATGAAGAAATATATGCGAAAGTTTTTCTGTTGAAAGTTATCCAGTTTTTTGTTTTATAACATCTCAGTAGGTGTCTTGAGCTTGCGTATAACAGGCAGTAAAACGTAAGCCAGATGAAAACGGAAAAATGAGATTTATCATCCATATCTATCGTTCATTTTTTTATTACGAAAAGTACAAAACTTTTTAAAAAGGCGTATCATATATTTCTGACTTTATGTTGAACAGTAGGAATATTAAATGTATATTTCAACTTTAGATGAAAATAGTCGAAGCTAAGAAATCCATAGAATAAATGATTATGTCCTGGAACCTTTCTATCTCAAAATCTTTTATTCAAAAATAACTTGCGCGCAACCACCTTTATGCCAAGTAGCACTACCATGTTGTTATTACTTGCAATAGAAATACTCCAGAGGACCATGATTGAAAAATTCAAATAATAGACTACAGCTATCTCATGTCAATGCAATATCATACGAAATAGTTCTAGCTCTAGAGTTCTCAGTAAGACGAATATACATTTAACAAAAGTGATATTTGGTTAATTGTCTGGCAAATGGACTCTGAGAAACCTAACAGTGTATTGCTGATTCCGTTTTTGAAAGGTATGGTCTCATGTATGCAAAAAGTATCGACTAGAAGGTATAAATAACTATATGATATATTTAAAATAAAATTACAAAGAGCGTGACTTTCATGGTCATCTCTGCACCATTGCTTTGCGATACGAAGGATTTCATTCTTAACATCTTTGAGACACCTGATTTTCACAGAATTTAGGCTTCATGTCTTAGTTTGAGATTTAAGAGTACGTT
>KK114236.1:82053-114395 GCA_000611955.2 Stegodyphus mimosarum | reverse complement strand
GTATGCTAGAGCATTCTTCTAGTGCAAAAGATTAATCGACGCAAAAATCGACTGAAAAATTTTATTTCGTTTCGAGGCTTTTTGAAGCAATAAACTGCATTAAGAAAATATTGTGCAACCGGATTCTTTTGTTTCTCAAATATTAATACATGTTATATTGCAGATTTCATGAGTGCAATGACGAGATTGATTGCACAGCAGAAAATTTTCACCGTTCTCAATTTTAGTGAGTTTTACAATTTATTTTAGCGGAAATAAATGACTAGTGAAGATCAAATATTACAGTATTTCGTTTGCCTTTTATTAGACGCTTTCAGAGTGTTACAGTAAAAACGAAATAATTTGCACTTATGTATAATTTTTATACAATAATCATTGCTTGTTCTAAAGGATGGTAAACTTAAATAAAAAAAATTGAAACTTCCTGAAAGAAAATTTATTTTCAAAAGAGAATATTCTGCAATTTCCTACAAAGATATTTTAAGTGTGAAAAAGATATTTGCATTTCGCTTATATCATTTTTAATACCTACATACGTATTACATTAAAAGAACACATATTAAACTCAGAAAGCTTTAAAAGATTTTCAAAGTTTTAAGTTCCATTTGATAAAAATTTTAATTTCTTTAAATCTGCATTAGCTCTACGAAATTAGTCAATTACTTTTCTCTTTACCTCCCTGTTATACGATCCTCCTTCGGAAACTCTGACCAGTATAGATGCCCTATACCCAAAGGCTAATGATGAGTGTATGCTGGTAGTTCGATCCAGATCCGAATCCAAGCAAACGGATCGGCTGCATTGACAGTTTTATTGCTTTCCCTGTGTTTAAGGCAAGTTATAGCCAGTTTCCCGTAGAAAATTCTTCATTAAGGCATTCTTTCCTGTAGTCCCCGTTTGTTTTGTAGTTAACATTTAAACTCGCTTGGGTTCAATTACCTTAACGTTTAGCTCTAGGGCAATTTAATCGAGAGTTGAAATGAGATGTGTTTGCAACATTGCAAAAAGGCTCTGCACAGATGAAAAATGAACTGACATTTTTATTCATTTGCTCAACAACATTTACTCGGAAACACAAATTTAGCTTTATTTTAAATAGATTTTTTGCAGAGCTATATAATAAAAAATTATGCTCTGTCGTCTATATTAAAACATCTATAAGCAAAAGTCATAGCTTAAATTAATTATCTCACATTATAAATATTTTTTCTTTTTTAATAATTCTTTGCCTTTCCAAATTAATTTCTTTATTTGTCATAGCTAATTTTCTCTCCTTCTAACTATTCATCTAAGATAAGTGTTCCATGTGCCTCACCCATTTACTGATTCTTATCTAAAGCATTAAATACTTTAAGAAATAAATTTAAAAGTGAAAATAACTTACCGATATAAAAACACTTTTTTTAATTAGTTCCAATCAGGTACACAGTTCGTAGAAAAAGTCGCAGTTACCCAAATTTTCAAGTAATATCATAAGAAATTTCCAAATAATTGTATTCTTTGAACTATCATAAATATTTTCAGTATAAATATTAATAATAGTATACCATAGAAGTTTTTACTCTTAGTAAAAAGCGTATAATTGGACTCAGATATTAATATATTTGAATAACCTTGATTTCAAAATATTGCGTTTTATATACTTTAAATAATTATCACGCAGAATGTTTTAAAATCTTTCTCTGAGAATTTCAGGATAACAGTCTTTGTTTTTTATGCTACTTTCCTTTTAAATCAGAGATGCATGTAAACAGTAATTATTATATATGTACACTAAAATAATTATACAGATATGGAATTTAATCTTCATTCAATGTACCCTAAAAAGATATACTGTCTTTCCCGTTTAGATGCATTTTAATTATAAATAATAAACTCGTTTTTTCAAGTATACCGTCTTTTATCTTTATGCTACCCGCATTACCTCTCCAATGTTACAATAATGTTCCTATAAAAGGCACAGTGTTTTGAATAGCAGGACTTTTCTCTTTAAAACAGTATCAAGATTTGTAGAGAATGTGAAACCATATGAAGTTCATATTTATTTTTGATCAGATAAAAGCTTAAACTTCTTGTTTGTATTCTTTCCTTCTAGGGTTTCAAAATATATTTTTCCTCTTTAGCTTGTAGGGATTTATATTTATTTTAAATAACCAGTTAAATTTAATTTGAAGCTCTTTCCTATATCTTCATTCCCCTAATTGTCAGTGCCAGAATATTTAAACTTGGTAGCGCGCTTAAGGAATGCAAATTCTAGCAGTGGAAGAAAAAGTTTAAATATCGAGTTCAAGAAGGGAAAGTTAGAGAGTCTAGAAAAACTCTGTGCGTATTTGTAACGCAAGCTTCGGCTTAGCATTTATTGCTGGTTAGACATGGCTTAACAGCTATGATCTTGCTGCCACTAAACTCATCTACGCGCTGAAGGAAACAAGATTGTCTGAGCCCTGTAGTTTAATTCTACTACTTGTGAATATCTTGAATTAGTGAGTTTGATTCTACTGTTTGAGTTACCGCCCAAACAGAGGCGTAGTATGTTAGCGTCAAGTTGACGATTTGTAAATAAGCTAAAGAGTAGTTTTCACCCTTCTTCTATGCTGTGACTCGAGTGCCCTCCGAGGACAGGCGGAGTCTTGGTAGAAAGGAATCGGGAAATTTTTACTCCGGGAAGTCGGAAGCCTAACCTATAATTTTGAAAATTTCAAAACCGCACTCCTAAACGCCTTCCCGATTGTGAAAGATCGTGCTAAACTTGAAGCGAACTGTACAGCTTTTACCAATGAAAAGTTGAGCACATTACCGAGTTTATCCTGCGTAAAGTCAAGCTAGTGAATATGTTATATGGAAGGAAGTCCGATAGCGAAGTTATTATAATTACATTATCAAGATTATTATCCGCAGTACAAGAGTTCGTGGAGCTGAGAAACCCACGAACGCTGGATGAATTATTCGAATTAGCCGTAAAGTACCAGAATCGGCAGATAGCGAAAAATTCGAGGTTTCATACCCAGAGACACTATCAGCAATTCTCGCCACAGCCGGCCGCGGAAAGAAACAAATACAACGGAGGAAAACGCTTCTAACCACGCCGTCAACGAGTAGAATGAAAACGGTAAAGCCAAAGACACCAGCGCACCCAGAAAACATCAGAAGGAAAGAAGACTTTAACCGAATAGAGGAGGCTGAAAAGTGAGGGTTCAGATCCCCTGTGCATCGCAAAATCCCTGTAAGTTGTAAGTAAATACCCTGGTAGTCAAGAATTCCAAACTACTGCTAATCCAGGCTCTTTCGATTGACGTAAACGTGGACACCGGCGCGCAAGGACATTTTTTAAACCAAAGTTTTACTACAGAAATTTCCGAAGAATAAGATTGTTTAAAAATAGTAGCACAGAAATTGTTGCCTCACAAGGGAAAATTTGTGAATGTGTCTGGAAGCTATCGCTTAACGTTCAAGTAAAAAACGAAGTTTTGATAGTTCTATTTTTGTTGTTAAAAATTTGCAAAATAATGTAATTCTAGGTACAGAGTTCATTAGGCCGGGGAACGTCACAATTAACTTTTCGGAAAACTCCATTATCTTGGATATGGTGCCGAAGGTGGTGGAAGAGGAAAATTGTTATGATAAGGAAAATTAATCAATAACAGAACACCTCATAAAACAAATGTTAAGGGATAAAATAATTATTCCCATCAATACTGAATATGCTAGCCCAGTTGTGAAATGCAGAAAGAGAAATAACTTGCCCTCTTGGGATCCAAAAGCTTATCGTTTTGCGATCCATTACCGAAACATTAATAGCATGACTAAATTACCTATTTACCCTTTACCGGTAATAGAAGAAATAATAAGGAAAATTAGGTCTACAAAAGTTATGACAACTCTTGATCTTACTTTAGGCTACTTTCAAATAGCCATGAAACCAGAAGACATCAATAGAACGGCGTTTATTACAAAATCGCGCTCTTATGCATATTTACGCATGCCGTTTGGGCTTTGCGGGGTCCAGTTAATTTTTCAGCGTGCTATAAACATAATTTTACGTCCAGTTCTACGAAAATCCACTTTGATTTATCTCGATGACATCATCATAACTAGTGACACTATTGAAGAACACGTGGAAGATCTCCACGAAGTTTTTTCGTTATTAAAAGAAGCAGATTTAACTATTAATGCCGCAAAATGTAAATTCGCAGCTGAAGAATTGTGATGTTCAGGGTACAAAATCTCAGGTAATGGTATCGAGACTGAGGATTCTAAAATAAAGGCATTAAAAAATTATCCCGTGTCAAATACGCCGAAGAAACTTTCATCTTTTATTGGCATGTGCTCATATTATCGTTCGTTTATCCAAAATTTTGCCGATATTGTTGAACCTCTGTTAGTTTTAAAACGAAAGAAATCTAAGTTTGCATGGACAGCGGAGGCAAACACCGCTTTTGAACAATAGAAAACAGCTCTAATTAATGCCTCAGTGTTAAAATGCCCGAAAGGAGACGGGAACTCGGAGATACTGGCTGATGCCTCAGATTACGCCGTGGGTGCGGTTTTAACTCAAAAAGGGCTCTCCTTGGCATTTTTCAGCAAAACATTAAACCAGACACAAAAGAATTACACAGGAACGGAAAGAGAAATGTTAGACGTGTTAATGGCAGCTCAGAAATTCAGGGTCTATTTTGGAAAAGCCCAAGTTACAATCTACTCATATCATGCGGCCATAGGTAGATTATATGCTGGAAAGAATTTCACTCCTGGATTAATTAGATGGGCCTTAAATTTACAAGAATGCAATTTAATAATTAACCACACTCCCGGGAAAGAGAATACAATGGCCGACGTCTTGTCAAGAATTAAACTGGATGAAAATGGTGGCCAAATAAATGTGCTATGTTAACTTCTAAAGTTTTAGATTCCTGGGACACAATTATAGCTGAATTGCTGAAGGATCCAGAATTCGGTAATATCTATGCTTATTATCGCTTTCTAGATTAAACTCGGACTCATCCGTAAAGAGAACAGTCCTCCATTGATAAGCGTCCAGTGGACATGTTGTCGTGCCCACTGCAAACAGTGCCTCCTATGGCGTGACGTGAGCGGCACGCAAATGGGTGGTCGCTTTGCATACAGACCACTTTCTTGAAGCCTTCTACACACAGTTGACACTGACACCAACCTTCCGGTGGCTGCAGCAAGGGAGGAACTAAAAAGAGTCAGAGTATCGATTTTATTCCTGCGTGCCCATAATGTCAAATATCGGTCATCGGTGCTCGTCGTAGCAATTGGCCATCCTTGGCTGAACCTCCTAGATGCCGAATCTATGGTTTGAAATTGCCTTCAAATTCTATGAACAACAGAAGGACTCACATTTACCATCTGGCCAGTTCTGTTTGACTTTGTCCTGCCTCTAGTCTCCCAATGGCTCTCCATCGTAGCTCTGCAGGCAAATGATGCCTGGAGGTCATTGTTACGAATTGGTTATCTCAGATTTCTGATATCACTATCACAGTGAAATATGTGGACTTACTCTCAAACATGGACTTTTATGCTCCGAGCGCAGCGCCACTAATTTGCATATTGCAGTTTTACTCAGCTACTCTTACTTGGTAACATATTCAAATTTTACATAGTTTGGCTTATTTTTGAGGGAGTTATCGCTATTTTTGTGATTTTTCCTTAATTTATGGTAACCAGTGTACTTGTGAATATTCCAATTTTTGAGTTTGATTCTACTGTTTCAGTTACCGCCCAAGCAGAGGCGTACTATGTTAGAGTCGAGGTGACGCATTGTAAATAAATTAAAGGGTAGTTTTAACACTTCTTTTGTGCAGTCACTGTTCTCCAGATTCCACACAAAAGATAGACAGTAGAACTCTACAAGCTCAATGTTTCTTGTTGTAGATGAATAAAAGATAAAGTAACATAAGAATTCTTTACAATTTAAGCTACAGTAAATTCCGTATAATTTACCAAATAGATTATGCTTACCATTTACTGGACCTTTGTGCATTAAAGAGTGAATATATTTAATATTTATGATTTAAAAAAGTTAAAACACTGTGAAGTTAAAAGCAGTATAAGATGAAAAATTATAATTTGAGAAAAAGTTTACTGTAATTTGCTAGGCAATTTGTTCATGTATTCGAACATAAATTTCACTAAAGGTTTTATTATTAACTTTAATTTCCATCTACAGTCAAAGATACCAAGTAGTAAAAGGCTTACTTCTGATGCACATGTGAGTCTGGGGCTCTTGATGTTTATTTTTCCCTCCGGAAAGAAATTAGAGCTGGTTCTTCATAGCTACTTAGACAGAGAACAGTATCCAATAAGTCAGTTGAATCAAATGACCACACATTACATGCGTCAAAGAACATTAAGAATTTTATAATTACCAAATATACATGTTACATATTCTGTATCACTTATGAGCAAAATCTTCCATCACAGCGGCTACGGAAAATGAATTGTTTAAAATGTTTTTAGTCCTTATATAGGTGGCATTGTTCAAAGAGGAAAATTCGGCAGTTCGTAACATACTCCCACGTTTGAGTTTTAAGATTAAAATTCCAGCTTCTCTACTGGCGTTATTTTTCCGTTCTGGTCGTCTTGGACATCGGAGTATAATCGCTAGGATACCTAAAGGAGCTGCACAGGTTCGTGATTCTAGAAATTTAGACGAAACTAAAACGTTAAAACACTGTGAAGTATAAGATGAACGATCTTCTTGCTTTCACGTTTCAAGTTGGCCGTTTCTTGGATGGAATGTATCTGAAAGGGATATAGTATTGTAACCGGCCGCAAACGTTTTCACAATTTTGCTTTGACTAAATGAATATGTCCATTTTTCAATGTAAAACTAATTACTCTTGCTAACAACCAATAAATCCCTTTAATGTTTCAACGCAAAGATCAAAGCAACGTCTCCTTCCTTTATGGTTCAGCATTATTCAGGTATAGGTATAATTTTGTAGTAGACGTCTGAGATATTCTTTTAACGTTGGAGTGATCCTAATGGGGCCACATCCAAATGAACATATGAATAGTCTACGACTTTTAGTATGGTTAGTTCCATTGTCTGAAAAGTGGTGTGCGGTCTTCGTCTATGTTTAAATGTCTGTAGGAATCATTTAATCGTTAAATGCCTGTAGAAAATCGCTAAATCGTAAAATGTCGTTAATCGTTAAATGTCCCATGTCTGTCAAAATCGTTTATATATATCTGTAGGAAGTTTCTTGGTCAAGAGAGAAAGAACAAATTCCAAGTGCACTGCTTTGTATATGGCTCAAGTGAAGATCACTACCCATGCCGTTCTCACTTCCTTTTAATAACATAAGGGCTGATCAGATCGAATCAAATAGCTCGAAAACACAAGATTCTCTGGCACGGTCTTCGTGATGGAAGTGGAGGATTAGTGCTCCGCGTGATGGAGGTGGAGCAATAGAAGCTTTTGCAAAGTTTAAATAGATTTTTTTACACTTGGCATAAGTGAAAGGTTCGTTTAACAATATTTCAGGTCTACAAAATTCAGCAATTTTTGTCTTAGAACTGATATGAGAAGAGTACATCCGTGTCTTTTCTTGTCATTTTCTTTTACAAAACTGCGATTGATGTATTATAGGGAATTTCTGTGTCATCTCGATTCGAGATTTATGTTTGAACTCTAGAAGTCCATTGGAATCAATCTTTTATCAAAATTATTACAAATATATTATTGTATTCTTTTATCTTTTAATCCCGTGAACGATTCTTTCTGTACCAATACTGAAAGGAAAATTTCTACTTTTATGATTTCTTCTGTTGTAATTTTGCCACAAATTCTGTCATTAAATTTCAGTGTGGAATTCTCGTAAAATTCGTTCCATGAAACTATTTTGAGAATTTTAATTGTAAAGTCTTTATTTTATTCTATTCAATTGTTTTTAGTTTTTCTTTCCTTTCCCCCCCACTGATTTCAGTTTCCTGCTGGAATGTAAATTTGGTATGACATAGATGCAAATCTAAACGTGTTTCAGATGCAGTATTTAAGCTGCGTTTTTCAAGAGTTCAAAAATAGTAGTAGCGGACATACTAAGTTCCGAGTTTTATGCTGTGCGTCTGAATTTAGATCTCTAGCCCGTGTTAGATACCCGTTAGATTTATACTGATATTTCTAGGCTTGGGTTTGCTGTGAGCAGTCCATTTATCGTTTAGTTAAGCTAAGAAGCCAGTCGTTAGCTATCTTACTTTATTAGTGATTTGTCACATTCTTATTTTCTGTTAAATTCACCTTAGCCACAAGTGGTGGTGATTTATGAACATGAAGTGCGTGCATATGTTTTAATTTAGTTTAAATAAAAAGGTTACTTAAAAAACTTTCTTCTGCAGTATTTATTCTTCAAGACATTGCGAGAATTCACTACTTCGTCTTCTACATACACTGGTGTGCAAAAATTAGGGACGAAGTTGAAAAATTAGCATATCAGATGAACGAAGACGCAGAGCGGACAGAAAGTCCAATCAGGAGATTAAGTAAGGTGATGTACGGTAGCACATGCGCAGATATGCAGGTAGACGTAATGGGGGAGTGTCTGAGTAGTATAAAGCATGTTGTCGGTGTAAGATCAGTATTTCTGGCAAAAAGATTGCACGCCGTATAGCAGTTAAAATCACACCGAGTTGCTGCCTCAGCGAGAAATGGCGAATAATCAATCTGTTAGACGACATCTGGATGCTTTTACCCGAGGTCGAATCATTGGGAAGCTGGAGGAAGGCCGCAGTATGACAAGTGTGGCTGCAGAGCTCGGAATTGCTCACAGCATCGTTTCACGACTTTGGAGACAGTTTCAAACTACAGGAACAGCTATCCGGGGGTTTAGTAGTGGTCGTCCACGAGGATGACCGCAGATGACAGGTATATTGCCTTACACCCGCAGATGACAGGTATATTGCCTTACAGGCCAGAAGAAACAGGCGGCAGACAGCGGGAGAAACGCTAGACACACGACACAGGCGACTGGACGACTGATATCGCGTTTTACCGCGGCCAGAAGACTGCACGGTGGTGGTCTGTTTGCACGACGCCCTGTACGGTGTGTACCTCTAACGCCTGCCCATCGGAGAAGGCGTTCTCTGTGGTGCCGGGAACACCGGAATCGGAGAGACAATGAATGGGGACGAGTACTCTTTACAGATGAGAGCAGATTTAGTCTGAGTTGCGATTCTAGACACATACACATCTGGACAGAGCGGGGAACACGCAATAACCCCTTCAACATCATCAAAAGGGACTGTTTTGGAGGTCGCGGAGTTCTCGTTCGAGCAGACATAATGCTTGGTAGCCGGACCGACCTTCATATCTCCCAAGGAGGTTCGTCACCTGGGACTGCTATTGTAACGAGGTTCTTCTTCCTTACATGCGTCTTTTCACAAGGGCTATGGGTCCTCAGTTCCTCTTCATGGACGACAACGCTCCACCTCATCGCACAGTTACTGTCGAAGAGCTGTTGGAGAGTGAAGATATTGAACACATGGATTGGTCGGCAGGGTCTCTGGATCTAAATCCCGTCAAGCATGTACGGAACTTACTAGGGAGACCCGTGGCAGCACGTAACTTATAGCCAGTAACGATTCCGAAACTGCGATTGGTGCTACAAGAGGAACGAGCAGCAGTGTCTCAACAGCTCATTAACAACCACATATCCAGCATGCACAAATGATGTGAAACCTGCCTAGCAATCAGGGGAGATCATATCCCCTATTAAAGACCGGATGTTTCTTGCTGGACATCCATCACAGGGATGTTTCGGCCTTCAGTCGCATTGCGCTCCATGCTACTTTTTCAATAAAGCTTTTTATCCCTCTGATTTCTCTTTTAGTAAGTGTTACTTACATTATTCATGTTCTTACGTATTGGGGATATTACGGTATTAAATGTGTTGATTTGGAAAGCTTTTGTACAAAGTTATATTGAAAAAACCGTCTCGTCCTTAATTTTTGCACACCAGTGTAGAGTCCAAGTTGTATGCTACCTAAGAAAACCCAGAGACTCTAATTACGACTCTATATACTATATGTACTAGGAAATATGCTCAAAAGTGATATTAGATAGAATATCCGAGTTCACCATAGAGATAACATATTTTTCATTTTTGATTTCAATATTTCTAAATTTAGCGATATTCCCCAGGTAGGCCAATTGTTAAGAGTTTTTTTTTCAACCATTCGGGACCCTTATACCATTCTGATTTGACCAAGGTATCACGGTTACATTTTCGAGATGGGAGGTCAGAAGGATTAAGATTCCCTAGAATATGTCTTCAAAATGACAAATAGATTAACGATGGTTTTTCTTGAACTCCATTGTGAACGAACTCTCCGCAGTGCTGTTTGGTTTTGATTCATGTTAAAACTGTGGAAGAACCACTCCAGAATATCGTAAGTCTTAGACAAATTTAGATTATTTGCGACTGTTAATGCAAGCCTTTTCACCAATCAATATGATAGGAATTCTAAAGGAGAAATGGTCATCTTAAGTGGAGCTATACGACGTTTTGCATTGACAAATTGAACTCGAATTATAGAAGATGTTTCAGTTCTTAAATATGCACAAGTTGTATGAGCTATCTTGCTACAGCGGCAAAATATATGTAGAGTAGCTGTATCTTCATTATCGTAACCTATATCTAACCAAATGAGGGACATCAGTCTGAGCAAGCAGAATTAATTGATTACACTAAGTTTTAAATGTTTTACTTAAAAAGGATTCTAGCAGTTCTTAATCCCATTTCAACTGGATACGCCAGGTTTTCTTGCAACATCTGTTTAAAAACAAGTGTCACAGATGTATTGAAACGGATGGGATCGAAGATTTCCTTGTGTTAACTACAATAGTTTCCTTTCGTGAGGGAGTCATCCTTTCGTGAGGGATTAGTAGAAATGTTTGAATTCTAATGTTAGCGTGCCTTTGGAAGATTCTAGATCATTTTCAATATTGCTGCAACATTATTGGCACTTTCCATTTCATCCACAGTGAGATATGATACATTAGATCGCCAGCACCTCAAGTTGAAGTATCCGGAAGATATAATAGTTTTGCCTTCTTGAATAAAGTTTTCTGCTTCTTCGCTGGACTTTAAGATTGTTAATGGATTATCTACATAGAACGAAGTTCTTAGAATGTGCGCGGTACCTGACAACTATTCTGGTACTTGATTCAAATGATGATTAAGCGTAGCTGCTAAGATAAACAGAGTTGAAGTCACTCCAAAAGTTTTCTTATTGTTATGATAGGTTTTCACATTGCCTTAATGATCAAAAATAAGAATCTTAAGAAACCGCGGTCCGCCTACGCTAATCTGTAGAATGTATTTCAGTGTCTGAAGCAACAGTGACACAGTATTTCCGAAAATGGTTTAAAATACTCTTAAGACTTCAATGAAATGAGGTCTCTTCGCTACAGAATTTTTAAGGCGATGGAGAATTTTTTGTTCCTGCCTAAGCATTAAAATCCTGCCGAATTTTCGTAGTTTGGCTTGTTTTTTCAAATAACTGGCTGATGGGATAAACAACAAGCACGAATTTCTTTCTCATCGTTTACACAATCTATACTGTAAAATTCCACAAAACTTAAACCCTCGTAGTCTTGTTTCTATTTAGAATCAGCAAGCTTCAGCTCTGTCCTACAAAACATTTTTCAGCTAGAATATTGCTCTGTGTAAAATGTATCTGTCAAACCTCCGCGGCAGTAATATTTCACATCGACCATCTTCACTTTGTTCCACTGTGTCTAAGAAATGTCTGTTGAAACTTACTCTTCTAATATAGTTTTGCCTTTGCTTTGTATCGAATCTAAAATGGATCGTGTATGCAAACGCCAGAGATCAGTAATCTGGACGCTAGAAACATAAAAAGATAACGAAAGAGTCGAAAGAGAATTTTTTATTTCATTACTGTGAATGGTTACTTTCCGCATAACAGTCGACCCATTAATAATTTAAATACAGCGAACTTTAAATACGAAGAGAAGTGTCCTTAGAACGATCACCGTAGTCACCGATCACCTTTGGTCTTATAATGTTCAATACCGAAGCGAATTTTATTTATGTTCTTATAAATACCGTCACTTTCAGATATAGTCATCTATGGAAAAGGATTGCCATATGATACTTCTTGGCATTCCGCTGTTTTGGTTTTATGTTAATCTTATATTGTATCATAAAAAAATTGTAAAGCTTTTCGACGGCACGGAAATTTCATTAATGAGAAGACTTTATTTCTTCATTAATAGCACTTAACTTTATTTAGTTGATAAAGGTAAAATGTAGTGACACACTGAATACTCGAAAATGAATATTGATAGTTTTGTATTTGCTTACTCATCAAATGAATGAACATATGCGAATATATAATTTGTAATTTAAAAATTATCAGTCTAGATATTTAAGCATTTTAGGAACCTTAAATGCAAAACTATTCTTTATGAACTTTATTATGAATTATTTACTTTATTATGAATTGGATGATGCCTATTCATAAAAACAGGCTAAACTAGATTTCTATGTTGCTATGAACGTCTAGTGTAACACTTCTAAATTAACTGAAAAATAACTTTATAGTGGATTTCTTGCGGAAATCCGGAGTATTTCATTTCTTTGGATCAGTACGTTTGAAAGGGTTTGTTCTAGTTCTTTTACCGCCTGTATTAATATAATAGAACTACAGCTATCAGTATTCTATATCTACAGAACCGTAACGCATCAGGATTACTCCATTTTTAAATGTGGTATTAAGTAAGCTCTTAACTTATTTATCATTTTCGATAGTTTAATTAATTTGCATAACATAAAAAGTATTACTGGGGAGTACTTATTTAGTTCAGAGAGAATGTATAGAAAAAGAACGCTTTGATATGTTTGGTGTGTATTTAAAGATTGATGACAATCAAAAAGCAAGTACATACAATTAGCTCTAATGCTCTTTCTTCATTCCACAGTTCATTATTGAATCATAGCAAAAATTTGCAAGACATGTTCTAATATGATATTATTTCGAATTTATGTCAAAATTAGATTCAAGAGAACTGGATTGTGTGTTCTTGCAAATAAAAATAATTGCGTTTTCAAATTTTGATAAAAAAGTATGTTCTGTGTTTTAATTCGGATGCAATAAAATGGAAAATAAAGGAAAATAAAACTCACTCACTTGGACTAGGGTAAGCAGCCACCTGAGACTTACTTCAAAGGCGGAACAAAAAAAATCGAATTACCAGGCTGATCAATACTTAGCTATCAGAAGTGCCCTTTTTCAAAAATAGATTTATGAAATTTAATGACGTTATGTCAATATCCTCTCTTAGAAAGTTTTGACTTACAGTAGCCAATATAGCTGCGGTCAGTTATTCTCTGTTAACACTTTGAGTGCCTATTTTTTCTTTGGGCACAAACTATCACTTTTCGTTAGTTATAAAAGGTTTCAGCTGCTTATTTGCTATCGAAATAAAATGTGAAAAATGAAAAACATACAGTCCTTATATTTTTATTTAAACATTAATTACCCTGCAAAATTAAGAAAATCAATTATGTGGATTTTTCGAGCATCTCAATTGGACTATGGATCGAGTTCATCCGGGTAGTTGGAATTCTGTAATGCTTTTGGGTACTTTTACAAAAATTGGCTGACTTATCTGCCAGTAGATAAATCAGAGCGTTTTACACAGTCCAGTCACATTAATGTGACCACCTGTCAAAAGCCAGAATAACCACCATTCGCAGAGTGGACTGCTGTGAGACGCCAGGAAGAGAATCAGTTAGGTTCTTGAAGGTGTTCACTGGGATGATGAGCCATGCCGACTCCAATGCAGTGGCCAGCTGCGCTAAGTTTCGCGGTTGAGGATCCATGGCGCGAACAGCCCGATCGAGGAGGTCCTACAGATTCTCGATTGTGTTTAAGTACAGAGAGTTTGCTGGCCAGGGGAATACAGTAAACTCATCTGATGGGCATCAAACCACGCACGTACGCTACAAGCTGTATGGCATTTCGCATTGTCCTGCTGGTAGATGCCATCATTCTGAGGAAAAGCAATTCTCATGCAGAGGTGGACATGGTCCGCAAGGGCAGATGTGAATTTCTGTGGATCCATCGTGCCTTCCACAATGATGAGTGCACTCAGAGAATGCCACAGAAACATTTCCAAGAACATAATGTGCTTCCTCCTCCAGCTTGGACCTTCCGGCAGTTGTTGCATGGTGTTTGCTTTCTGACGTTTTGTGCCGTATACGCCAACGTCCATCTGTTCGATGGAGCATAAAGCGTGAATCGATAAAAGCCACCTCTCGCCACTCAGTAGACGTCAGGTTGCGATGTGCACATTCCAGCTTTGGTCGCCGATGAACTGCAGTCAGCATAGGTGCTTTAACCACACGTCTGTTGCGGATTCCCATACGAGGCAACAATCTTTAAACTGTTGTTGAAGAGACACCATTGCTAATCCCTTGGTTTATCTGGGCAGTCAGTTGCTCAACGATTTCACGCCTATTCGCCTGAACGCATCTCCGCAACCGTCGTTCACCTCTGTCATCTATAGCCCGTGGTGAACCACATTTGCCAATACGCTGATTTTGAATAATGCCAATTTGACATGTAAGGTATACTTTTACCACGGCTGTACGCGAACAGTTTAAAAATTAGCAGTTTTGGAAATGCTTCCACACTTGGCCTGAAAGCCAATGATCATGCCTGCTTGGACGTCAGATAGATCGCTCCGTTGCTACACTATGCCAACGATTGCAATATTTTCTGATTCTGACAACTTTTATATACGCTCCACTGAAATGTGCTGCCCCCTGCCTTCTGTGATTGGTTATCTCATGTTGACATCGAAAGTGGATGGTGGTCACTTGCATAACTGCAGTTAGACAGCTTGCGAGCTTCTTAAATTTAGAAGCTATTCTTATATTTGTAAGTATATATGCACTATATATAATAATCACGGTGTTAATAAGATTTTATGGAGATTTGCGTGATATATTGTAGATATGTCGCAGAAAGGAAGCCCATTTTATAATGAAATAATATGTTAATCCTATTCTACTAATTACTAAAACTAAATTGTAATCTATGAATTCAGAGATAATATACTGAATATAAAGGGAAAAGGAAACAAATCTGTATTGCAGACATGTAACTATGACAAAAAAGGCTTTGATACTAGTTTTTAGTATTAAAATTTCAATACTGGACTTTCGTATTTATTTTTTGTGTTGTACTTCCTGTGATTGGGTTTTAACTTTGAGTTATTAGGTTAGGACAATGATCTATCGAATAATCCATTGTTCTATTCAAAATAATGCTTTATTCAGAAATGCAATAAATTACGTTTTAGTTTTTTAAGATTTTATTTAATTTTGTTTTCTGTATGTTTGTGGGTTGGGTAATTTTTCCGTATTAAAACTTGTAATTAATTTCTATTTCCTTCTATCGGTTTACTAAACTTTTCCATATACATGTATTTGCGACGAAATAACAATGTTTTATAGGAAGTTTTCAAATTTTGATATAGTTTTTTTTATTTAGTACGTTTTTCAAAATGACTTTGTTTCACATTGTAGAATTTTTAACTTTGCACCAGACGATGGCCTGAGAGCAGTCTGCTGAATGGGGGTTTTCAGGAAAACGTAATTTGCCGAATTTTGTGGTTTTTCAGAAATTGTTTGATATTTTAGCTGTCATACAATTATCCATCTCTTATACTCTCATGATTTTAAGTGACTAAGAGAGTGAAAACACTTGAATTCAATTTTATGCCGAGTTAAGAAAGAATAATTTTTATTCTTTCAGACCAATAGATTTTCTTTCTTTACTGTTTTTCAGTATTCTAAAGTTTAAAACGCAAATTAAAATTTGCTTTAATTTACACAGTTTTTACCAAATGTACTAAAACATAAAAGAGGATTTTTGGTTGCCAGACATTTTTTATTATGCGTGACAAAATATAGAAGTACACGTCCCCCATGTACAAATAGCATACAGACATCAAAAGAATTTCGAAGGATTCGACCTTCAGGTCGAAAAAATTCGACCTGAAGTTACAATATAGAAACAAGATTTTTTTTTAAATGATTACATTCATTTCCTTTAAATTTCTGTTTGACAATTTTGATTTAAAATTAGCCATTTTTAGTAGTTTCATGATTATTTTTAGTCAAAAATGACTGTTATGATAGCTAAATATATTTTTACGTTTTTAGGGCATCAAATAGAAAATGAAATTAAAAAAATATAAGTATTTCATTATAAATTATTTTCTGATTCTTCAAGCAGGTGTAGATTAATAATTTAATTTCTTTTTTTTTGCGTTAGTATTAGGTTTAAAGAACGTACTTCCTTATAAAAATTATATTGTGATTTTATGTGCCTTGAGTTACTTTTATGACAGAAGTGTACACCAGTATATAAATTAAGCACATGACTTGTACTTATTAATACATTTCTGATACATGAAATACTTATATTTTTTTAATTTCATTTTTTTTATTTGACGCTCTAAAATCGTAAAAATATATTTAGCTATCATAACAGTCATTTTTGACTAAAAATAATCATGAAACTACAAGACTGCATTTATTTCTTTGCGTTTAGTATTTAAGGACGCATTTATTCCTTTGCGTTTAGTATTTAGTATCAGCACTCGTATTACTGTTTATTGAGATATAATTTATATTTAAATTCTTCTTAAATGTGGTTTTCTTATTGTTGATATAATTATGAAATTCCGTTATTTTAATTTTATTAACAAATATATTTTCAATTTTACATTTATCTTGGAATGTTTATTTTAGTTCCTGTATACTACAATTGGCTTAAAATGCCTCTGCAATCTTGTCTCTTTGTTGCATGTCATTTACTTAAAATCAATTTAGGTTTAGAATATTACTCAGAAAAATCTAGAAACGCAATGCTTTACGATACGTAGAATTTATTCATTAACCAGTATGGAATTTCAATTCGCTTAAATGCATATACGAGAGTAAACTACACATTCTTTTCAGGTTGTTTTATACACGAAGTTTTGTAAAATCAATTTTAATAGAATTTATACAAAATATTGAATAACAGTTAAACGCATTCAGTTAGTTTTAAAGCTAGCTGTTTCAGAAATTTTATTCTTGAATTCTCCATTTGGTTCATAAGTAATATTTTTAACCGTTAGAGTACTGCTCAGCTTTATTATGCTAGTCGCATTCTATATTGAAAGCGCTACTGCATTTGTACACTAAATGTAATATATGATGCACTCAAATTCTACCATAACTCATTGTTATTATCACAGATGTGAAATTTAAATTTCTACTTATATTACCTTTACAGTAAATTTTTAATTAAAAATGTCATCAAAATTACTCAAGAAATTAGATTTATGTGTTATTACTTTCTTCTGTTAAGTGTGTGGTTTTTCTTTCAAATTAGGATCTAGATTATATACAAATCTGCGAATTTACATATAAATCAGCTAAAAAAATCCTTGAACGTTTGATTGAAGAATATAAGAATTAAAAACATTAATGATTAAAGCTATATCGAGTATGCCTTATAAATTATAACATGAATGATGTAGTCATATAACAGTCAGAAAATAGAACAGCTATCGTTAGATCAGTTATAAGGTATTTCTCCCGCCTTCTTCGCATGCCTTCGTGGCGTAGCGGTCAGCACACTGAACGCGTAACCGAGAGGTACGTGGTTCAATTCCCGGCGAAGGTGGTGCTCATTTTTCGTGACTCCTGTTTTGAGGCAACCTAATGTCTGTATATAGTGTTGCTACATTATCTGGAGATAAAAAATTTAGCACTTTGGCAATTAGCTTTTGTTGTGTGTTTACATCTTGAGAGCTATACAAAATTAAAATTCTCTTAACGTACGCCCCTTACTCTATTCCTTTCACCGCCATGCTGAGACATTTAACCGGTATTGAGGGGGGGCTTAATATATCTTTGAGACAACTGGCTTTTGAAGCAGTCAAGTGTATACGTACTAACCGCTTTTTCAAATCTACACTCTTAGAAATACGAATAATGAAAGCTTTAATGGAAGATGTGTTCATATTGAAATACATAGAGACTATCCCAGAATTATAGTCGAACTTATGGCTAATAAAACATGACATGATTCTTCTATTTCATCCAAGTATAAAAAATAGTTTCAATCTGTCTAAAATGCCGCATGAAAATTGTCAGCCCAGGTCCTTTTCTCTCCCCATTTTCGAACAAAAGAAATATTTTAGCTGGATCTCGGATCTCCTTTTGGACTTCTAGAAGGTGCATTAACTAATACATTCGTTTCATATTTTAGAAAACAAGAAGAGATAGTAACAACATAAAGTACATCTTGGTTGGTTCCTCATTACTTAGAGGCCAACCCCTAAATCAGCAAGCACACACACGCGACTTACATCCGTACCTGAACGCCTGAAGTACAGCAAGTGCAAACTCAGATGAAGGTTTGAAATCAATATAATGAACACGTCTGACAGACAACTACACAAAATATACATTAAAACAAAGTTAATAGTAGCTGCTCTCCCGAAACGTAGATCAAATGTTTCCGTCAAGTTAAAACATTAATTAAAAAGCTTAAATAAAGTTTTGCCTGGGGGCAAGATATTTATGACTAAATACAGCTAGCTAAACTGAAGCCGATAAGAATAAATTCAGTAGCACGGCGGTGTAACGCGGAGAATCAGTCAGCGATAGGTACCAAAAGTTCTTTCTTCAACTCAAGAACTCTTCGCTTATTAACTAATTTACATTATGGTGGAAGCTGACGAAAGAAGATTGGATAATATATGCAAATAATAACATAACTAGAAAAATTAACATAAAATCTTATATATGAAGTAAATGTATTGAAATTAAAGCGGTCAGATATATTATTAAAACGCTTTCTGTTATTAAGATGTGTATTTTTTACTTTTAAATTTCTTAGCTTGTTAATAGTATTCTTAGATTGTTAATAGTAATAAACTTAACTATAGTTATGATTTAAAAGATATTTTAAAAATGTTAAAGTATCGAATAGCGAATTCAGTATTCTGAGTGAATCGAATAAAATATTCGAAGTGATCAGGTCGAGAGGAAATTAAAGCTTTTGTGCCTTTTCAAATAGGAAAACTAGCCTTGGAAGTTTGCTGTCAGTAAATTAACTAAAACTCTTCAACCCTAATAAGGCAGACAAGGGAATTGTTGCCTCACCCATAAATAAAAACCGAATCTTGAAAAGGTTTAAACAAACGTTTTATTTTAAAGCTCTAAAATAAACAAAGGCTTAAATCATTCTCACAAAAAAAAAAAAAAAAAAAAAAAAAGCGCGATTTAGCTCAGTTCCAATTTTGATGGAGAGCAACCTGAGGGACGGATTCGAGGGTCTCTCATCCCCTACCAACAGTCTCTCGAGAGAATTTCGAGCTATGCCGCACAGACATATATATTTACGAACATCCATGTCTTCTCCGAGATTCGAGCCCGGGCCCTTCGTCAGGGCAGTTAGAGACGTTAATTACTATACCGTTTGGGCGGCTCCTACGGAAGTAAGTTAGCTTTTAAGGGCCATCTACTTGAAAAGGTTTTTCCAGTTAAGATGTGAACGTGCGACGTATTTACAAAATTAAGAGCCGTCATATGAGAACCTATTTTCAGACTCGCTTCGAGTTCTGAGTCTTCCTTGTAGATATTTAGAACACCTAAATATTTTGAATAGTCTGAGTACAAGGTCGTGACCTTAATATAATTACAGCCTCAGATAAAAGTAACAGATTTATAAAAAAATCGATGTTTGGTTGACTTCGGTTAACAAAGACTAGTTTTATTCATTTCAGTGAATTCAGGATCTTACGGGATGTATCCAAGTATGCGTAGAATATTGCTAATTGTTAAAACGTTTTTGAATATATGAAAGTTAGTTTGCTCAGTTTTAAAAAACTGGCTCATTATTTCCCCAAAGAGACTCAAAATAGCTAAAATATATTATTTAGAAGCCGTTTCTGTTTTATTTCGTAACTCTTCTCGTGACCCCTCTCGTATTATTCCGCACTTCCTACTTAACTAACTATTATAACTATCTAGAAACCACTGTTCTAGTATAACCGAATGCGTAGTTTTGCTATAATTTTCTTTGGGAGTAAGATTGCCATTTATGGAGTCTGAAGACTTGCATCCTAATGGAATTCGTTTCTTACGTCTTTTTACGTCCAAATATTTCTTACTTATTTAAAATGTAAAGTCGGTCGGGATAGTAGTTGCTTGTACACATGCATGAAACATAAATAAATATTTTAAAGATTTTTCAAGCGGCATGCAGCGGCACTTTAAGCGTTAGGAATGTATTTTATTTATCACAACTAATGGTATAAAAGAATACTTCTTGCAAAATCTTACTAAGAAGTGAAAGTTGTTTTTTATTATACTCACTTTGTTAAGCTGATTAGCTACGAATTTTTATAACATAAAAGGTAAACGATCTTATGTCTCATTATTTAGCAACAACTTTCTCTCGTATTTATGCTATGCTTTTATTTGTAATGGATAGGATTTTATTCGATAAATGAAAACACTAATTACCTTTTACTTTGATAAGCTTTACTAAACAAATTTAGCGGCAAACATGCAACTGGGATTTTGCTTTGGTAAAAGTTTGCACTTGAAGAAATTATAATAGTACTAAAATATAAGAGTACTGAAAATTAGAATTAACAAGACTTAACAGGAGAATTAGAATTAACAAGTTAACTGCCATAAAAATTTGTGCATAAACATCTGGTGATTCGTCGTAGATATGTATACAAATGTCGTTAAACAAGAAAGCCTCGTACAGGCTAGTACAGTCTATATTCGGTAACACGGTTTGTGTTCAACAGTTCGCAATTTTGAAACATAAGCAATATTAAAACATCTTTATCAATAAATCCAATCTTTTAAATTCCACATTCATAAAACAGAACGGAATTATGGAATTTAGCATCAAAGAGGCCACACAAGAAAAAAACTAGCATGAAATAATAGTCTTGATGGAAAATTAGACAACATATGTCAACCTAGATGTGATAATGTAAATTACTAAAATACTTTCCTTGGAACTAGGAATTTTTCTTTTCCTTTCTAAAGCAGAAATATTATATCAAAACATTAGTGTAATGATAACTTGATTTCTTTAAAGACTTAAATTTGTGCTAACTCTACTATATCCATGGCAGAACCTTTTGGCAGTGGCCCAGGAAGATGCATTATCCTTACAAATTGCAACCATGCATCCACGAGTTACCTGTGTTATGGCCTTTTCGTCAAGAACTGAATACCAAACAAATTTTGTTTTCGATATTCACAGGCATTGTAATTTTTGACATACTCACAAATATCAATTGATCCAGCAGTCTTTGCATTCATTTGTATATCCGGAAAGATGGTACTATTGTTTCAATTACACCATAATTAAGTTTCGAACTTATTTAATGCCCTACGTACATGTTTAAACATTGTCTCCGAAACGGAGTATGGTATTTTGTGGAGATGAATAAATGCAGAATACCTTGAAAATGCTAAAATTTTCGGTGGTTAGGGATTGTGATACAAAGGTGGTCTGAACATGAGATTTATAATTTAGTTATGCACAGTTTTATCTGTTCACAAAGGAGCTAATTTTAGCATCATTTAAAACATTCGTTTTATCGAATGTTTTTATTTAAAGAAAATTATCTTTTTTTTTTAATTTCACGTGCGGGAAACTATCATTTCAACTTTTTGAATAATCGAAGTTCTGCTATATAAAGGAACTTATAAATACTGAAGCTGTAATGTAAGTTATGCTTAAAAACATAAAAACTTATAATCCTTGCTTAAAAATTGTTAAAAACTATTGCAAATAACTTGTAATGAGTTTTTTTTTTTTTTTTTGTAATTCTGAGAGTGCTTCTTTGATGCTACAAAACTCTTAATTCTACATCTTCCCGGGAAAGAAAGTAAAATTTTATAATTAGACTTGCTTCCTTTTATAACAAACTTAATCCTTATCTTGAACCCTAATAACATTAACTGATGCATGGAAGCTTAAACTGAAGGATAAAACTTTTTGCATAACGACAAGGAAACAAATCTAGAAGTTGTATCCTTTTTTTACCATTTAATCTCATAATTAAGAGCTTTCCTAAAGTAGGATTAATTATTCCCATCTTGGGTGAAATAAAGAACTTACCTCTCCAATGATATTTGTTGAAGATGAGTATTAATGTTCTGCTTTAATTAAAGATTCCTTAATGGTAATATAATGCATCTGAGCGAAAGTAGAATTCTGAATATGTGAAAGAGAATAATGAATCTTAGGAGTAAGAATCTAATCGACATCTGATTACTTTTACAAACAGGCTTGCCAATTCAGGATTTGCAAAGGACAAACGTTAGACGAATGAAGACATTTTAGTTACAATCTTTATTACACATCTTATTTTCCTTGATTTAAATATTTTTAATTCATAAAAAAGAAAAATAATTCAAATACGCTGGAATAATACACGGTTCGAACTTAAATGAGATCAGAATAAATATCTGAAATAATTTTATATCAAAAGATAATTCAGTCAGGTTACAAATGAAACATGCCGTACTAAAAGCCCGAGTTCGAATCCCACAGAAGGTATGGATGTTTATAAATGTACATGTCTTTGCGAAATGGGGGCACTTAAAATATATGTCGAGCCGAAAATCCTCTTGAGAGGTTGGTGGTAGGAGAAGAAAGGTGGGAGACCCTCGCACACGTCCCCCCATGGGGTGCTGTCCATCAAAATTGGGGGCAGAACTGAGTCAAGTCATACTTTCACCTGTATGACATTCAAGGCTCTTGAGAAAGACATGCACAATCCTGTACTCCTTACCACGATGAATTTCGTTGGCTTGTTTTGATGTTACTAGCAGACAAGTGAGATATGTCACAACAGCACAACAGAAATGAAACACAATAAAAGCATTAATCCTTTCGACATTCTGAATATGTGTAAATTTATGATAACATTAATATTGTAATTATAACAACTTACAACTAGAAATTTTGGAATTTGTTTCCTTATCTATTTAATTCTCTCTCTCTCTATATATATATTATGCACATATATTGAAGAAAAAGTCAAAATGAGTGTTTCCCGCCTTGATGTCAAATGAAAAATTTCAGTACATTTTAAGAGAAAGAAACACGTTACAGATATAAATGTGTGATGCATATGCTCATGAAGTTCTCATTCTAAATGCAGCAGATGCGACGTGCATTCCGTTAAAAAATAGAAAGGAGAGAAAAATAAATAAATAAATATGCGGAATAAATAGATGTTTATGCAGTTCTCCAAATTTCTTGCCTACATGGTATTTTCAACAAAAAATTACGTACAAAAATGCTTAAATTAGTGAAACAAAACATAAATTTCGATCCCACAAATATTAAGAACTCCATTTACAGATTATCCGAGAGTGATCCTAAAATGTGTCGCCGAAGAAAAGCATTCAACTGACACATAAAATCTGACTGCACAGGAACAAAGCCGGATAGTAGGACTGGATAATATTAGCGAGTGCTACTAACAAAATGAAGTGGAGTGTGAGGTTAAAGATTTTATGAGTAACATTTATTGTGAAACGAACATTAAGACATGTAATATTTTTGGACACATAGAATTATAAGAATGAATTGGCATCAAATAAATCCTCACGTTTAATTAATGCTAGGCTGCAAGAAAATACTTTTTGTGAATTTAGGTGATAAAAGAATTAAAATTATGGTAGAGAGACCAATAGAGATTATTAGGCTACGAAGATTTATTAGAATCATGAAATCTCATCGAATACTTTTTCCTAGTGCCTATTAACGACAATAATATTTGTCTTATTGATCTAAATGTTATTCTTTTACATTGCTATTACAGTTCCGAAAAGAAAGAAATTAACATAAATTGCATGAATATGTTTCCCAGCATAAAATTGCGAATGTGAATGTATACTCGAATTTTTGCGTTGAAAATAATTTAAGTAAAGTAACTTATTTAAAATCTTTCGTCGGTGGCTGATTCTATGGTTTTTCAAACAACAAGGTAAAAAGATTAGTTTTCAAACAAACTCAAGTACTCTTTGTACAGCACAAATATTGAAAGTTCTACTTCTCAAAGTTATGATGGAAATAAAAATGAAACTCATATCCGAAGTGTAATGATCCAGTGCATATTTATGAGGGTCTCCCTTATCTATCAGAATGTTCGAAAAATATCGTCTACGGGATTCTTATCTCCTAAAGTTTAATAACTTTAGTAAAATTCTTGGCGAAGAGTAATATATCCAATACGTTATCGCAGACTTTGTACTTAACGAAAGGTTGTTAAAGCTGTTATTTTATTAAAGATATGAATTTTTCGTACGGTAGAAGACCACATTAATTCTCCTCAACGCGTCAGGGGAGATTATAGTGAGAATTGAGTGAGTGGTGGTACTATGATCTTTTGATCTCGCATCTTGTGTTAAGTAGCGATAATACGCGCAAAAAGTAATGGAAATCTTTCTTCCGAAAATTTAACACTAAGTATTAAAAATCATTCGTGCTAATACTCACAAGAGTTTCGCGGAAACTGCAATGACGTACAATGCAAAACTGATGGATTATCTGAAACATTACTAGGAATGGCTGTTTCATAAATGCAAAAATTTACCTTGTCATTTACAATCTTGTGTAATTATTGATTAACTCAGAACTCGTTGCTAAAGTCTGTATTGCTACGATTAAGTGTAATTTATTAACTATATTTAATGATATTTATGAAGAAAAAAGTTATAATGAATTTAATACTAATCAGTATAAATTTATTTCAGCATTTTGTATAAGATCTTTTGCTTTTTGATAATACCCAGAATCTTTGGAACATTTCTTCTATAAAGATTCTGCAAGGCGGCTATAGATCTTTGTCATAACTCCATACTGTCGACGCTCGCTGAATTAGTTTATAATTATCATTGTTATTTCTTTTTTAAGGATTTTATTTTAATAAATATTCCATATTCCTTCAATGCGATTCCTGGTAGGACTATTAACAGGCCAAAACAGTACTTGAAGCCTTTTAAAAGTTACAATAAATAATCCTTTAAGATCCTGGATGTAAAAACAAAGAGAGATTGTCTTGTTGAACTCACGTCTTCAAGGAAATCATATATTAAGCTGTGGGAAAAGTTTTTATCTCTAAAATAAACTTGTAATTTTGGGAATTTACACTCCTTTTGATTATTTCGATTTGTCATGGATAAAACTAGCGAAGAGATGAGAATGGAGTGAGAAATTAAATATTTTATGAGCAAAACGTATTGTGAAACGAACAATGCATGATAAGGCATGTAATACTTTTGGACACGTAGAACTGGAAATATATAGGTATGCAGCTCCAAATCATTAAAAATGGAGGGTGGTTCACCTTAGTTAAAAAAGTGAACTTCTGTGTTTGCTTCTGACAAAAATAGGGATAACAAAAAGTGGGACAGTTCTATATCTCCCATTCTATTGGCCCAATTGGCGAAATTTTACTTGCGTTTCTCATATCCCAAAAGTGCGACTTGAATATGTATTAGATTAGGATACGTGTTAAATTTATATATAACATTGTTCTAACATAGGTATTGACACAAAATCGGACTTTTTTCTGAAATAACATAGCGATTTTGTTTCCATATTTCGATTCTACCACTCAAAGTATGCTTAGATTTGTACAATTTGATGAGAAACTTAGCTAGAAATTTTAAAATTTATCGTGGAGAACTTCTTTCAGTTTTCGCCAAGAATAATTCGTTTGACAGAATTCTTAATTTATAATAAACATATTTTTCTTTCCCTTCTTTCATTGTTCTCGAGCGGAAAAAAGGTGCATCGTTCATTCTTTCAAATAAATTTAGCAAAATGCGTAAAGCACGTTTGGCATTATTATCGCTTATAAGAAATAAGCCAAATTACAAACTGCGCCAGCCACCCAGACGGTATAATGGTTGGGAAGTCGACTGCGATATCAAAGGGTCCGTGTTCGAATCCAGAGGATGACATGGGTATAAAAGTGCGTCCCTTCATAGGAGGGAAATGTAGCCTAAAAATTTTCTTCCATAATAAAGTGACCATCACTTCTGGCTTTAGCAGTGGCCTAGCCGAAGTCGGCTAATGGCTGCCTTGAGCCACTGGATTAAAAAAAAGCGCCTAAATTTAAATTCAGGTACATCGTTTGAAATTTTGAACAATAAACTCTAATTTTTTGCAGGTATGCCAAGAAACACATATTGTTTAAGGTGATGGTAAAAACTGAGAAACGTTTTCAAAAAATTTATAAAAATACAAATTAAAAAAATAAATCAGAAAATATCCGCGAATTTTATCTGGATTGAGTCCAAATTTTGAACTGTGAAAGAAGAAATCAAGTAAGTGTAATAAAAAAGAGATAGTAATAAATATATACCAAATTTGAATTAATACTGAGGATCTAAAAGTTTGTGAAAAAAATTTTTAAAAACAACTCTTCGATTTTTACAGAACTTGTCTCTTTGGAAAAATTTGAGTCTTAGAATCAAAATATGATGGAAAAAATCATGCGTATGTTATTTCAGAAAAAGTCCGATTTTGTGTCAGAACACCTATGTTAGAACAATGCTACATATTAATCTAATACATATCCTAAGTCGCGCTTTCGAGACATGAAAAACAGAAGTTAAATTTCGTCAATCAGCGTAGTAGAAAAGATATAGAACTGTCCTAATTTTTTAGCAGGGTGTACAAATTTTTTGTTGCGTTATGCCAATAAAATAAATACGGTTAGAAAGTCTGCGACTGGCAGTGTAATGAACTAAGCAAAATCACGTTTGATTATTAGATATGCACCCACATAATGAAATAGTTACTCTAAAGAACGGAAGATTGGTGTTTCCTGGATCTTCCACTTATTATTCTGTGCTTTCCTTTCACTCGGTAACATTTTTCACAGATGAATGGTGTCTGACACGATAAATGCGGTTTGCTACTTTTTGCCTTCTCTCTGTTATTTGGACGTTACAGAACTGATGTAGGGTAATTTATTCGGTGTATGTTTAGCAAGGATATTTCTCTTTTCCTTCCTATTTAAGGAAATTTGCAAATCTTTTTTTTGAAACTAATAAAATATTTTCGAAAATGAAAAGCGAAGTAAACACTTAATTTAAGAAAAAACTAAAAAATCTGAAATGTTTCAGATTTTAAATTACGTCCAAAGGGACGTTTATTTAACATTTTGTGTGTTACCTTTATTTGTTAAATACCATGTTCTTCGCACTTAAACCATAAAATTCAGTTCAACAGCAATATCGCAAAATAATTTTAAATTGAGCATATCTTTAGAAATTTCGGTACACACTCTCACGTGCTGGAGATAAAAATGTTTTTCTGTACAACGTTGGTATTGCTGGCTTTGAAATCTTTGAGTTTGTTAATGAAAAATTCGTTAAAGTTTTAGAGAATATTGTTACGAATTTCACATTTATTTGGCTATTTATTTAGAACTGTAATTAAAATTCCTTTTTATTTTCCCGTGCAACGCACGCAGACGATTTTTGAAGAGAAAGCTACGTCAAAAAAAAAACATGCATACATTTATGCAGATTTTTCATTTTTTAAACTTTAATGCAGAGCGATAACATTTAGTGGCAACAATTTGAAAAGTGAATCGGGCATTCAGAGTGAATCAACGCAAAATCGCAAAACGAAAGTAATAGTCCTTCGGGACTAAATCCCTTTGGACTAATAAAATTTAAAACTTAACTAAACTTGAACTTTTTATTTAGGTTTTGTTGTATACACTATAAGTATTCGTATATTTCATTAACTTTCAAAAGCATTTTATGCACGAAAATATCTTTACTTTTAAAAAGAAAGAGGCTATCCTCAGTCTGTCGTTCACTTCAACTACACAACAAATTGATTAAATTGAATTTAGAAGAATAACTTGATTTAATTACATGGCTTCAGGTTGCCATTTGAAATGTATTGAATCTTAAAACTTAAAATAAACGAAAGTTAAATTTTGTCAGTTTTAAAGTGTCTATTGAATACCACCTTTTCGCCTTTAATTTTCGTTTAACTGGTTCAATTTTTAGAAATAGATATCCATTTTGAAACTTAGCTCCAGTAGTAGTTTTATTAAAATTTTAGTTTTTTTCTCAGTTTCCATTATTTTTGTATTCGTTACGTGTATTTGCTTAATTCATGCTTAATTTTGTATTCAGTATTTTAATACAGAATTACGTACATGTAATAGTCAAATTAGTTTGAAAATATATTATGTACGCCATAACACGTTTTAAAATTATTAGACCAAACAGCGTTAGCCCAGTAGGACTATTAATTTCGTTTGGCATTTTGCTTCGATTCACTTTCTGCGTTAATTCACTTTTCAAACTGCTGCCACTAAATATTACAGCCCTGTGTGATATTTGAAGAAATTAAATAATGAAGAATCTGCATAAATTTATACATGTTTCTCTCACTGTGATGAAACAACGGTAGCTAGAGCCCTCAAATTTTGAAAAACGTAATTCTCCTCCGAATATGGGCATTTGGAAGCTCTACTTTGGAACCTGGAATTTGCTCTTTTGTCTATTTCATTTTGTGAGACATTAAAGAATTTTTTACGAACAAACTCAACGATTTCAAAGCGAGGAATGGCAACACTGTACGAAAAAAAAATTTTTGTCTCCAGTGCCCGAGACTGTGTATTCGGAAATTCTAAAGATATGCTGTTTATAAATATTTTCTGATATTGCTTTTGAATTGAACTTTATGTTGTTTAAACGCGAAGAACATGGTATTTAATAAATAAAGGTAACACACAAAACGCGAAAATACGTCCTTTTGAGGGCAATGTAAAATTTGAAAGCTTTCAGATTTTTTTTATTTTTTAATATTTAATTGATATTTATAAAATGTATAATGTATCAATAGAACATTTGTGACTGCATTCCAGATCAACACAAAAATATGCATTTCTTTTTTTCTAATAAACAAATTCCAATGCAGAATCATTTAACAAAATGAATACAAACTTAAATCAGTCTTTGTGGTTGACGTTTTTCCATTTGCATTGTCTCGAATATGTGCTAATTTTCAAATATTATATGGTTTGAGAGAAGTAAATATGTAATACATCAAATATGCCTTCCGTCAGCAATATATCTGTTAATCTCATTATTATTTGCAGCTGAGAAATTAAGATAAATCTACAGTTTCGTAGAATTTTCAGGAAAATTAAACCATTTATATTTGCTAGTTATACAAAAACAGAATACACTTTATCCTGAAATTCGTTTCATCAGCAACATAATTCGTAGAAAATCATTTGTCACAAAATACACAAAATATATAATGTCTGTAGATTTGAATTTACATTCTGTGTAATTCGGGTAATTTAATAGTAGAAAATACAACACAACGCAATTTCTCCTTCGGGATCTTTCAGTATCTTATTAAATGTTTGTAACGAGTACAACCATTGATTCATTCCCTCCTTGTCAACGATTTACATGTCACCTAACCTTGACAGATCGTTTTACTCTCCAGTTAGAAGGGGGGTCTCTTCAATGGCATTCTAGTCGTTTATGTGCATATAATAGTTGCCAAAATATTCTATACATCACGTATATTCCATTTTGGAATACTAACGAGGATCATATGCTGTCAATATAATTCATGAATTTGAGAGTTCTTATTGTTAATCTAACTATCTAAAATAATGCTTAAGTTGCTTCTTTTTTAACGATTCTTTGCCTTCTAAGATACTGTCTCCCATAAAGTGTATAAATTCAGAAATAAAAGAAAATGAAGTATTATATATGGGTTTTTAAGGCATGGCCATGACAGTCAAGTTGTACTCAGAATATACTCACTGTGATTAAATTATTTCAGAGTAACTGATTTGACTATGAGAAATTTTCCCTTAATTTCTTAGGACACTTTATCTTTTGAAATCCAGCTAGATGAACATGCCATTGATTGATCAAATAAATTTGGCTGTTTTGCTTTTTGGAAGATTTCAATCTAACAATTTTAGTTTATATTATATTCAAAAATCTAAATTCGGCCAACTAAATTTAAATTTGTATTACTACATTTCTTCCGTATATGTAAAATGGGTCTTACAGTTTTGGATAGATTTGATTTGATTTAGTACGTCAAAACACCCAAGGGCCTAAGAAAAGAATTATTTTCGTGCAACATGAAAACGCTGCAGTGGCCAGGCCTTTCGTCAAGATTTGAACCCGGATAAAACTACCGTTGTTTAGCGACTTTTTTAATGTTTTGGATACCAATGCATAGTACTTGAATAATTTGTGTTATTCTTGTAATACCAAACTGCTCCTTTTTTGCATATTTTTGATACAATATAACTCATTATGTATTTAAAAGTTCGATTATATTATTATTTTTCATAAGCGTGAAAAATCCGTGGTTTTCTATTTATATCATCATCCAGTTTCTCTTACTACGAGCGTTGATATATGCTAAAGAGATATCAAAGTTTATACGTTATAGAAAGCCAATGAGCCTGAATATCTAACGATTTGGGACACATTATTTGATTTTTCACAGCAAATTTATTCCACTTGAAAAATAAATCACATAGAATTGTTAAAAGTACCATTTTCCTGTTCAGCAACTAGATGAGGTTTTTAATCATATTGTTTAAACCAAATAGCACTGACAGATCCTTTTCTTCCCTATAATGGTATCATTAATAACGGACGTTTTTAATTTGGATCATTTGTGTGAAATAAAATAAAACTTAGTTAGTTTTAACCGAGCAATTTAATGAATCATACGTGGAATTTATTATTCATTGTTTCTTTGTTTACATATATATTTCAATGGCAAATCGAAGGATTATAAAATAGGCTTTATCATATAAGTAATTAAATTATTGAAAGGGATCAACAGAATATTTTCAACATATATGCACAAAGATGAATAAATATTTATCGCAACGATTTCAAAACTCTGGAGTGTTGAAATGCTTTATGTATACGCTCACTTAAGTTAATTTTATAGTATATGAATAATAGTGTTTGGAGACAGATTAGAGAGACTAAGCAATGATTTCCAGTGGGTTCCAATTTCATAAAAGTTCGACTATAAAAGAATAGAAATTATTGGTAGTTTGAGCTAAATTTTTTTCTCACACGGAAAAACAAAGTTTTTCTGCTAAACCTTTAAAGGAGGGAGAATTGAAAACTTTAAAGGAGGGAGAATTGAATTATCTTTCCACAGTCACTTAAAGAACTTTGCCTTATAATTGGAGAACTGAACGTTGCCTGTAAATACATTTTTTATTACTCTGCTATAAAGAGTAGCGTGGTATCTAGAGGGAATTTATTAAAAATTTCTTTTGTGCGAGCTTTGTTCTTGTGAAAGGATTTTCTTCAAAAAATATATTTTGAGTAAAAAAAAAAGTTAAGAGTGTCCTACTACATGTTGAAACATACATCATACTAATTCTTAATATGTCTACTACTGCGAATTTCAAAATCTCTATAAAAATTTTGAGCAGATTTTCAAGGAATGAGAATCTCACATAAAGTATGCACTAATTATTTTGTTCTCATTGAAAAAGTATACACTAATTTTTTCTCATTTAAATTTACAAATATCAAGCTTCAATTTGGCTGACTGCTTGGGTTCTGTTACTTTCCCGACCACTAGCCATACGCCTAAAAATTTGATTTTGGAAAATAATAGAAAATAAAACTGGTGTCACGATAAGGGAAATAACTTGAGTATGTCGGTTCTTATGTTAAAGTTTAATTGGACGCATTTTATGCTGCGGCTATTATTACTTATAGCCTCAACATAAATTACAGATATCTGTTTTTCTTTATAATTTAACATTTTAATTTTAGTATGGCATTAATATCACAGAAATGAGTTAAGTAGAAATAAAGCCAGATTTGCTATCCATAATTTTTCATCTGAGACCATGGCTTCGCTTCACTAAGCTCAAATAATTTTCTTATAACTTAGTGCCATTCTGAAGTTTGAAGATTGTATCTTCCATACTTCAATCACAATGTCCTTTGAAGTTACAATTTCTCGCGAAATAAAAAATTATGAAACGCATAAGAATCAAGTTTATAGAAGTGTGAAGATATTGATGGATAAGTCAATTTATAAATTTTTTGAAGGCAATCACATATGCTTCTCACTATAAATACTACCTTGAAACAGATTCAATGGCAAACATTCGTATCACTTAATCAGTCCTCCAAATCTCTTCCAATCTCACACTTCCTAGTACGTACATGCTCTAA
>KK114236.1:70828-82018 GCA_000611955.2 Stegodyphus mimosarum | reverse complement strand
TGTGTGCTAGTTATTAGATTTGTTATACAAGGTCTGTCCCGAAAGTAATGTGTCCAGTTTTTCTAAGACATTATTGAACCGCTTCGTACAATTACTCAGTATTCTTCGAAATACATCCCTCCTGCTTTAACACATTTGTTCCAACGCAATTTTCATGCTTTATATGCGTCCTGGAAGTCTGTCATAGGGATGTTCTTCAGTAACCTCGTCGTAGCCATTTTGATGTTCTCCAGGGTCCTCAAATGCTGTCCTTTGAGGGATTTTTTTAATCTTCGGGAACAAAAAGAAGCCGGACGGGGACAAATCAGGACTTAAGCAACGCAAAAGTCTCCAACAGCGTTTTCTCAAGTTTGAAACAAAACTTTCCGTACCGAGAATTTTTTCCATCTCGATTTCGACTCACACAAGAGTTTATTGAAACAGGCACTCGCGGCAGAATAAAATGGGGCGCATTACGGGACAGATCTCGTATGTTCTTGAATGTGCTGTTTCTTGACGGTGAAAAGATGTCTTGACGAATTGTACATCAAATGCATTTCAGTAACGCTGACATGTGTAAATATGTGTAACTAACTCACTTTTAAATTAAGTATGATTAAGTATTTTGACTTTCTTAATAATATAGTAACATTTTCAGCATGAACGTTTCAGTTTGCTTTCTTCTTAATATAACAACTCATATTAAATAGCCTAAACAAAAATGAATTTTTTTGGCAGTCTTACGTTTCATGCAATCAGAGTTAGAACTTTTAGTTGCGCAATATTCATATTTATTCTGGTATAAATGAAGAAACAGTTGGTAGCGACATTAATTTCTCTGCATTCGCATCAGGAGAGACTAAGAAATATTTCTTCTCATCATATTACACGAATATCCACAGTAGTTTTCTTCTTCTAAAAGCAGTCCCAATAAATCAATTTTTATATAAAATCAATTTCTGATTTAATAAATGTATCTCAGTTAAAAAATATCCACATGTAATAATAAACCATTTATTACATCCTACTGTTGATGCTATACATAAAAAAATCTGAGAACTTAAATTCATACATTTTGATTAACAGGTTATTAAAAATTGATCTGTACTGAGAGCGTAGGGCTACATTCTTATTAACATATTGAACTAGAATTTAAAAAAAATCTGATGTGTACACTGCATGATTTCCTTGTACGGAATATTAAATACTACGCATTTTTGCTGCATTTCATTTAAACTTATTTCCTCGAATTTCATTAGAGATATATTTGTCGTTCAATTAATTCAGTTCTCATTTCGCGACAATGCAAAAATACTTAAAACTACAAAATATTTTTATTAAAAATTGAAAAGTATAGAAAAATATATAACATAAATACACTTAAAAGAATTTAAGGAACAATTTTTACAGTTAAAATAAGAGTTTATATGCAAAAACGAGCAATTCGGTCAGCGGTTACGAACGCAGAGTTTTCGGTACACGAAACTTAAAGTTTACTTTTGGTCTTACTCGACAAAAAGACGTAGAAGGCACAGAAACTGACTTAATTTGTTGTGGAGGCTATGCCGAGTCAATATATGGAATTATTTAATAACTTAAATCATAATTCTAGATTGGATTAAGCATGATTCAATTTGCAATAATGAAAGAAGTCGTTACTTTGTTGTTGCAAAGCTTAGTTTCTCTAGATTGGCAAAAAATTCACTATTCTTCTAAGATTCAAATGCAGACAAATATGGCTGCTATGGCAAAAAAATAGGCTTAGCCTCACTTAAACTACTTTTAAATTGTTGATAATTCTACAGCTATAACATGCAGATCAACTAAAGACATAAAAACTTTAACCGGAACATAATTCAATCATTTTTAAAGCAAAAAATGCACAATCTATCAACATATAAGGATAAAAAAACTGAGTTCTTAGAACCGAGTAACATAGTCGGTATATATGTGTATGTATATATTAATGTGCTTTTGGTGCGGTCGATTGCCACCAAAAAGGGAGCTGCACAACTGCATGCTATATCAGTCCTATATAGAAAAGTTCAACTTTCTAAGGCTAATAGTTTTTGAGTTATGAGAGATACATACATACATTCGTACATACATACATACGTACGAACGTACGTACAGACGCCCGAAAAAACTCTTCTGAATGCATTTTAAATCAGAATTTTTTGTTCTTAAAATATTTCCTTTACTTCGTACAAGGAAGTAAAAAGGTTTAAGTGTAGTAATTAGATATCAGGTATTAGAGTTTTATATAAACAGCTTAGTCGGTGCTAATTGTAGCAAAATAAGTAATTTAAATTAAATGTTCTGTAAAGTAATTAAAGCACAGAAAATAACGTAAAAGGATTATTAAATCCTGTTACTGAATTATCTGAGACGAAAGAAAATGACAGTATCTGCATTTAGAAATTAAATAGAATAAAATAACTTCAGTTTGCCATTCACTTAATTTCTTGAAACATCTTTAACGAAATTGATGGGATTTACAGCTTCACTACTAATTACTTCTCGTAAGGCATTTTCTCTCTCCTTACCGTGTGCCCTCTTTGTGTAATTGGAATCTCGTCTGGCTAGCAATCGGGAGGTTCAGAGTCCAAATCCCGGCGAAGACATTGTAAAGGTAAAAGTATGGGGGGCACCAGCGATGTACCATAGGTCAACTAGTAATGCCTTTCCATACTAACTCTTTAAGAAAAAAAAAAAAAAAAAAGGGGGGGGGATTGCAAGTTTTATAAGAATTTAAATAGACTGGAACTTTCCAAAAGGTCTAGAGGTTGCCTGTTATGGTACTTCGTGCAATCCCACAGTACGCCCCGCATCCAGTATTTATTAAAAATATTGATGTAGGGCATAAGTAGATTACAAAATAGTCGGAATACAATTTGAGGTTCACAAAATAAATTTCATATGATTTGGTGCAACAAAAATAGGACATTGTACGTTTTTCATGTTTCATTCTTCGTCAAATCTAACTAATTTACAGTGTCACTAATAAGGAAACCATTAGTTAAAATTTTATCTGTGCTGATAGCCACAAGGACACTTAATGTGGGCTTGATGCTGGTAATTATTGCCTTACAGATTAACAAGGGAGTACAACTCCAGTTTCGTAGTAATAATTTTAGTTTTGATTACTAAGTACAAAACTATTTCCTTATATCTTTATAGATGACGTTAATTTGAATACACATCCTCAGGAAGCGCGGTTCATAAGCAATAAAAAGACATCAGAAACCTTAAACTAATCAATTAATTAAAAATAAAATAAACCTTTCAATTTATTTCTATAGACATTGAGGACTATTCTACTAAATATAACTTTATTTGGAGGTTTAATAAAGTTATCAATAATTTAATAAGCATCTTGAACAGTATTTGGAATGCCCTGAATCGAAACTGATGGGTTCAAATTAATGCTTTTACTAGAAATCCACTATACATAAATATTTTGTTATGCATAAAATCGTTTTTTACTTAATGCCGAGAGCATATGTGTATATTAATAACCTTAAGCTTTGTGTATAAAAGCTTTACGATCTAGAATATATGAACTAGTTTTAGAAATTTAAGAATTATTTCAAAACTAAAATGCAAAAAAAATATTCCTACAACGAGCAAATTAATGAGCAATGATGTAATTCATTAAATGAAATTGAAACATATTATAATTTAAGTTCATTTGTTAATACGTTTGAAGGCTAGAAGATAATTTTCATAGATTGTTTGCTGGAACTTCAGATGCACAAATAATACATTATAACATCTAAATGACTTGCGGGTAATTTTTATTACTTGCTGAATTACTGTCTCATACTTAAAAAGGATTTATAGCTGAGGGAAGTATGAGCATAAAAATGACTCATATTTCCCAACTTTCTGACAAAATGAAATATGTACTTAACCTTATTTAAATAATGACCTTATTCACCTGGGACTTTTCCGTTATCCTCCACTCATTTCTCTTCCTCGATGAATGGAATTCAGCGGGTCTTTTCATCACGGAACAGAAATGAGAGATGGAGAAATTTGGACGCTTCGAATGGCAATAGCTTGGATTTGGAAATTCCGACGGAAACTTGTCACGCTTTCCTATTCATCAACGTTCATAAGCGATATTCGAATGTAGTCAAGCTACGGTTTTCAATATTGCATTAGCTACATTGTACAGGTACTCTAGAAATTTGCCTGGAGCATTCATCCATTAAATGAATGTAACAGAATGGCGCTCGACGCAAAATGAGGAAAATTGTGGTAGTTAGAAAAGCTCAGCACTACTTTAAGTACAGTCTTTTGATAAATAAAAATAATTCTTTGCGCCTGAACGATTTCTTTATGATTTATTTGCAGGTGTAGTTTCCATTGAAACGCGGCATTTAAATATCAGTTAATGTGTCATTCTACTAGCTCTTTGATGAAGTCATCCAGTATGCTTGCTCAATGAAGAAACAAGTATTATTTATTTTATAAGCTAACCGATATTGCTTAAATTTTTCAAATGTCTTTAATTTTATAAAGCTTTTGGTGCGTTTTTTATAGCTAAAGAACTATTAGAAAATTACTACTGTATAGTTTATTAGATTAAATATACACAGAACAAAGTTTTAATAGATTTCAAAATACTTTAGTGCGTAATATTTTTCTCATTCTATGCTTCTGTGTCTCAAATGACGGCGTTTCTTGTTTTATGTAATTAAGACTTTTCATATGGCTAGAAGCGGCAGCTCGGCGTATCTTTTATTGTACTGATGCTCAAGTTAACATTAGCTTTCAAAAAATGTATGTACCTAAAACAAGAAGATGTAAGGTTATTATAATTTTACACAGTCAGTTATTTTATGATTTAGAGCTATACTGTCGCTTTCCTTTCTTTTTCTTACCAAAATGCAAATCATGTTAAGTGCATTTAAGGCGAGGTTTTCTATTGTAAAACAGAGCATGTTTCTGCCTCTCGAGACCACGTTACTAGGCTTCTACCGGCTCAGATAAGATTGTATTGTTCGGCTTTGCATTATAGTGGCCGACATTTAAATTGTTACGCTGATGAGAAGCTTAACTTAAGGCAACTTAGTTATGTGTAACATTTGGAACTAGACTTAATTTTTAATTGGACTGTTACTTAAGTTTCATCGCCATAAGTGGTGGTTGATTTACAAGCATGAGTCGTACGTTTATGTTAAAATTATGATTTAATAAAAAGGTTTGCTTTAAAGCTCTCCCAAGACTCTGTCGTTAACTTCCGATGCCAATTAGGGAAACCTCAATAAATTTATGCATAGTTAAACGAAGTCACTAATGGTATTATATGGAGAATATCTTTCGTTTGTTTACTGGGCCCTTCTCCTGAAAACTGTCAGTGCTGCCCAAAATGAGGTAAATCATTTATCACTAATTTAATAAAAAGGTATTAGAATCTAAAATATATATCCTCAACCTTTGTATGTTTAATTAAAACTTCCTGTCGAATATAATAATTAGATCATTCGAATATGCATACTTAGGAATTTCCCACTGTATTTCCCACGAACTACACTGAAGAAAAGGAAAGGGACAGATTTAAAAAATAATTGCAATATTTTGCAAAATAACCAGTGTTTTTTTTTCCGCAGCAACCTAGACAGTTGAGTTGTGTATTAGTTTTCAGCTTGCACAATCTCTGGCGATGTTTAGCTGCCGATCTGGGAGAGGTACCTATGAATTTCGTCTTTCGAATTTATGTACACAGTAGCCTTTGCGATAGCATTTGAGGTAATGTTGATATACAAATGTACTAGTTACAGCTTGTCACAATTATATAAAAACAAGGGTCATGCGCAATTTCAGCTCCGATATTTACTACAAAATATGCAGTTTCAGATACTGTCAAACATACAACGGCTGCAACCTCAGATAGAAAAGAATCTAACACTACAAAAAATATAACAACAATTTATATATTAGGACACCTCATGGAGGTATTCACTGTTACAAAGCATAATAATGTTTTGGTAGTTGTTAACAAAGAAAATAAATATAATATTCATATAGATAGATTATAAAAATGTCATTTAAATATGTAAACAAAAACTAAACTAGGGGAAAAACGATCTTTAATAGGACTACTAAGCATATTGGTTCGTTGTCTTACAGTACACAAAGGATTACTTAAAATGCTATTATTAAAAATTGGAGAAAGAACATAATTATTTTACTTATAAAACGTAACAATCTACATTTAAGTTAAAATATGCTACCTACTGCATAAATTACTAAGAGTTAAAATGAAATTATTTGCTCTGTTGATTTCGTTAATTTATTATAGTAATTTCTACACGGTTAAGCATTAAATGAGAACTTGGTGTACGAAATTAATCAAGGTACTGCTCAACAGAGCTTAACTCCTAGTCCAATTTCAGAATTAAAGTATTATCATGTTAGAGTTTTAAACCAGACCGTCACGAATTTTAGACCTAAATTATGTCAATATATGTACTTTTAATTACACTAAATTAGTTATTTTTTTATTTAAACCAATTGTAAAATTGAAAAATAAATCGCATTTGAAACAATTATCTCTCTCTCTATATATATAAAGAAGAAAGTTTGTGTGTTTGGTTGTCCTCTAGTATCTCAGTCACTATTATAGCTATCGTGACCAAACTTTCTACAATTCTTTTCTGCGCCCTGGAACAGGTCTACGTCCACGTTTTTCCAACAAAAGTAGCTAAAATCAGAGACATTAATTAAAAACTCGGAAAAATGATAATTTTCGCCCTCATTTTTCCGAGTGGAAACAGTCTCTCAGGCCGGAGTTCAAGATTTGCTTTATTTCGAAAGTTGTTTCCACTTCTCGCTTTCAAATCGCAGAGTTTGTTAATAAAAAAATTCTAAGTTTTTCGACGAAATAAAAATAGCATTGCCAAACATTAAATACATTATTCTCGATTCCAAAAATTCGGGGAAATCCATTTCGGCTATTCCCATCTTCGTACGACTTTAATCAGCCGAAATATTAATTAAAAGCTCTGAGAGAGCTAATTTTCGCACTCATTTATCCGAGTGGCAACAGTCTCGCGCTTTGGAGATAAAAATGCTTTATTTCGAAAAGTCTTACTACTGCTTGCTTTCAAATCGTAGAGTTCGTTAATCAAAAATTTGTAAATTTTACAAAATCTATCCATATAAAGAAGACTGAATTGTGTGTCCGTTTGTTTGTTCGCGTTATTGATTTCTGATCAACTATTATAAATTTTTTACCACACCTAATCGACTAAAATTTAATGTAGGTGAAATATTGAATGGAGCTTGAGCTTTTACGACAATTTGATTAGAAAGACGAAAATCGCTAAAAAACTGCATGCCATTGTTGCTGATATGAGAGAATATTAGTTCATTTTTCTATGGAAATTTTTTATGTGGGTTCCATATCGCATCAGACTGAAAAATGTATGACTATGAATCGTATTTATTCCTTCGTTATTAGAGAAGGATTACATCGGTATCGTTCTCTCTGTTGATAGATGCATTACTCTCAATCTAACTTAACTGCCATCGGGTACTTCCGCTAGTTTAAGATGATAAAGAGACAATTTTAGACAATTAACTGAAACATAAATTCACATTTTTGAAGATACAGTAATTTTAAAAAGTGAGATTGTTCTCATCTGTTTAACATCTGTCATTCTAACAATTTGTAATTTCATCGGAAAGTTAGAAGTGATTGTAAGGATGGTTAAGGTTTAATTTAAGGTAAAATATTTGGAATGTTTATGAAAAGAATAAGGGATATTTCACGAAACACTATTTTTAAGTTCTGCAAAATTCTTACCAACTTAATTATTCGCAACATCGAAAATAGTTTTATTAAGAGATAACTTAAATAATAAATCTGATCATATAGATGTAAGATCATAGTACTAACAATGATACAATCCTTTTTATTTAGTTCCAATAAAAACGACTTAAAAAGCAGAAGCACCTTCGACGTACTTCGTTGAATTGCTTTAATTTGTTGTTCAGAAATGTATCAAAGGAATTCTTTATTAAATAGTAAAGAATAATTTCCACCTTGACTGAAGTATCAATTAGTTTTCCCCTGATATTTAGTAGCAGAATCTATACTTAAAATAAATAAAGCTTGCTTTATTCACTGATATTTTCATTAGTACCGGACTGAAGCCATTTTATTGAGTGGAAATCAGATATTTGTATCATGCTAAATTTAGATAGAAAAAGGTTTATAAAGCTTTTATTTTTTCCGATAATCGGGATTGAAACAGTCTGAGCCGAGGTGAACTTTCCTTCATGAAACATTTTACATTCTATTAGTTTTGATCCTGTGATCTAATTTTATGGAACAGAAACGATAGAACATAACTGAACGTTATTACAACATCAACACGTCGCACAGAAATACACTAGTTTTTCAATTTTAATCAAGTAATTACCATATAAGGAAGTTAAGTAAATAACATTATCACGCAAGTTGTTACTAAATATAAGTATTAATAATGATTATATTTAATTTCTATTGACAAAATATTCTAATCTCAAAAGTAAATTTATAATTATGCCTGGAAATTCCATTTCTAGTTATTCTACATTGTTAATACCGAATAGAAATTCCAGTGGGTTTTTATTTCCAGTGAGAAAGAATTTGCTATACTATTCAGAATTTTAACCTGTAAATTAACGGTGTTAAAATTTAAATCTCACTTTTTAAAGTTTTTTCCACACTATGAATTTCATTTCAGTGTGTGATAAAATAACCAGACATTTCAATGCACATATGGTAAATTACTTGCAAAGATATTTTATTGATAACATAACATTTACGACAAAACATGATTTGATTTGATTTCCATAATTAAAAGGTCGTTCTTCAAGATATTGTAGTATACTAACAAAATCTCGGAAACTCGTGTGATTATGATATCCTATCTTATTTTAAACATGTTCAGGTAGTCATTTTTACTTCTTTGTACGAAGTAAAGGAAGTATTGTAATCACGAAAAATTTCGGGTATCGTATTTCAACGAAAATAACCGTTTTGACCGCTATCGAATGCAGTTTAACGATATTTTTGAGTTGCGTCTGTACGTAAGGATACAATAAATCGTTTTCTCCAAACGAATTATAAAACGGATTTAAAATGGATTCAGAAGAGCTATTTTCGTGCCGTCTGTACGTACGTAGGTATGTATATATATATATATATCTCACGTAACTCAAACACGAATAGCCTCAGAACGTTGGAATTTCGTATATAAGACTTCTATAACATGTAGATGTGAACCTCCTATTTTGGTTGCAGTCGGCCCCCCCAAACGTATGTAAATGTATTCACTCTGTTACTCGGCTCAGTGGGCTCAGTTTATTTAGTCTAATATGTTTGTAAATTGTACATTTTGTGCTCTAAAATGATAGAATTATGTTGCTCTTATCTTCTGGTTAATGTGTTTATGCCTTTAGTTAGTTAATTGCCTTTAGTTAATCTGCATGCAATAGTTGTAGAATTATTAACAATTCAAAAGTTGTTTAAGTGCGGCTAAGCCTAATTTTTCTTACCAGAGCAGCCATATTTATTTACATTTGAAACTTAGCAGAAAGTGAGTTAAGTTAGTCTTTCAGTGTCTTTTTGCCGAGTGAGACCAAAAAGAAACTTATAGTTTTGATGAGCGAAAATTCTGACATCTTGCCTGCTGGCCGAATTGGTTGCTTTTATCTAGAAACTCTTATTTTAATTGTAATTTTTTTAAAAATTGTTTTGAATGTATATGGTGTTTTATGTTCTTTTATATCTTTTAGTTTTCAATTAAGATATTTTGAGATTTTATGTATTTCTGCCTTGCCGCGAAGTGAGAACTGAATTAATTGAATGAGAAATACACATCTAATGAAATTCGAGGAAATAATTTTAATTAAATTACAAGAAAAAATGCGCATAATTTAATATCCCGTGCAAGGAAGTCATGTGGTGTACACATCAGATTTTTAAAATTATTTTTAACTGTGTTTGGTGTTTTATTTTTTTTTTATATTTTTCAATTTTTAATGAAGATATTTTGATTTTTTACATATTTTTGCCTTGCTATGAAGTGAGAACTGAATTAATTGAATGAGAAATGTATCTCTAATGAAATTCGAGGAAATAAGTTTAAATGAAATGCAGGAAAAAAAAAACGCGTATTTTGAATTGTTAATATTACGTACAAAGAAGTCATGTGGTACACACATCAGATTTTTTTTTACAATTGCATTAATTAAGAGAATTTTTATTTTAAACGGTTCTGTAACATAAAGCCTTTACTTCCAGTAAATTTCACTAAATATAGTACTCTATGCAACAACTTTTTTAAATGAATCCCTATTATTGAATCACTTCTGAAGATTGGCATTTTTGAATGCTTTTAAAACAGATGTCTCTTTATCTGCATTTCCCGATAAATACGTGTATTTTTTATTTTAAAACATAAGCTATTAAGGTGTTCTTGGCTTGACCTCCTGTGCTGTAATGGGAGGCATATCGAACGGTTATTCATTCATTCTTCAAAAAAAATTCCAGGTCTAACATGAGCTCTCTGAATTTTTTTTTTAAGGCCGTCAGCTGCTAACTCAAGATTTTAGAATGCGTGATCATTTACTGTTATTCCTTTATTAATAAGTAGTTGAAACGATCATGTTGTATCAAGTGTTCCGTTAATTCAATTTTTAATATCTGATATACCTGTTATAAACTACGTTTGATGAAATTTTTTTTTAAAATGACTAAAAAGTGCAATTTCATACAATGGTTGCAATTAATAAAGAAATCTAATGTTGAAATGTATATAATAAATAATTAACGCTTTGCTAAGAAACCAAAGGAAGCGTAAAAACATTACGAAATTGTAATTCCAACCTAACCCGTTCATTAATAAGAATTTTACTATAATCATTGCTGCAGATTCTCTCATTCCGAAATAAAACCTTTAACTATACTTTTATTCGCATGATTGCTTTCCAATATAACTCCGAAAATTGTTGTGCCCATTAAATTGTTGAAATCCTGAGTACTTTTGTTGACTTCTTAGGTTATTACTGAAGCTGGATTTACAGATAATCAAGAGTTTCAATAAATTGTTCACAAAGATTATATTGGAGTCTTTCTCTAACAAAAAGTATAACTTCTGTAATTTAAATGATACAGTTTTTTGTTGTATAAACATTTTATTTTCACTAGAT